>CAJHNH020002846.1:0-130000 GCA_905116865.2 Candidula unifasciata | reverse complement strand
AAATATTTTCAAGGAGGTAGATTTGTATAGTATCCTTTATTTTAACTTCTCCCCTTCCTCTAATACATTCCCCTTAGGCTTAGCTCCTAGTATATATACATATAATACAACATTATAAACATCATAGAATTATACCACTCGTCCTTACTTAGGGAAAAATCCACCTCATCTAATAAACCCATGTGCCACCCTCTTGGTCCTGAACCAACACAAGCTGGTCTATTTAACCACCAACAAGACTGTAATTGCCACTAAATGATTATTTTCCTGTAAACCATGCCGCTCGTTTAAATCGGTAGGCGAATTTTTAATGCCCGACATTCTTGTCTCCTGTTTTGCTCTTTTGTTAGGCGAAGTTTCTACTGTTTCTTCTTCTTCTCTTCTACTATTACATGTAAATTTAACTGGTACTTCTGACGGTTTTAATTCTTTCACACTAGACAGAGTATTAGTCCTGGTTCTAACCGCGACTAAAATTCTACGACCCGTTTAGTTTGTGATCCCAATTTCACTATCTGCGTCGTAGTTTTCTGAGAATAGATCTACCTTTATGTTACTAACTACAAACGGTAATGTATTTATTCCTTCACCTTCTTCTTCTGTAGGCATCACCTGTTTATAAGACAAATCCTGCTGATTTCTTTCTTTAATTGTCCCTACCCTCTCTACTTTCCTATGTGTGCTATTGCTATCTAGCCTTTTTACTTCTACCGCGTTTACTTCCCATAACCATTCCATTGCTAAACAACCCTCTTCATCTTCTTCTTGTTCCTTAACTTTAGTCGGTGTTAACTCTTTATGTTTCTCTATGTTCTCTTCCTCTTTAAAGTATTGACCGCGTTTCCCGTTTACAGTTACCGCATTTACTTCGTTAATGTAGCTTTTATTAAACCGTTTCATGGGATTCCTCTCTTTTAACCCTTTTACTGCTAATCTGTTTGTCTCATCATCAGCAGCGCACGTGCTTTTATTACCTGTCTGCCATAATCCGTTATAGTTACTGACCTCGCGATTATTTCCTAAGTTTTGCAATCTTATATTCTTATTATAGCCTAATTTTCTTAACCTGTCTCTTTTGAATTTGTTGGCTTGATTATGGGTCGTACCGTGGGCCCTGTAATCTTGATTAGTGCTCATCGTACTAAATCTGGAATCTGGATTACATGACCTGACTCGACTTCGGTTATTATCATGGATATTTCCTACTCTATTTATGTTCTGATATCTGTTACTATTATTATGCCACTGCTTCTGTGCTCTTATATGTCTGTTAATTTCTAACTTCCGTAACCTGTCTGCTCTATCTAAATTTTTAAAATGCCCTCATTCATTCCGTATTTGTGACCTCAGTTGACCCTGATTTTTCTCGTACGCTTTTGTGTTGTCTGGTCTGCGGTACTGATTGTCTCTAGGGTATTGCAATCTCTCGTTAGCATAATTTCGCCTGTCTGGGAAAACCGGACAGTCGATTAACAATCGCCGTTACTTCTAGTGACTGCTAGCTATGTTATAATTTCTTTCTCTCTGTCTTTGTCTACGACTATCTACTCTGTTGACCAATGCTGGGCAGTTTTTTGTTCTATAAAAAATGGAATACGGAAGTAGTCTACCTAACTGTGCTACTTCATTAAAAACTTGTGCTAAAACTGTGCTCTCACTGTTCCTTGATTGATGCCATTATTAAAAACCTGGTGGAAATTAACTAATGTAAACTAAATAGAATTTAAAACAGAAAAAATGTCGTATTACCTTGTTAAGTGCGGTCTGAAAAAAAAAAATTCTCGTTTCACAACACACGTAATTAAAAATCGGCACTGTCCTGAATTATTTCTACGTTCAGGATGAAAGGTAGGGGGAAGAGAATAAAAAGGTTTTTCCTACACCACTGTAAATTGAAAATCACAATATATTTAAACTAATTAATGTTTAATGTTCAAGGTTCTTTAAAATCGCGCTATTTTTGCAGTCCATATTTGTAAAATCGGACAGCTCACAGTTCTTGACTTTCCTATAGTCTTTCCGAGTGTGTAAAGTTAGGAAAAAGTTTATATTATGGCTCCCGACTAGAACGGGCGCGTCCCCTGATTCTAGTGTAGACGGTTTGCTCCAGGCTAGTAGAACGGGGGTGTCCCCCTGATTCTAGCTGTAGACGGTTGGCTTCAAGACTAGAACGGGCGTGTCCCCCTGATTCTAGTGTAGACGGTTGGCTCCAAAAAGTGGTGCAGGCTGTTGGTCTGGTTTACGTCTCTCCAATCTGATGAAGGGTTTATCGACTTTTTTTTTCTCAGCAGGTACAATCATAAACTTGCTTTTAGTTCACCTTTTTATAGCAGTTGATTATTTGTTATGTTGTAACAGCAGTCTTGTTTTTTAAAGATGTCGAGTATACAAGACTGATCGTTGGTCACGGCTCCAAATATCCTCACACTTGTCTAAACGGGGCGTCTGTACATCTCCCAAGTAATAGATGTGCCTAAGTCGGCCAAGTTGAATGAATATAGTTCGTATCTCTTCTTTAAGAAATACTCAAGAACAAGGCCAGTGATGTAATCAATTACATAAGAGCTGGTTTATTCATAATATTCTCGTCACACACATTTCATAAATTCAATAAGCAATAGTATATGAACACTCCTTATTACTGGCTATTCGTATGCCTCTACGAGTTCCTTAACCACTGTTCTGGCTAAACTCCAAGTTTAACATATACCTTCTAAACGAAGTAAAGCACTAGTTTTCTCCTAACCGGTTTCTCTAGCGGTCTAGCCCTAACTGTCTTCTCATGGCGGTTCCGGGGCTAACTCACCTCTCCAGCGGTTCCGGGACTAACTGTCCTCTCCAGCGGTTCCGGGACTAACTAACCTCTCAAGCGGTTCCGGGGCTAACTTTATTCCCCCGCTTTCCCGCTCTTTCTGGCGTACCTTCTCCATCACTTCTCTGTCACCTGTCTTTGGTGGTCACGTTTGGATGAACGTATCTCATCAGCTGGTCACAGCTCACGGGCACTCGTCGAATGTTTCATCCCTCACTGTCAGATGTCATGGCGGTGTGTTCTGCATAGCTGGCTAGGCCATGGCTTTCTAATCACCCATTTCTTTCATTTCACACAGTGATGGATTAGTACGCCGTGTAGTGGTCTGAAATGTATGCTTGTTCATTTAACCCCTTTCTGCCTATATTTCATTACAGATTGATGATGACACCCACAGACAAATAATGACACCCACATAATGATGATGACATCCACATACAAATAATGACACCTATACACTATTATTGCACCAGCACAATGATAATGACATCCACATACAAATAATGACACCTACACAATAATTATGACACCCACACAATGATAATGACACCCACATACAAATAATTACACCCATACAATAATTATAGCACACAAACAATGATGCTAACACCCACATACAAATAATGACACCAATAAATAATTATGACACCCAAACAATGATGACAACACCCACATACAAATAATGACACCCATACAATAATTATGACACCCACACAATGATAATGACGCCCACATATAAATAATGACACCCATACAATAATTACGACACCCAAACAACGATGATAACACCCACATATAAATAATGACACCCATACAATAATTATGACACCCAAACAATGATGATAACACCCACATACAAATAATGACACCCATACAATAATTATGACACCCAAACAACGATGATAACACCCACATATAAATAATGACACCCATACAATAATTATGACACCCAAACAATGATAATGACAATCACATACAAATAATTACACCCATGCAATAATTATGACACCCACACAATGATAATGACACCCACATACAAATAATGACACCCACACAATGATAATGACACCCACATACAAATAATGACACCCACACAATGATAATGACACCCACATACAAATAATGACACCCACACAATGATAATGACACCCACATACAAATAATGACACCCACACAATGATAATGACACCCACATACAAATAATGACACCCACACAATGATAATGACACCCACATACAAATAATGACACTGTGAAACTCACACACAAATAACAACACCCGCACAATAATTGTGAAAATTACCAACTAATTACTATGATAATGAGATGCGGTGTGTGCCGGACGCAACCAATCACAGACACAATCTGACTAGAGACCCTCTTGAGGAGTTCTGCTTCGTGTCGCCGAGACCAGGCTTTGTAGATTTGTGGTCTCTGAGCTCAAGAACATCGCGCTCAGTTTGTATTCCTCGACTAAACCATCCCTGCTGGACATTTTACCTGCAGATGGTCACGTAAGTTTGCCCTTTCCTTCCGTTTGCTGTTGCGTCTCCACTTGTACTTAGGAAACACACAAAAATGGCCGACCAGCCAGCGATCAATCAAAGAGACAAGAAATAAATGTTTAAGACAAGATGTAGAGATGTCTGTGATAATAAAATGATATATTTATACAGTACAGAGGGTAGAGATCAACAAGCAATGCACAGATTGTTTCAATATGTAATGAAATGCTAATGCACAACAATATTTATCATTCATCATGGGGGGAGATTTGTTTGTTTTTCTTGACAACTAGAAACATAACATAAACAAGCATTTGTGTCCGTATTTAGATAGTTTAGTTAATTTCCAAAATTGATGCCGATAATAAGTCCAGTACAGCTGGCTAGTAATAAATAAAAAAGACTGTTTTCCACAGTACCTCATTCATGCCAGGGTGTCAACCACAAGCAGAGATTAGAGATAGAGATAGAGAGATGTTTGGTGTGAGGGATTTCTCAGGTCTTGTAGAAGATGTTACATACGGGGTCGGGAAGGTATTGGTTGTGGCGCTGGTGGTACAGAGACATGGGCGAGGTATTGATTGGCGCTTATGTTGCGGGAAATGAGAGCTATTGATTGGAGTTGATGTTGCCAGCGAAAGTGGAGTGGTACTTTCAGGTGATTCCTGTTGGACCCCAAGAGTTGAATATTATTATTATTAATATCAGAATATTCAACACTGAAGGAAATGAGACAGGCATCTTTAGGCAGCTTATTGATTGACTAAGTCAATGTCAGACAAAACTCACCTTGCCTTTGTTCAATAATCAGAACATGGTACACATGATTAACTTCCTTCTCAGCAGTCTTCTGCTCTTCGTGTCTTTCTCAATTGATCTTGTTAACACAACTTATCTTTCAGTTGTCTCTGTTTAACACAACTTATCTTTCAGTTGTCTCTGTTTAACACAACTTATCTTTCAGTTGTCTCTGTTTAACCCAAGGAGACTCACATTATTGCTCTAAAATCAGACAACTTTGGATTAAGAAGTGTTAACTTAACAAAAAAATTTTTTTAAATGGAAAATGTTAAATTTAGAAGGATTTGGGGGTGGTTAGGGGGGTGGGGGGGGGGGGGGTGGAGGCTGTACTTTTATCTGCTCAGCTTTTTATAATTATTATATAATTTGTCTCACTTGTGGCAAATAATTCTTAAAATTGCAAATGCCAGCCACCCATTTCTGTAACATTCCGCTGTATGAGCTCATCAACATATAATCTACACCAGTGTAACATTTGGCTGTCTGAGCTCATCAACATATAATCTACACCAGTGTAGCATTCAGCTGTCTGAGCTCATCAACATATAATCTACACCAGTGTAACAGTATGGTGCCCGTGCAGGTTGGTTGGAATTACATGCTGTGATAGAATCAATGTTTTTGAGCTTTGACAACTAACATTTCTGGAAAGAGATGAAGAAAAATCCTTGCAGTGGATAAGACACTCATTGAGAAAACCTGCTAACAGTATAGCTAGAATGTCTTTGCACCGAAACCCACTGGGTTAGGGGATAAGAACACTTTTTCCTCTTCTACACACACACATACACAAAAAACTCACAAAAACATGAGGAGAGTAAAATGAATCAGAGGAAGAAGACACGAGGTGAGTGGCTTGCCAAGAGTAGAACCATCTAGCATCAGTTGGTTGAGGTCCTATCCTCCATTGGGAGATAAGTGGGCTGGGGTGTCAGATACTAGTAGCACCTCTTGCAAGGTGACCGTCATGTCCTTCTTAGGGCAGTTCCTCACCACTGGGCTAGGTCTGGCACTCAGCTCTCTCCTGTGGCTCCTAGCAGCTGTCAGCATGCGACAGCGGCCACCCCCCAGACAACAACTTGGACGGGCTGCTGGCTAAACCAGGAGAGGGTAGCCGTCCTGGTTCTAAACCACTCTATGATTGGGATATGCCTACCCTGCATGCAAGACTTTACTCAGCGGATTGTGCGGACAAAACCTCTTTTTTGGTTCAACAGACAAAAAAGGTGATTACCAGCAGGCTATGTGGAGAGCTTGTTCAATTTGAGGAGGTTTCAAGCTCAAACAAAAACTAAAACAGCTACAATCAGGGACCTTTTATTTGCTGACGACTGCGCTCTAAACTCCAGCTCTGAGGCCAGTATGCAGTTTTGGCAGACTTTATACCAGTGTCTGGAACAGAAGTGGTATCTTCCTGCTGACCAAGCTAAAGGTTTAGAAAGCTGTAATTCTTCCAGTACTGCTCTATGCTTGTGAAACGTGGACAGTGTATCAGCGCCATGCTAAAAAGTTGAATCAGTTTTATATAAACTGTCTCAGAAAGCTGCTCAAAATCAAATGGCAAGATAAGATCCCAAATACTGTGGTTCTTGATAGGGCAAACCTGCCCAGCAGCCATATGATACTGAAGAATTATCAGCTGCGTTGGGATGGTCACCTAGCTCTCATGCCAGACTAGAGTCCTCCCAAAGAGAGTATTTTATGGCGAGCTCCAGCAAATGAAGAGGTCCCAGGGAGGACAGAAAAAAGCGCTATAAAGACACTCTCAAAACTGTCCTCATTTCTTTCGGCATCAACACAGCGATGTGGGAGGCTGTTGTGCAAGACTGTTCTGGATGGCGTACGTCCCTCAGACATGGTGCATCGGCCTGCCAGGCAGCGGAGGTTGCACAGGCAGAGAAACAGCGGCAGACTAGAAAGAACCGTCTCGCTAAAGCAACACTTACTGCGGCTTTTGCCTGTTGTCCACACTGCTCAAGAATTTTCGGGCTCACATTGGACTAATCAGCCACCTTCGTACTCATAATCATTGATCATTACTACTTTGGATGAAAAGTGGTCTTCATCACTGGTGATGGACGAACAACATGACAACAAGTGGTGGACGAACAACATGACAACAAGTGGTGGACGAACAACATGACAACAAGTGGTGGACGAACAACTGTGTAATGAGGATGTCTTGAAAGAGGCTAATTCAGAAAGATCATCTACATGCTGATCTTGAGAAGGAAACATGGAGTATGTTATGATGAATGAACGAACAATTAAATTGTATTTCCACATGGGTACAAACGTTAAGAAAGACAGAGGCAGACGGTTATGTGTGTTATTTCTGTCTGCTATCATTTCCTATCACTGACATGTTAGTATTTCTTGTCTCTGTACAGATGAAGTCTACCAACCTTTGATGTGGCAGTAGTATTGATGGAATCATTATGCAGGCAGGGGAAACATATCTGATTAAGCAAGAACCACCTTATATAGTATGTATTTTTGTTTTGTTTCATGCAGTGTCCTCCCTGTGTGGATTTTGTGACCCCATGTGGTTTGTGCTGTTCTCATTACACTGCTGTTCTCATTACTATCACAGTACTGTACTCATTACACAGCTCTTCTGATTACACAGCTCTTCTGATTACACAGCTCTTCTGATTACACAGCTCTTCTCATGACACAGCTCTTCTTATTACACAGCTCTTCTCATTACACAGCTCTTCTCATTACACAGCTCTTCTCATTACACAGCTCTTCTCATTACACAGCTCTTCTCATTACACAGCTCTTCTCATTACACAGCTCTTCTCATTACACAGCTCTTCTCATTACACAGCTCTTCTCATTACACAGCTCTTCTCATTACACAGCTCTTCTCATTACACAGCTCTTCTCATTACACAGCTCTTCTCATGACACAGCTCTTCTCATTACACAGCTCTTCTCATTACACAGCTCTTCTCATTACACAGCTCTTCTCATTACACAGCTGTCCTCATTACACAGCTCTTCTCATTGCACAGCTCTTCTCATTACACAGCTGTCCTCATTACACAGCTCTTCTCATTACACAGCTGTCATAATTACACAGCTCTTCTCATTACACAGCTGTCATAATTACACAGCTCTTCTCATTACACAGCTGTCCTCATTACACAGCACTTCACATTACACAGCTCTTCTCATTACACAGCTCTTCTCATTACACAGCTGTCCTCATTACACAGCTGTCCTCATTACACAGCTGTCCTCATTACACAGCTGTCCTCATTACACAGCTCTTCACATTACACAGCTCTTCTCATTACACAGCTGTCCTCATTACACAGCTGTCCTCATTACACAGCTCTTCTCATTACACAGCTGTCATCATTACACAGCTGTCCTCATTATGCAGCTGTTCTCATTATACAGCTGTTCTTATTTATGATCTTTTCATGTTGGAACTCGGACCTCCGGCCAGTGACAATTCAAATGTCTAACAGTTTGGCCCCTGAATAAACTGAGTTGAATAGCCCTGGCCTACAGTAAGACTAGGCTATCATATAGCACAGTCAGAACTATCTGTTCTTTGTTAAATGGTCAGATAGGACTAAGCTATCATATAGCAGTAGTCAGAACTATCTGTTATCTGTTAACTTGGTCAGATATGACTAAACTATCATGTACAGTAGTCAGAACTATCTGTTCTCTGTTAACTTGGTCAGATATGACTAAGCTATCATATAGCAGTAGTCAGAACTATCTCTGTTAAATGGTTAGATATGACTAAACTATCATATAGCAGTAGTCAGAACTATCTGTTCTTTGTTAACTTGGTCAGATATGACTAAACTATCATATAGCAGTAGTCAGAACTATCTGTTCTCTGTTAACTTGGTCAGATATGACTAATCTATCATATAGCAGTAGTCAGAACTATCTGTTCTCTGTTAACATGGTCAGATATGACTGAGCTATCATATAGCAGTAGTCAGAACTATCTGTTCTCTGTTAACTTGGTCAGATATGACTAAGCTATCATATAGCAGTAGTCAGAACTATCTGTTCTCTGTCAACTTGGTCAGATATGACTAATCTATCATATAGCAATAGTCAGAACTATCTGTTCTCTGTTAACTTGGTCAGATATGACTAAGCTATCATATAGCAGTAGTCAGAACTATCTGTTCTCTGTTAACTTGGTCAGATATGACTAAACTATCATATAGCAGTAGTCAGAACTATCTGATCTCTGTTATCTTGGTCAGATATGACTAAGCTATCATATAGCAGTAGTCATAACTATCTGTTCTCTGTTAACTTGGTCAGATATGACTAAGCTATCATATAGCAGTAGTCATAACTATCTGTTCTCTGTTAACTTGGTCAGATATGACTAAGCTATCATACAGCAGTAGTCAGAATTATCTGTTCTCTGTTAACTTGGTCAGATATGACTAAACTATCATGTAACAGTAGTCAGAACTATCTGTTCTCTGTTAACTTGGTCAGATATGACTAAGCTATCATATAGCAGACGTCTCTGTTAACTTGGTCAGATATGACTAAACTATCAAATAGCAGTAGTCAGAACTATCTGTTCTCTGTTAACTTGGTCAGATATGACTAATCTATCATATAGCAGTAGTCAGAACTATCTGTTCTCTGTTAACATGGTCAGATATGACTGAGCTATCATATAGCAGTAGTCAGAACCATCTGTTCTCTGTTAACTTGGTCAAATATGACTAAGCTATCATATAGCAGTAGTCAGAACTATCTGTTCTCTGTTAACCTGGTCAGATATGACTAAACTATCATATAGCAGTAGTCAGAACTATCTGTTCTCTGTTAACTTGGTCAGATATGACTAAGCTATCATATAGCAGTAGTCAGAGCTATCTGTTCTCTCTTTACGCTGATGGGGCCCAGGTGCTGTTTACGAAATATAATTTCTTACATGTGCTACTGTTGGCGGGTGTAGACCAGACATGATATCTCACATGTGCTACAATGTGCTATGTTGGCGGGTTTATACGATATATCTCACATGTGCTACAATGTGCAATGTTGGCGGGTGTATACGATATATCCCACATGTGCTACAATGTTGGCGGGTGTATACGATATATCCCACATGTGCTACAATGTTGGCGGGTGTATACGATATATCCCACATGTGCTACAATGTGCAATGTTGGCGGGTGTATACGATATATATCCCACATGTGCTACAATGTACAATGTTGGTGGGTGTATACGATATATCCCACATGTGCTACAATGTACAATGTTGGCGGGTGTATACGATATATCCCACATGTGCTACAATGTTGGCGGGTGTATATGATATATCTCACATGTGCTACAATGTTGGCGGGTGTATGCGATATATCTCACATGTGCTACAATGTTGGCGGGTGTATACGATATGTATCCCACATGTGCTACAATGTGCCATGTTGGCGGGTGTATATGATATATCTCACATGTGCTACAATGTTGGCGGGTGTATATGATATATCTCACATGTGCTACAATGTTGGCGGGTGTATACGATATATCCCACATGTGCTACAATGTGCAATGTTGGCAGGTGTATACGATATATCTCACATGTGCTACAATGTTGGCGGGTGTATACAATATATCTCACATGTGCTACAATGTTGGCGGGTGTATACGATATATCTCACATGTGCTACAATGTTGGCGGGTGTATATGATATATCCCACATGTGCTACAACGTTGGCGGGTGTATATGATATATCTCACATGTGCTACAATGTTGGCGGGTGTATACAATATATCTCACATGTGCTACAATGTTGGCGGGTGTATACAATATATCTCACATGTGCTACAATGTTGGCGGGTGTATACGATATATCTCACATGTGCTACAATGTTGGCGGGTGTATACGATATATCCCACATGTGCTACAACGTGCAATGTTGGCAGGTGTATACGATATATCCCACATGTGCTACAATGTTGACGGGTGTATACGATATATCCCACATGTGCTACAATGTGCAATGTTGGCGGGTGTATACGATATATCCCACATGTGCTACAATGTTGGCGGGTGTATACGATATATCCCACATGTGCTACAATGTTGGCGGGTGTATATGATATATCTCACATGTGCTACAATGTGCCATGTTGGCGGGTGTATACGATATATCCCACATGTGCTACAATGTTGGCGGGTGTGTACGATATATCCCACATGTGCTACATCGGCCTTTAGCCTTGACTGGCAGCTGGTTAGGGACATCATGATACATTCAGTCTGTGTCAGTAGCCTAGGTTTTGCAAACATGGTTTGTAATTCTGAGGTTCCCAGTTTGATCTCAGCTGTAGGCAGTTTGACAGCAACCACCCTGCATTGTTCTCGACAAGGTATTGAGAGCTGAGGAATCAGAAAGCATAGGCAAACTACTGAGCAGCCAACACATGCTTGCATTGGTTCCGCATTGCCCTGTAAAGGAAACTTAGCTAGCTTGTCACTACTAGGACAACTCTACAAGATCGAACAGTTAGAGCACTGCTGTTCTCATCCGGCTACTTTTGCAACAGTTTTTTCCCCAAACATATTGATATAATCTTCTCTTATTCAATTTAAAAAGAAGAAAAAAAGTGAAAGGCACACCGAGAGAGGCATCATGCTGCCCTAGCTTTGTGCTGTGGTAACAAGGAAACACCTGCCATTGCCATGGGGTGTTGGTTCCAATCCTCACTATAGCACTTTAAAACTGGCCAATGGAAAGGTGCCAGTAAATGTCTTTTCCTTATACAGGATCTGTGTGGTGTATCCTGTGTATCACTGTTAACCCTTTGCTTTCCTACTATCAACTTGTCCTTCCAAATATATTTTTTTATAAGAGTGATAGGTCTTTTCATGTGGCTGAAATATTTAATTTGTGTCTTTTATTTCTTTCGAAAAACGTTCTTTTTATTTCCAATCTTTCCAAAATCTCTGATATGATTATTTAGGTGAACTTGTTCCTCCAAACTAATGACTTTTGTTACTGCTTCTTCTAAACCAGTGATATATTTATTGTAGTTGAAGTTATGTTTTCAGTGCCTTTACCCATTGGGTACTGCCGTTCATGGTCAGCAGACACTCCAAGGTACCTCAGCAGATTGTTCCCATGAGAAGTTGGTTATAATGACCTTAAAGACAACACCAACATATTTCCCGAGGCCTCACTCTGAGGTCATGTCAGTATCAAAGACTCATCACCCACCAGCCTAGTCTGTATATTGTTGAGGAATTCACCTTTGTCCGTTATCTTCCCGCATGCACTGGTGCACTACTTGCCAATGTGTCTACATGTTCATTATCTGTTACTCTGGCATACCTAGCTATGTAGATCCAGGTAGGAGAGGTTAAGTGTGACTTTCCAATGCTGTCTGCCTATTCAGAGATGGGGCTGCTTGTTATGATTTTCTGAAGCATGATCTTGGAGACTGAAATAATCACTGTTTGTGTCCGTCAATGTAAATACTTTCTGGAGACTGAAATAATCACTGCTTGTGTCGCTGGTCAAAATAAATACCAGTTTTCTTTAATTGTAAAATCTTATAGAATAAAGTTTTCTTTCAGTGGTCAACATAAGTGTAAGAGTTGTTCTCAAGTTTTGCCCATTGACATGTTTCCTGATATGTTCTTGTTTGTCCCAGACTGTGACATGTTTCCTGATATGTTCTTGTTTGTCCCAGACTGTGACATGTTTCCTGATATGTTCTTGTTTGTCCCAGACTGTGACATGTTTCCTGATATGTTCTTGTTTGTCCCAGACTGTGACATGTTTCCTGATATGTTCTTGTTTGTCCCAGACTGTGACATGTTTCCTGATATGTTCTTGTTTGTCCCAGACTGTGACATGTTTCCTGATATGTTCTTGTTTTTCCCAGACTGTGACATGTTTCCTGATATGTTCTTGTTTGTCCCAGACTGTGACATGTTTCCTGATATGTTCTTGTTTGTCCCAGACTGTGACATGTTTCCTGATATGTTCTTGTTTGTCCCAGACTGTGACATGTTTCCTGATATGTTCTTGTTTGTCCCAGACTGTGACATGTTTCCTGATATGTTCTTGTTTGTCCCAGACTGTGACATGTTTTCTGATATGTTCTTGTTTGTCCCAGACTGTGACATGTTTCCTGATATGTTCTTGTTTGTCCCAGACTGTGACATGTTTCCTGATATGTTCTTGTTTGTCCCAGACTGTGACATGTTTCCTGATATGTTCTTGTTTGTCCCAGACTGTGACATGTTTCCTGATATGTTCTTGTTTGTCCCAGACTGTGACATGTTTCCTGATATGTTCTTGTTTGTCCCAGACTGTGACATGTTTCCTGATATGTTCTTGTTTGTCCCAGACTGTGACATGTTTCCTGATATGTTCTTGTTTGTCCCAGACTGTGACATGTTTCCTGATATGTTCTTGTTTGTCCCAGACTGTGACATGTTTCCTGATATGTTCTTGTTTGTCCCAGACTGTGACATGTTTCCTGATATGTTCTTGTTTGTCCCAGACTGTGACATGTTTCCTGATATGTTCTTGTTTGTCCCAGACTGTGACATGTTTCCTGATATGTTCTTGTTTGTCCCAGACTGTGACATGTTTCCTGATATGTTCTTGTTTGTCCCAGACTGTGACATGTTTCCTGATATGTTCTTGTTTGTCCCAGACTGTGACATGTTTCCTGATATGTTCTTGTTTGTCCCAGACTGTGACATGTTTCCTGATATGTTCTTGTTTGTCCCCAGACTGTGACATGTTTCCTGATATGTTCTTGTTTGTCCCAGACTGTGACATGTTTCCTGATATGTTCTTGTTTGTCCCAGACTGTGACATGTTTCCTGATATGTTCTTGTTTGTCCCAGACTGTGACATGTTTCCTGATATGTTCTTGTTTGTCCCAGACTGTGACATGTTTCCTGATATGTTCTTGTTTGTCCCAGACTGTGACATGTTTCCTGATATGTTCTTGTTTGTCCCAGACTGTGACATGTTTCCTGATATGTTCTTGTTTGTCCCAGACTGTGACATGTTTCCTGATATGTTCTTGTTTGTCCCAGCCTGGGGACATGTTTCCTGATTATGTTCTTGTTTTGTCCCAGACTGTGACATGTTTCCTGATATGTTCTTGTTTGTCCCAGACTGTGACATGTTTCCTGATATGTTCTTGTTTGTCCCAGACTGTGACATGTTTCCTGATATGTTCTTGTTTGTCCCAGACTGTGACATGTTTCCTGATATGTTCTTGTTTGTCCCAGACTGTGACATGTTTCCTGATATGTTCTTGTTTGTCCCAGACTGTGACATGTTTCCTGATATGTTCTTGTTTGTCCCAGACTGGCCCAGTGGAAACAGAGCATGCTGGGATCTATGCCGGTGTTGAGGCCAGTCATGGCAGTTCTACTGCCAGCAACTTAGCTGCTGAAGAGTCATCTGACTGTAAGTAGTCAGCAATGTAGACATTCTGGTCACAGTATGTGGAAACTATATCTATAGAAATGTTGGTCACAATATGTGGGAACTATATCTATAGAAATTCTGGTCACAGTATGTGAAAACTATATCTATAGAAATTCTGATCACAATATGTGGAAACTGTATCTATAGAAATGTGACAAATTAGGTGGGAGATAACTGTATAGAACTAGCTATAATACTGTAGGAGATACTGTTAGAGATGTGAAGCGTGAGACTGTGTGAGATACTGTTAGAGATGTGAAGCGTGAGACTGTGTGAGATACTGTCATAGTTTAATTGCCCAGCTACTGAGTTGATGCTGTTACATTATGGGCTGTGTATTTCATGTTCAATGTTTTTTTTTTCTGCTGTGCCCACAGGTTTGCATTGTAAAGTGCAATCAAAGTAAGTGGTGGCCGATAACTTGAAGGTGGAACCTTGACCAATGGCTGGCATGGATATTATGTTACGGAGGTGGACAGAATGAAACCCTGACATATACTAGACCATGGCATAATAATACAGTGTGTCTAGCCCCTATCCTCTCAGACAGAATCTGGACATACAGTGTGTCTAGCCCCTATCCTCTCAGACAGAATCTGGACATACAGTGTGTCTAGCCCCTATCCTCTCAGACAGAATCTGGACATACAGTGTGTCTAGCCCCTATCCTCTCAGACAGAATCTGGGCATACAGTGTGTCTAGCCCCTATCCTCTCAGACAGAATCTGGGCATACAGTGTGTCTAGCCCCTATCCTCTCAGACAGAATCTGGGCATACAGTGTGTCTAGCTCCTACAGTGAATCTGGACATACAGTGTGTCTAGCCCCTATCCTCTCAGACAGAATCTGGGCATACAGTGTGTCTAGCCCCTATCCTCTCAGACAGAATCTGGGCATACAGTGTGTCTAGCCCCTATCCTCTCATATCCTCTCAGACAGAATCTGGGCATACAGTGTGTCTAGCCCCTATCCTCTCAGACAGAATCTGGGCATACAGTGTGTCTAGCCCCTATCCTCTCAGACAGAATCTGGGCATACAGTGTGTCTAGCCCCTATCCTCTCAGACAGAATCTGGGCATACAGAATCTGTACAGTCTAGCCCCTATCCTCTCAGACAGAATCTGGGCATACAGTGTGTCTAGCCCCTATCCTCTCAGACAGAATCTGGGCATACAGTGTGTCTAGCCCCTATCCTCTCAGACAGAATCTGGGCATACAGTGTGTCTAGCCCCTATCCTCCTCTCTAGACAGACATCTGGGCATACAGTGTGTCTAGCCCCTATCCTCTCAGACAGAATCTGGGCATACAGTGTGTCTAGCCCCTATCCTCTCAGACAGAATCTGGGCATACAGTGTGTCTAGCCCCTTCAGACAGAATCTGGGCATACAGTGTGTCTAGCCCCTATCCTCTCAGACAGAATCTGGACATACAGTGTGTCTAGCCCCTATCCTCTCAGACAGAATCTGGACATACAGTGTGTCTAGCCCTATCCTCTCAGACAGAATCTGGACATACAGTGTGTCTAGCCCCTATCCTCTCAGACAGAATCTGGACATACAGTGTGTCTAGCCCCTATCCTCTCAGACAGAATCTGGACATACAGTGTGTCTAGCCCCTATCCTCTCAGACAGAATCTGGACATACAGTGTGTCTAGCCCCTATCCTCTCAGACAGAATCTGGACATACAGTGTGTCTAGCCCCTATCCTCTCAGACAGAATCTGGACATACAGTGTGTCTAGCCCCTATCCTCTCAGACAGAATCTGGACATACAGTGTGTCTAGCCCCTATCCTCTCAGACAGAATCTGGACATACAGTGTGGTCTAGCCCCTATCCTCTCAGACAGAATCTGGACATACAGTGTGTCTAGCCCTATCCTCTCAGACAGAATCTGGGCATACAGTGTGTCTAGCCCTATCCTCTCAGACAGAATCTGGGCATACAGTGTGTCTAGCCCCTATCCTCTCAGACAGAATCTGGGCTCATACAGTGTGTCTAGCCCCTATCCTCTCAGACAGAATCTGGACATACAGTGTGTCTAGCCCCTATCCTCTCAGACAGAATCTGGGCAATCCCTATCCTCTCAGGAATCTGGACATACAGTGTGTCTAGCCCCTATCCTCTCAGACAGAATCTGGGCATACAGTGTGTCTAGCCCCTATCCTCTCAGACAGAATCTGGGCATACAGTGTGTCTAGCCCCTATCCTCTCAGACAGAATCTGGGCATACAGTGTGTCTAGCCCCTATCCTCTCAGACAGAATCTGGACATACAGTGTGTCTAGCCCCTATCCTCTCAGACAGAATCTGGGCATACAGTGTGTCTAGCCCCTATCCTCTCAGACAGAATCCGGGCATACAGTGTGTCTAGCCCCTATCCTCTCAGACAGAATCTGGACATACAGTGTGTCTAGCCCCTATCCTCTCAGACAGAATCTGAACATACAGTGTGTCTAGCCCCTATCCTCTCAGACAGAATCTGACATACAGTGTGTCTAGCCCCTCTCCTCTCAGACAGAATCTGGGCATACAGTGTGTCTAGCCCCCTATCCTCTCAGACAGAATCTGGGCATACAGTGTGTCTAGCCCCTATCCTCTCAGACAGAATCTGGACATACAGTGTGTCTAGCCCCTATCCTCTCAGACAGAATCTGGGCATACGGTGTGTCTAGTCCCTATCCTCTCAGACAGAATCTGGACATACAGTGTGTCTAGCCCCTATCCTCTCAGACAGAATCTGGACATACAGTGTGTCTAGCCCCTATCCTCTCAGACAGAATCTGGACATACAGTGTGTCTAGCCCCTATCCTCTCAGACAGAATCTGGGCATACAGTGTGTCTAGCCCCTATCCTCTCAGACAGAATCTGGGCATACAGTGTGTCTAGCCCCTATCCTCTCAGACAGAATCTGGGCATACGGTGTGTCTAGCCCCTATCCTCTCAGACAGAATCTGGACGTACGGTGTGTCTAGCCCCTATCCTCTCAGACAGAATCTGAACATACAGTGTGTCTAGCCCCTATCCTCTCAGACAGAATCTGGGCATACAGTGTGTCTAGCCCCTATCCTCTCATACAGAATCTGGGCATACAGTGTGTCTAGCCCCTATCCTCAGACAGAATCTGGACATACAGTGTGTCTAGCCCCTATCCTCTCAGACAGAATCTGGACATACAGTGTGTCTAGCCCCTATCCTCTCAGACAGAATCTGGACATACAGTGTGTCTAGCCCCTATCCTCTCAGACAGAATCTGGACATACAGTGTGTCTAGCCCCTATCCTCTCAGACAGAATCTGGACATACAGTGTGTCTAGCCCCTATCCTCTCAGACAGAATCTGGACATACAGTGTGTCTAGCCCCTATCCTCTCAGACAGAATCTGGACATACAGTGTGTCTAGCCCCTATCCTCTCAGACAGAATCTGGGCATACAGTGTGTCTAGCCCCTATCCTCTCAGACAGAATCTGGGCATACAGTGTGTCTAGCCTCTATCCTCTCAGACAGAATCTGGACATACAGTGTGTCTAGCCCCTATCCTCTCAGACAGAATCTGGGCATACGGTGTGTCTAGTCCCTATCCTCTCAGACAGAATCTGGACATACAGTGTGTCTAGCCCCTATCCTCTCAGACAGAATCTGGACATACAGTGTGTCTAGCCCCTATCCTCTCAGACAGAATCTGGACATACAGTGTGTCTAGCCCCTATCCTCTCAGACAGAATCTGGGAATACAGTGTATCTAGCCCCTATCCTCTCAGACAGAATCTGGGCATACAGTGTGTCCAGCCCCTATCCTCTCAGACAGAATCTGGGCATACGGTGTGTCTAGCCCCTATCCTCTCAGACAGAATCTGGACGTACGGTGTGTCTAGCCCCTATCCTCTCAGACAGAATCTGGACATACAGTGTGTCTAGCCCCTATCCTCTCAGACAGAATCTGGACATACAGTGTGTCTAGCCCCTATCCTCTCAGACAGAATCTGGGCATACAGTGTGTCTAGCCCCTATCCTCTCAGACAGAATCTGGGAATACAGTGTGTCTAGCTCCTATCCTCTCAGACAGAATCTGGGCATACATTGTGTCTAGCCCCTATCCTCTCACACAGAATCTGGGCATACAGTGTGTCTAGCCCCTATCCTCTCAGACAGAATCTGGACATACAGTGTGTCTAGCCCCTATCCTCTCAGACAGAATCTGGGCATACAGTGTGTCTAGCCCCTATCCTCTCAGACAGAATCTGGGCATACAGTGTGTCTAGCCCCTATCCTCTCAGACAGAATCTGGACATACAGTGAGTCTAGCCCCTATCCTCTCAGACAGAATCTGGACATTTTTGGCAATGATCCAGTTCCCTGTTTATTTTATGATGTCCATTTTGCAAGCCAAACACAAGTTTGTTTATGATGTCCATTCTGCAAGCCCAACACAAGTTTGTTTATGATGTCCATTTTGCAAGCCCAACACAAGTTTGTTTATGATGTCCATTCTGCAAGCCCAACACAAGTTTGTTTATGATGTCCATTTTGCAAGCCCAACACAATTTTGTTTATGATGTCACAGTTTGTAGTAGGCATGACATTGTCATTTGAACACCAGTTCTCCGCTGTTTCAGACTGTGTCCATTGTCAGGTGAAATATGCAGGGAGCTGCCCAATACATGGTCCACCCCTCCTTGGTGATACATTTCAGGTATTCTGTGTGTGTGTGTGTGTCATTTGGTTTGCCTATCTGTCCATGCGTCTGTAAAACAGTTGATCAGTCCATCTTTACATTGGGTGTGTGAGTGTCATTTGGTTTGCCTATCTGTCCATGCGTCTGTAAAACAGTTGATCAGTCCATCTTTACATTGGGTGTGTGTGTGTGTGTCATTTGGTTTGCCTATCTGTCCATGCGTCTGTAAAACAGTTGATCAGTCCATCTTTACATTGGGTGTGTGTGTGTCATTTGGTTTGCCTATCTGTCCATGCGTCTGTAAAACAGTTGATCAGTCCATCTTTACATTGGGTGTGTGTGTGTCATTTGGTTTGCCTATATGCCCATGCGTGCAGTCTGTCCTACAGATATGACGGGGAGCAAACTGTGATCACATGCAGGGGTGGCCTGGCGGCACTGAAGACAGTGGTAGCAAAACAGATGGAGCAGAGACTATTGGTCCTTTTGTTCAACCATTTGGTCCTTTCAGTAATTGAGGATGCCCTAGGGATTTTAACCCTATATACTTCACAGTGTAAAAAGCTTGAAAGGGTTCAAAATAAAGGAATAAGAATTCTCTTGTGTTGCACACGAGGCACCACAGGTAGAACAGTGAGGTATATGCTTGAGCTGACATCTAGACTGTTACTGGTACAAGCCAAGGCCTATATACGAGTTACCAGTCACGAAAGACATATACTGCGTGGCAGTGAAAGATTTGAGGAGACCGGTTGAAAAGAGCAAAGTCATAGATGGCACTAGCTGAAGATGCCTTCAGGACATTGACCTCAGTCTATCATATGCACAGGGGCAGGAATGGGTCGATGTTAAAGCCTGCAACAGCAGTTTCCATCAGGTCATTATCACGTTAGGAAGAGACTGTAAAGAGTTGTGTAAAGGTATGGCTGAATTAGAGATACAATAACTGATAGATGGAAAGGTTGGGCTCGATGATTCAATAATGTGCACCAATGGTTCTGTTCATTGGGGTGTAAGATCTGGCTGGGGATTTTCAGCTAGAGGAATGATTGTGTCTGATTCTCAGTCGGCACTGTGGAAGGTTCAAAATGGACTAATGTGGAACGAGTGGAGACCAAGCATCAGTATGTAAACATTGCAGAGAATCACGTGGATATCTTCTGCCTTTCTAGCCCCCAATGGAACATAGGCCCTCAACCTAGTCGTTCTGTGGCGCTGTGATTTATGTCACAGGCGTGAGGAAAAGTTAAGTCCAACATGATGTGTATAAGTAGATACTCTGTACGTCACTCGGGCACCAGTCCTTCACTAACCTGGTTGTACGGAACCTCACGCAAGACCCCTGCAGCATGTCCTCGTCGTGCGGATAATGTCTGAAATGAGCATTAACAGAGCTGTCAGGGGATCTCGGAGTTTGGCGGCCCACAGAGGTGATGTGTCCTTGTGGCTCTCACCAGCCCGCCCCCAAGCGCTTGGGTGAAAAAGGTTATCAAAACTCATTAGGAACATGAGTATGTTTGCCAAATGTACAGCTAAAATTACAACCCTTGGTTAAAAGATTGCGGTGTGAAGAGAACATTGTTCACTGTACATCCTCTGTTAACCCTCAGTGTCGTCGTCACCGCGCTGAGGTACACCACAACAGCAACCATCCATAGGCTGGCCATCCATGTACATCCTCGGTTAACCCTCAGTGTCATTGTCACCGCGCTGAGGTACGCCAAGACAGCAACCATCCATCGGATGGCCAAGCCTAAATGTCCGACAAAACTAGATCCTACGGCGCACGAGCAAGCTCAAAATCTGACCGTCACAATTTGTATTGAACGGAAAAAGTCCAAATATCCACACCCAAAGACCCCACTCGCCCGAGTGTTGGGACCAAACTGATAACGATATGCCTGATGCAGGATGTAAAATTTTGTCAGGCTAACGGCTCGTCAAAGAAATCTAACGTGCGAAGAAAAAAAGAATGTACCTATTCGTGTGGTCACAAAAGTCTAAAACCCACGGGCTGCTCCCCGCTGACTTCCACAGGGCGCAGCCCTTGTCGAGCGGGAGGCCTGATACGGTTGTGAGGTTAAGCAGGCATGTGCAGGACATGACGATTCCTTGGGTGAGCCCAGAACCAGAGCGCCATGTGCCGGCTCTGCATACATGGAAGCCTCCTTGGATGGTGGGGAATGCCCATGATCTGCCCCTGCCTTCCCTTGAGGGCTAACTGTTCCATAGGGGGCTGCCACAAAGGGGTCCTCCGGGGGCAATACCTGCGGAGAAGGAGACAAAGTGGACACCACACAAATCAGGCAACGTCTTGGCCCACACAAAACAATGGCCACAGTCATCCTAGATATAGGATGTATGTATGTCCTATCCAATGCCAGCGTCTTTTCCTCACCTCTTGGTCCACTTGTGCTTGCTTAGTTCTCTTCCAAAGCTCCACATTAGTTATTCTATCATACCATTTAATTCCCTGTATTCTGCGCAGGCACCAGTTAATGGATGTCTGTAGTTTATTACTAATTGCTTTAATTATTTTCCATGTTTCCGCCCCATACAAAAGTACAGATTTGACATTAGAATTAAAAATTTCAAGTTTAGTAAAAATTTTTTACCTCCACAAATTCCCTAGTGCTGTGAAAGCTCCTCTTGCCTTTTGTATTCTTATTTTAATATCTCTATCAGTTCCTCCATCTTTATCTACATTACTGCCTAAATAGGTGTACGACTCCACGTCTTGGAGTGGGGTGCCGTTAAGAGAAACCACATTACTATTTGCCTGATTTATTCTCATTATCTTTGTCTTTCCTTTATAGATTTTTAGACCTAGCTGCTGTTATCTCGCATCAAGTATATTTAATTTATCTTGCATCTGATTCTGTGAATGGGACATAAGAGAAATATTGGTGCCTTCGGCCTCTTCACTTGTTGCTGAAGAAGGGGGCGCGGCATTTATGTGAGTTCCCCAAGTTCTGTGATGTGGATTCTCAATTCAACATTCATTAACTGAAATATGTTGTGTCCTCTTGCAGGTAGGGTTTGGTCCTGGCCACACGTCCAGCTCAGTTAGTCCAGAGCAGCACTACTTCAGTAGCAATAGGGAGATGATGGAACTGGCCTCCCAGACACACAGTCCAGGTAATTATCTCATAGACGTGGTCATATTTAGATTTTCTCCTTGGAAAAAGTGGGGATGGGGGGGAGGGATAACCCACTTTCTGGGTCACAAAGGGTGACTAACCTAACAGTGATGTGCTGAAACTGTGTTGGGCTGGAAGCCACAGATTTCACAGCACACACATTGTGCCAGCTGTAAACACACGTGGTGCCAGCTGTAAGCACACACATGGTGCTAGCTGTAATCACACACATGGTGCCGGCTGTAAGAACACATCGTGCTAGCTGTAAACACACACATGGTGCCAGCTGTAAGCACACACATCGTGCTAGCTGTAAACACACACATGGTGCCAGCTGTAAGCACACACATCGTGCTAGCTGTAAACACACACATGGTGACAGTTGTAAACACACACATGGTGCCGGCTGTAAACACACACATAGTGCCAGCTGTAAACACACACATGGTGCTAGCTGTAATCACACACATGGTGCCGGCTGTAAGCACACACATCGTGCTAGCTGTAAGCACACACATCGTGCTAGCTGTAAACACACACATGGTGCTAGCTGTAAACACACACATGTGCTAGCTGTAAACACACACATCGTGCTAGCTGTAAACACACACATGGTACTAGCTGTAAACACACACATGGTGCCAGCTGTAAACACACACATGGTGCCGGCTGTAAGCACACACATCGTGCTAGCTGTAAACACACACATCGTGCTAGCTGTAAACACACACATCGTGCTAGCTGTAAACACACACATCGTGCTAGCTGTAAGCACACACATCATGCTAGCTGTAATCACACACATGGTGTCGGCTGTAAGCACACACATCGTGCTAGCTGTAAGCACACACATCATGCTAGCTGTAAACACACACATGGTGATAGCTGTAAACACACACATGGTGCTAGCTGTAAACACACACATGGTGCTAGCTGTAAACACACACATGGTGCTAGCTGTAAACACACACATCATGCTAGCTGTAAACACACACATGGTGCTAGCTGTAAACACACACATGGTGCTAGCTGTAAACACACACATGGTGCCGGCTGTAAGCACACACATCGTGCTAGCTGTAAACACACACATCGTGCTAGCTGTAAACACACACATCGTGCTAGCTGTAAACACACACATCGTGCTAGCTGTAAACACACACATCGTGCTAGCTGTAAACACACACATCGTGCTAGCTGTAAGCACACACATCATGCTAGCTGTAAACACACACATGGTGCTAGCTGTAATCACACACATGGTGCCGGCTGTAAGCACACACATCGTGCTAGCTGTAAGCACACACATCGTGCTAGCTGTAAACACACACATCGTGCTAGCTGTAAACACACACATGGTGCTAGCTGTAAACACACACATGGTGCTAGCTGTAAACACACACATGGTGCTAGCTGTAAACACACACATCGTGCTAGCTGTAAACACACACATGGTGCTAGCTGTAAACACACACATGGTGCTAGCTGTAAACACACACATGGTGCTAGCTGTAAACACACACATGGTGCTAGCTGTAAACACACACATCGTGCTAGCTGTAAGCACACACATCGTGCTAGCTGTAAACACACACATCGTGCTAGCTGTAAACACACACATGGTGCCAGCTGTAAACACACACATGGTGCCAGCTGTAAACATACACATGTGTCAACTGTAAACACACACATGGTGCCAGCTGTAAACTCACACATGGTGCCAGCTGTAAACACACACATGGTGCCAGCTGTAAGCACACACCTCGTGCCAGCTGTAATTTAAATAGTGAGTGCAGAAACAGAAAAAGCGGGATATGCAACATCATTAAAAACCAACGGTTTTTAGAATTAAGAGCATTGATCTGACAGAAATGTGTGCTGCACAGCAGTGGCATGTGTTAAACATGATCCTGTCATAGTCATTTGATAAGTACTGATCAGAGAATAAACCCCACACCCTGGGTGTACCAACTGGGTCAGCGAGATCAGGAAAACCATGCGGGAGCCACCTGTCATTACATCAACCAAAACAGAACGGGTGGTTATTTGCCTAAAAACACCTGGAGGCCTACTCAGGAAATCACTACACTTGTGGCCATGTGCGACGAATCTGATCTGTCAATCAACAATGAACAGTGAATAAAACAGTGCAGACTTATTGTCCCCTGATGCATCGGTTCTGTTTCTGACCATTTAGAAAATGGCATGGTTGATCCAAAATGCATTCAAAGAACTCAGAGAGCAGTGATTTGTTTCTTTCTTTTGAAAGGTGTCGACCAGTGGATGCAGCATACGGTAACAAATATGTATGGAAGACAACATTGACAGACTGGGCACAACAGATTTGACAGGGACATGAGTTTATGACAGACCTTCCATGGCTGGGTCGATCAACAACAAAACCAGCAAAACTGATGCGCCAGTTACATGTGAACCATTGCCCAAGCATATGTTTGTTAGAAAACTGATGCGCCAGTTACATGTGAACCATTGCCCAAGCATATGTTTGTTAGAAAACTGATGCGCCAGTTACATGTGAACCATTGCCCAAACATATGTTTGTTAGAAAACTGATGCACCAGTTACATGTGAACCATTGCCCAAGTATATGTTTGTTAGAAAACTGATGCACCAGTTACATGTGAACCATTGCCCAAGCATATGTTTGTTAGAAAACTGATGCGCCAGTTACATGTGAACCATTGCCCAATCATATGTTTGTTAGCAACCTGATTCAGCACATCAGTAGGGAACAGCTCAAAGGGTTGTCTGTAAGAAGTGCAGTATAGGAAGATGTGTTCACATTGACTACCAGGAATGGTGACCAACCACCAGAAGGAGAAACCCATCAGATGGTGTTTGAACCACTTGTTGTGTTACAGAGCAGAAGCTATTGCATTTGTTGTCTGTATAGTCGCAGGTGATTAATTATAGTGTCACCACCTTGAGCCAAGCAGCTAACACAAGGACATGCAGTGAAAGTTTGCTGGACCAACAACATTCAAGTTACAGGTTTCCACTCCTAAGATTATTGTAAAACAACAGACCTTTTCCTCTCTTCTTTATTCAACTGCTCTCTGACTGATTGATTGACTGTCTGTCTCTCTGTCTCTCTGTCTGTCTCTCTCTCTGTCTCTCTGTCTGTCTCTGTCTCTCTCTCTCTCTCTCTCTCTCTCTCTCTCTCTCTCTCTCTCTCTCTCTCTCTCTCTCTCTCTCCCACCCTCCCCCAGCAAACCACTCCTCTACAGCAGAGGTAATACACTTTATTGTTGACTCCACTGATGAGATCTATTCACTGTTTCAGACCTCTACACCTGTGGCCAGTGCTACCTGCTCTTCCCCAACAATGAACAGTTGGACTTGCACCTGACAGGATGTCACAGGGACATGAAACCATCATTACCTCTGCAAGCTCTGTCCCAAGACTACAGCCATCAAGCCAGTAGGTTCTCCAACAAGAAATCTGACATCAACATTACACACGAGTCCACTGTTATGTCAGAAGGGACCCAGAATGTGGGGTCTGTAGACCCCGCTGCTCACTTCAACCAGATAAACAGTTCAGGGGCTAACAGTGCTGATAAAGAGACACTAGGAAGCAGTGATAGCTATGAATTGAATCATATGTACTGTCGTGGTGAGTTGATGGCTGAGGGTTCCAGTTCTCTTACACTTACAGGTGCTGGAATTCAGCAAGAGGGTGAGCCAGGAGGAAGGGCATCAGGCACCTATGATGATCGTGGTGCTGCATCTGTTGGTAATGATACTTGCAATAAAGACACAGATAACAAAAGAGACAGTGGGGCAAAGATGAATAAAACATCCCGTGAAGATGACAAACCTTTCAAGTGTAATCTTTGCGGTGCCGGGTTTGCCATCAGTGGCAACCTGAAGACACATCGGAGAATTCACACCGGGGAGAAGCCTTATTGGTGTGATATCTGTAACGAGACTTTCTCCCAGAGTAAGGGTTTGCAGATCCACAAACGAGTTCATTCAGGAGAGAAGCCCTACAAATGTGACATTTGTGGGGTGGCATTTGCTGTCAGTAGCAATCTGAAAACACACAAGAGAATCCACACCGGAGAAAAGCCATACAAGTGTGATATTTGTGGCTCTGCATTTTCTGTAAGTACTAATCTAAAGACGCACAAACGAAGACATACGGGAGAAAGGCCGTACAAGTGTGCGGATTGTGGCGTCACGTTCACTGATAGTGGCTGTTTGACCAGGCACAAAAAGGTGCACTCGGGAGAAAAGCCATTCAAATGTGATATATGTGGATATCTGTTCTCCAATGCTAGTTTACTGCTGAGGCATATACGGACACATACGGGAGAGAAGCCGTACAAATGTGATGTTTGTGGGGTGGCGTTTGCTGTTAGCAGCAGTTTAAAGATCCACAAGCTGCTTCACACAGGAGAGAAACCTTTCAAATGTGATATCTGTGGAGCAGGCTTCACCGTCAACAACAGTCTAAAAACCCACAAAATGATCCACACAGGAGAGCGGCCATTCAAGTGTGACGTTTGTGGTGTGGGATTTGCGGTTAGTAGTACTCTGAAAACGCATAAAAGGACCCACACGGGAGAGAGGCCGTATAAGTGTGAGACTTGTGGATCGTGTTTTGCGGATTCCACAAGTCTGCGGATACACAACAGAATCCACACAGGAGAGAGACCTTACAAATGTGATGTTTGTGGCGTTGCTTTCACAGTTAGCAGTGGTCTCAAAATCCACAAGAGATTACATACTGGAGAGAGGCCTTACAAATGTGATGTTTGTAGCTTTTCTTTTTCTGATGCTAGCAGCCTGAAGTCCCATAAAAGGACGCACAGTAATGAGAAGCCCTACAAGTGTGACGACTGTGGTGCCGCCTTCTCCACCAGTGGCACGCTCAAGTCACACTGTCGTACACACACGGGCGAGAGGCCCTATATTTGCAGTGTCTGCGGGGAAGCATTTGCCTTTAGCAGCAGTCTCAAGACCCACACAAGGATCCATACGGGGGAAAAACCGTACAAATGTGAGTTCTGCAACTTAGGGTTTGCCAGCAACAACACTCTAAAGATACACAACCGGAAACATACAGGAGAGAAGCCATACCAGTGTGATAATTGTGAGTATTCATTTGTTGATGTCCGCAGTCTCAATAGACACCGCAGGATACATGTTTGAGGGGAGCACACTGACGGAGAGGCTAGTGGAAAAACTGAAGGAGTTACTGGACTAGTCAGGAAACATGTTTGAGGGGAGCACCGTGACTGAGAGGCTAGTGGAAAAACTGAAGGAGTTACTGGACTAGTCAGGATACATGTTTGAGGTGAGCACACTGACGGAGAGGCTAGTGGAAAAACTGAAGGAGTTACTGGACTAGTCAGGAAACATGTTTGAGGTGAGCACACTGACGGAGAGGCTAGTGGAAAAACTGAAGGAGTTACTGGACTAGTCAGGATACATGTTTGAGGTGAGCACACTGACGGAGAGGCTAGTGGAAAAACTGAAGGAGTTACTGGACTAGTCAGGAAACATGTTTGAGGGGAGCACACTGACTGAGAGGCTAGTGGAAAAACTGAAGGAGTTACTGGACTAGTCAGGAAACATGTTTGAGGTGAGCACACTGACGGAGAGGCTAGTGGAAAAACTGAAGGAGTTACTGGACTAGTCAGGATACATGTTTGAGGTGAGCACACTGACGGAGAGGCTAGTGGAAAAACTGAAGGAGTTACTGGACTAGTCAGGATACATGTTTGAGGTGAGCACACTGACAGAGAGGCTAGTGGAAAAACTGAAGGAGTTACTGGACTAGTCAGGATACATGTCTGAGGTGAGCACACTGACGGAGAGGCTAGTGGAAAAACTGAAGGAGTTACTGGACTAGTCAGGAAACTTGCATGTCCAAAAGAATCCTTAAGATGAACCTTGTTGAAAACAAAACCAAAGGGGTTGGACTGAACTCTGTCCATGATATCAACAGATGTGCACAAGTTAGCAAGGAGGAATAGACAGTAAGTCTTGATGGTGATGATAGAAGCCAGATACAATGGAATGGAAAATTGCTTTGACGTATCAGTTTGGTGAAACTAAATGGAAGACTACTGCAGGCCTGAGGCTAATGAAATCATGATGAGAAAACTATTGTGGCCATGAGGCTGATGAAATCATGATGAGAAAACTATTGTGGCCATGAGGCTGATGAAATCATGATGAGAAAACTATTGTGGCCATGAGGCTGATGAAATCATGATGAGAAAACTATTGTGGCCATGAGGCTGATGAAATCATGATAAAAAATCTATTGTGGCCATGAGGCTGATGAAATCATGATGAGAAAACTATTGTGGCCATGAGGCTGATGAAATCATGACGAGAAAACTATTGTGGCCATGAGGCTGATGAAATCATGATGAGAAAACTTTTGTGGCCATGAGGCTGATGAAATCATGATGAGAAAACTATTGTGGCCATGAGGCTGATGAAATCATGATGAGAAAACTATTGTGGCCATGAGGCTGATGAAATCATGATGAGAAAACTATTGTGGCCATGAGGCTGATGAAATCATGATGAGAAAACTATTGTGGCCATGAGGCTGATGAAATCATGATGAGAAAACTATTGTGGCCATGAGGCTGATGAAATCATGATAAAAAATCTATTGTGGCCATGAGGCTGATGAAATCATGATGAGAAAACTATTGTGGCCATGAGGCTGATGAAATCATGATGAGAAAACTATTGTGGCTATGAGGCTGATGAAATCATGATGAGAAAACTATTGTGGCCATGAGGCTGATGAAATCATGATGAGAAAACTATTGTGGCCATGAGGCTGATGAAATCATGATGAGAAAACTATTGTGGCCATGAGGCTGATGAAATCATGATGAGAAAACTATTGTGGCCTTGAGGCTGATGAAATCATGATAAAAAATCTATTGTGGCCATGAGGCTGATGAAATCATGATGAGAAAACTATTGTGGCCATGAGGCTGATGAAATCATGATGAGAAAACTATTGTGGCCATGAGGCTGATGAAATCATGATGAGAAAACTATTGTGGCCATGAGGCTGATGAAATCATGATGAGAAAACTATTGTGGCCATGAGGCTGATGAAATCATGATGAGAAATCTATTGTGGCCATGAGGCTGATGAAATCATGATAAGAAATCTATTGTGGCCATGAGGCTGATGAAATCATGATGAGAAATCTATTGTGGCCATGAGGCTGATGAAATCAAAATGAGAAATCTATTGTGGTCATGAGGCTGGTGGAATCTGGATAGATTATGAAGTACCTAATGAAACTGGAAAGAGTAGTTGAGAAATTGGGAGTAATGGAGACATAAAGTGAGAAAGAGCATTGGAGAATGGGAATAATTAAATGAGCTGATGGAAGAGAGAGAAGTGGAGAACTTGGTAATAAAAGAAATAGCATCGGAGAACTTGGCAGGAATGGAGAAAGCTGGTAGAAGAGAACTTGGGAATAATGAAAGGAGCTAGTGGAAGAGAACTTGGGAATAATGAAAGGAGCTAGTGGAAGAGAACTTGAGAATAATGAAGGAAGCTGGTGTGAGATAACTTGGGAAAGTGGAGAGAGAGCATCAGAGAAGTTGGGAGTAATGGAGAAAGCTGGTAGGAGAGAACTTGGGAATAATGAAATGAGCTGGTGGGAGAGAACTTGGGAATAATGAAATGAGCTGGTGGGAGAGAACTTGGGAATAATGAAATGAGCTGGTGGGAGAGAACTTGGGAATAATGAAATGGGCTGGTGTGAGAAAACTTGAAAATAATGAAATGAGCTGGTGGGAGAGAACTTGGGAATAATGAAATTAGCTGGTGGGAGAGAACTTGGGAATAATGAAATGAGCTGTTGGGAGAGAACTTGGGAATAATGAAATTAGCTGGTGCTGTATCCTAAATAAGAAAAATCATAGAATGATAAGCTTTACTGATCCCTGGGGAAACCTTGTTGTCAGTGGCTTGTAGGAAACTTAACTGCCACGGGAATAAACCGTATGATGTGGAAAGGTTTTACCTCATGCTTTTTATGATGGCACCTAAACCACATGGTTTGCACCGGAATTATAATGTCTTTGTTGTAATGGGCCATAAACCTCATATTTTGTAATATTTTTACCACTTTTTTGTAGTGGAACGTAAACCACAGTTTGTAATGATTTTACTGCTTCTTTACTGCTATGAAAACCAAACCAAATAGTTTCTAATTGAACTACCGCATCTTTATTGCTATGGGAGACTGTGTGGCATTGATTTCAATAATGGTGTCGTGAGCTGATCATTCAGAAAGCAATGACAAACTACTGAAGGTAAAGTTGCCTAGTAAATCCAAGCGGCCAGAAAGTGCCAGCAGCGGTTCTGTAAGATCCTGTAAACAGGATTGTGCTAACATTTACTTTTATTGTCATGGCACCTTAACCACATAGATTCTAATGGTTTTACCATTTCTCTGTTTATATAGAACCTTAACCACATAGATTCTAATGGTTTTACCATTTCTCTGTTTATATAGAACCTTAACCACATAGATTCTAATGGTTTTACCACTTCTCTGTTTATATAGAACCTTAACCACATAGATTCTAATGGTTTTACCATTTCTCTGTTTATATAGAACCTTAACCACATAGATTCTAATGGTTTTACCATTTCTCTGTTTATATAGAACCTTAACCACATAGATTCTAATGGTTTTACCACTTCTCTGTTTATATAGAACCTTAACCACATAGATTCTAATGGTTTTACCACTTCTCTTTTTATATAGAACCTACACTACATAGATTCTAATGGTTTTACCACTTCTCTGTTTATATAGAACCTAAACCACATAGATTCTAATGGTTTTACCACTTCTCTGTTTATATAGAACCTAAACTACATATTCTAATGGTTTTACCATTTCTGTAGATCCTAAACTAGTTACTATTGGTTTTGCGACTTCTCTGTTTCTATAAAATTTAAACCGCATAGTTTCTAATGGTTTTAACACTTCCTTGATGGAAACTAAAACAACATAGTTTCTAATGGTTTTAACACTTCCTTGATGGAAACTAAAACAACATAGTTTCTAATGGTTTTAACACTTCCTTGATGGAAACTAAAACAACATAGTTTCTAATGGTTTTAACACTTCCTTGATGGAAACTAAAACAACATAGTTTCTAATGGTTTTAACACTTCCTTGATGGAAACTAAAACAACATAGTTTCTAATGGTTTTAACACTTCCTTGATGGAAACTAAAACAACATAGTTTCTAATGGTTTTAACACTTCCTCGATGGAAACTAAAACAACATAGTTTCTAATGGTTTTAACACTGCCTCGATGGAAACTAAAACAACATAGTTTCTAATAGTTTTACTTCTCTGTTACTATACAAGCTAAACCAGAAAGTTTATAATGGTTGTACTACCTCTCTGTTTCTGTAGAACCAAAACCTCATAGTTTATAATGGTTGTACCACTTCTCTGTTACTGTAGAACCAAAACCTCATAGTTTATAATGGTTGTACCACTTCTCTGTTACTGTAGAACCAAAACCTCATAGTTTATAATGGTTGTACCACTTCTTGGACCAACCCTAAATCACATTGTATTTTCATGGAATTAGCTCTTCTGTGTTTCTTTGGAACATAAACCACATAGTTTTTAATGGATTTACCCATTGCCTGTTTTGGTGGAATCTGCTACAGAGGTGGTCTATACTCTCTCTGGATGCTGACACCACAGTACTTTACGTATGAAACACATATTCTTTTTATCCTCATATATATCTTTTTCTTAGAATAAAAATCAGAATGGTATAGGGCCTGGGGGGAAAAGTGTAACTGCTGGTTTTGTCTGAAAATAAAATCATGTGACAGATTTTGTTGATGGAAACTGTGACCAACAATCTTATACAGAGAGGGCTGTGACTAAGAATTACATACAGAGAGGGAAATATTACTAGTTGTGTTTGTGTGAGGTTGTACCCTCATGATATGTGAAGTTGGCATAAACATGTCCGTGTATCATTTCTGACTGTCCTGATATTTCAGTGGTCAGATACTTGTTTTTATAACATATATGTATATATATTACATATATCACCTCTCATGTAGGTGAACTGTTACATATATCACCTTTCTTGTAGGTTATCCCTTACACATGTCATCTCTCATGTAGGTAAACTCTTACATATGTCACCTCTCTTGTAGGTTATCTCTTACACATGTCATCTCTCATGTAGGTGAACTCTTACACGTGTCATCTCTCATGTAGGTGAACTCTTACATATGTAATTTCTCTTGTAGGTGAACTGTTACATATATCAACTTTCTTGTAGGTTATCTCTTACACATTTCATCTCTCATGTAGGTAAACTCTTACATATGTCACCTCTCTTGTATGTTATCTCTTACACATGTCATCTCTCATGTAGGTGAACTCTTACACGTGTCATCTCTCATGTAGGTGAACTCTTACATGTGTCATCTCTCATGTAGGTAAACTCTTACGTGTGTAATCTCTCATATAGGTAAACTCTTACATATGTCATCTCTCATGTAGGTAAACTCTTACATATGTCATTTCTCATGCAGGTAAATTCTTACATATGTCACTTCTCATGCATGTGAACTCTTACATGTGTAATCTCTCATGTAGGTGGAATCTGTAAGCACCATCCTGTAACTTGGGAGGTTCTGGGATTGGGTCTAAATATGAGTGGCTGTTGCACACAGAGAGGTCATAGATATTGAACATCTACTGGACGATACTGTCTAATTGTGTGGGCCTGTCTCCATGTTGGTCGCTTTTGTTTGTGTCAATCATTCATTTAATTTATTTTTTAAAAGATGTTTACTGTGCATCCTTTTCTGTGTAATTTATTGGTTGTACATTTCTAATGAAACAAACTAGTTTCTCTTGTATGAAGGGGTATATTTCGTCAGCCCGTATGTACAGTAACAATAGTGTATTTGTACAGTCCAACCTGCCAGAATCCAGATGATTATATTGTTGTCCCTGTGACTGCCATGTTCAGGCAGACTTATATCTGTGCTTGTGTACTTAATTTGTCAACTGTAATAATTCTGTTATCTATATTGTCATCATTGTTGTGTTGTTTATCTGTTTTGTTTTTGGTTTACTTGAAATAAACCATGTATGCCTACTGGATGTTGAGAAGAACTAATTGTGATGTTTGGCAGATGGATGTTGAGAAGAACTAATTGTGATGTTTGGCAGATGGATGTTGAGAAGAACTAATTGTGATGTTTGGCAGATGGATGTTAAGAAGAACTAATGGTGATGTTTGTCAGATGGATGTTGAGAAGAACTAATTGTGATGTTTGGCAGATGGATGTTGAGAAGAACTAATGGTGATGTTTGGCAGATGGATGTTGAGAAGAACTAATAGGGATGTTTGGCAGATGGATGTTGAGAAGAACTAATGGTGATGTTTGGCAGATGGATGTTGAGAAGAACTAATGGTGATGTTTGGCAGATGGATGTTGAGAAGAACTAATGATGATGTTTGCCAGATGGATGTTGAGAAGAACTAATGGTGATGTTTGGCAGATGGATGTTGAGAAGAACTAATTGTGATGTTTGGCAGATGGATGATGCTGCTGTCGATTTCTTCTTCTATTAAACTTAGTCTGTGTTCACGCTTTACAGTGGTTGGCATATTGTGTTGTGGTTTACAGCTAGGACGCAGGATCCGCACTTTTCAGCCCAACACATCCAATTTCAGGGAGCCATTAATCGGTTGCACAACACGACTTGATTGCTAAGGGCAGTGGGTTTCCCCTCCCTCCGAATGAGGCCCCACAACCAACACATGGATAATAGTTGATACTATGTAGACAGCATTTGAATAGCAAACATATTCGTCTACATTAACTTGATAGAATGATTTCTTTTTGAAGTACAAGCTATGATAAAATATCACTTCATGCATGCACATGGACTCAGATCGCACCCAGCCAGTGTTGTCAAAGGTAAAGGTCACACACAGGTCAGAAAGTTTCCATAACGCATCACGAAAAAGATGAAGATTTAGAAAGGGCTTGCTATTCAAACAACAGATGTATGAGGAAAGATTTGCTATTCAAACACTAGCCAGAGATATATGAGTGAAAGTATGCTATTCAAACTTTAGCTACAGATGTATTAGTGAAAATATGCTATTCAAACTTTAGCTACAGATGTATTAGTGAAAGTTTGCTATTCAAACTTTAGCTACAGATGTATGAGTGAAAGTATGCTATTCAAACACTAGCTACAGATGTATTAGTGAAAGTATGCTATTCAAACACTAGCTACAGATGTATGAGTGAAGGTTTGTTATTCAAACACTAGCTACAGATGTATGAGTGAATGTTTGTTATTCAAACACTAGCTACAGATGTCTGAGTGAAGGTTTGTTATTCAAACACTAGCTACAGATGTATGAGTGAATGTTTGTTATTCAAACACTAGCTACAGATGCATGAGTGAAGGTTTGTTATTCAAACACTAGCTACAGATGTATGAGTGAAGGTTTGTTATTCAAACACTAGCTACAGATGTATGAGTGAAGGTTTGCTATTCAAACACTAGCTACAGATGTACGAGTGAAAGTTTGCTATTCAAACACTAGCTACAGATGTATGAGTGAAAGTTTGCTATTCAAACACTAGCTACAGATGTACGAGTGAAGGTTTGTTATTCAAACACTAGCTACAGATGTGTGAGTGAAAGTTTGTTATTCAAACACTAGCTACAGATGTATGAGTGAAAGTTTGTTATTCAAACACTAGCACAGATGTATGAGTGAAAGTTTGTTATTCAAACACTAGCTACAGATGTATGAGTGAATGTTTGCTATTCAAACACTAGCTACGGATGTATTAGTGAAAGTTTGTTATTCAAACACTAGCTACAGATGTATGAGTGAATGTTTGCTATTCAAACACTAGCTACAGATGTATGAGTGAATGTTTGCTATTCAAACACTAGCACTGTTGTACACTTAATTTGTTGTACACTTTGTTGTAGTACACTGTAATTTCAAGAACCAAGTATTTAGGCCTAGGGTGCCTATTCAAGTATTCCGCTGGATATCTCCCTGATGGATGTGCTACAGTGAAGTCCTGCATACTATAACTGGCCCATTTGGCCCAGCATCATGTAATACAGTAGCTATCTTTACAAGCCAACAATAACGCTTGTAACAGGCCACATAAACTTTAATGGCATTAAAGTTACATGTCACAAGATGATGATGATTATTCAATAAAACGTACGATAATAACTCTCTATTATCTACTCTGAGGATATAACAGAATTACACTCTTTCTCAATGGACTCCTGCCATTATAATAAATAAAATAGACATTAAACTGTCTCCCGTAAGTACGGTTAATCAAAACCTCACAAAGAAGGAACGTCCTATTTGGACAAGGAAAATATCTTGATGGCCGAATCCTTTGTGTTCTGCAGGAGCCTTTGTGTTAATCGCCCAGCATTCAATTAGCTGGTATCCTAGGTAACGACCCGACCCGTGGCCGCTGTGTGAACTTTTCACCTGCGCTGTGACCACTAGAAGAAACTAGAAGAAACTTTAACTCTTGGACAATAAGATTACAACAAGCACAGATGTATGAGTGAAAGTTTGCTATTCAAACACTAGCTACAGATGTATGAGTGAAAGTTTGCTATTCAAACACTAGCTACAGATGTATGAGTGAAAGTTTGTTATTCAAACACTAGCTACAGATGTATGAGTGAAAGTTTGCTATTCAAACACTAGCTACAGATGTATGAGTGAATGTTTGTTATTCAAACACTAGCTACAGATGTATGAGTGAAGGTTTGTTATTCAAACACTAGCTACAAATGTATGAGTGAATGTTTGTTATTCAAACACTAGCTACAGACGTATGAGTGAAAGTTTGCTATTCAAACACTAGCTACAGATGTATGAGTGAAAGTTTGTTATTCAAACACTAGCTACAGATGTATGAGTGAAAGTTTGCTATTCAAACACTAGCTACAGATGTATGAGTGAAAGCTTGCTATTTAAACTTTAGCTACAGATTTATGAGTGAATGTTTGTTATTCAAACACTAGCTACAGATGTACGAGTGAATGTTTGTTATTCAAACACTAGCTACAGATGTATGAGTGAATGTTTGTTATTCAAACACTAGCTACAGATGTATGAGTGAAGGTTTGTTATTCAAACACTAGCTACAGATGTATGAGTGAAGGTTTGTTATTCAAACACTAGCTACAGATGTATGAGTGGAAGTTTGCTATTCAAACACTAGCTAGAGATGTATGAGTGAAAGTTTGCTATTCAAACACTAGCTACAGATGTATGAGTGAAAGCTTGCTATTTAAACTTTAGCTACAGATTTATGAGTGAATGTTTGTTATTCAAACACTAGCTACAGATGTATGAGTGAAAGTTTGCTATTCAAACACTAGCTACAGATGTATGAGTGAAAGTTTGCTATTCAAACACTAGCTACAGATGTATGAGTGAAAGTTTGCTATTCAAACACTAGCTACAGATGTACGAGTGAAAGTTTGCTATTCAAACACTAGCTACAGATGTACGAGTGAATGTTTGCTATTCAAACACTAGCTACAGATGTATGAGTGAAAGTTTGCTATTCAAACACTAGCTACAGATTTATGAGTGAAAGTTTGCTATTCAAACACTAGCTACAGATGTACGAGTGAATGTTTGCTATTCAAACACTAGCTACAGATGTATGAGTGAAGGTTTGTTGTTCAAACACTAGCTACAGATGTATGAGTAAAGGTTTGTTATTCGAACACTAGCTACAGATGTATGAGTGAAGGTTTGTTGTTCAAACACTAGCTACAGATGTATGAGCATTCCTTGTAATTTTTGGACTTGGTCATCAACTAGGGACCAAGTGGCTGCTAGGCAAATAATGTCGTCATTTTGTTGAATGCAAGCTGAATATCTTGTTGTTTTCACTGGCCTATATGCAGTGTATGGTTAGCGTTTCTAGTGTCAGACAGTAAATTGATTTAATAATTTCTGATTGTTGTTATCTGTGTCTGCTCTTGTGTCCTCCGAATGTTCCTGTTGTTGACCAGGTCAGTGCTGACTGACTTAACACATGATGTCTGTCATCTCACACGTGTCACATGTCATTTCTTCTCTATGTTGACCAGGTCAGTGCTGACTGACTTAACACATGATGTCTGTCATCTCACACGTGTCACATGTCATTTCTTCTCTATGTTGACCAGGTCAGTGCTGACTGACTTAACACATGATGTCTGTCATCTCACACGTGTCACATGTCATTTCTTCTCTATGTTGACCAGGTCAGTGCTGACTGACTTAACACATGATGTCTGTCATCTCACACGTGTCACATGTCATTTCTTCTCTATGTTGACCAGGTCAGTGCTGACTTAACACATGATGTCTGTCATCTCACATGTGTCACATGTCATTTCTTCTCTATGTTGACCAGGTCAGTGCTGACTTAACACATGATGTCTGTCATCTCACATGTGTCACATGTCATTTCTTTTCTATGTTGACCAGGTCAGAGCTGACTTAACACATGATGCCTGTCATCTCACACGTGTCACATGTCATTTCTTTTCTATGTTGACCAGGTCAGAGCTGACTTAACACATGATGTCTGTCATCTCACACGTGTCACATGTCATTTCTTCTCTGTGTTGACCAGGTCGGAGCTGACTTAACACATGATGCCTGTCACCTCACACGTGTCACATGTCATTTCTTCTCTATGTTGACCAGGTCAGAGCTGACTTAACACATGATGCCTGTCATCTCACACGTGTCACATGTCATTTCTTCTCTATGCAATCAACGGACTGTATGAATCTCTGTAAATTACCTATGGCGATGGAAAACTTGCTGCACATAAACATCCCAAGTGATCTGTGTGGCGAGGTCAAGCCACGATCGCCGATCAAGGTCAGGCCACGACCGTCGGTCAAGATCAAGCCACGATCACCGGTCGAGGTCAGGCCACGACCGCCGATCAATGTCAAGCCACGATCATCGGTCGAGGTCAGGCCACGACCGCCGATCAAGGTCAAGCCACGATCACCGGTCTTCTATTAAACTTAGTCTGTGTTCACGCTTTACAGTGGTTGGCATATTGTGTTGTGGTTTACAGCTAGGACGCAGGATCCGCACTTTTCAGCCCAACACATCCAATTTCAGGGAGCCATTAATCGGTTGCACAACACGACTTGATTGCTAAGGGCAGTGGGTTTCCCCTCCCTCCGAATGAGGCCCCACAACCAACACATGGATAATAGTTGATACTATGTAGACAGCATTTGAATAGCAAACATATTCGTCTACATTAACTTGATAGAATGATTTCTTTTTGAAGTACAAGCTATGATAAAATATCACTTCATGCATGCACATGGACTCAGATCGCACCCAGCCAGTGTTGTCAAAGGTAAAGGTCACACACAGGTCAGAAAGTTTCCCTAACGCATCACGAAAAAGATGAAGATTTAGAAAGGGCTTGCTATTCAAACAACAGATGTATGAGGAAAGATTTGCTATTCAAACACTAGCCAGAGATATATGAGTGAAAGTATGCTATTCAAACTTTAGCTACAGATGTATTAGTGAAAATATGCTATTCAAACTTTAGCTACAGATGTATTAGTGAAAGTTTGCTATTCAAACTTTAGCTACAGATGTATTAGTGAAAGTATGCTATTCAAACACTAGCTACAGATGTATGAGTGAAGGTTTGTTATTCAAACACTAGCTACAGATGTATGAGTGAATGTTTGTTATTCAAACACTAGCTACAGATGTCTGAGTGAAGGTTTGTTATTCAAACACTAGCTACAGATGTATGAGTGAATATTTGTTATTCAAACACTAGCTACAGATGCATGAGTGAAGGTTTGTTATTCAAACACTAGCTACAGATGTATGAGTGAAGGTTTGTTATTCAAACACTAGCTACAGATGTATGAGTGAAGGTTTGCTATTCAAACACTAGCTACAGATGTACGAGTGAAAGTTTGCTATTCAAACACTAGCTACAGATGTATGAGTGAAAGTTTGCTATTCAAACACTAGCTACAGATGTACGACTGCCGATCAAGGTCAAGCCACGATCACCGGTCGAGGTCAAGCCACGACCGCCGGTCAAGTAATTTACGACAAGGACTAAAATCCATATATAGAAGGCTATAGAATGCCCATGGAAACTTTGAAGAAGTTTTCCCCTAAAGATAAAATCGAGGAGAATAATCAATGATTACACACTTAGGAAACGATATATCCACCATGTTAATGACACAATGTTTGTGATATAGGCTTATCATTCGTAGTACAATTTCTATTACAACCCAAAGGTAAAGTCGGGAGATGTGAACCAGCGTCACTGCACACGGTTATAAACCATAAGTGCTCTTCCACCAGTACGGACAGCTAATAAGAATTGTCCGCCTGTGTCGCCGTTCGCACATAACTCTGTAGCTACAGCGACGTTCCTCCATTTATCCCAGAGTATCACTCTAGTGCCCATTTCCTAGAGGCTGGGTGAACCCAGGTTTCGAACACAGACCGTGGGCTGCAGCGAGTCGCAGCTGGATTTGAAAGCGAGCTTCTTATTGAATACCCTAACTGCGGCCCTATTATTACAACCCAAATCAACGCTAAATGTGAAACAATACAAACTGCATTTTGGTCATATAAATAATTACATGAAATGTAAAATAACAAATGTATACTCCAAGAACTCAATTAATACCATACATTTCCCAATCATAACCCCGAGAGTTGAACAAGATATTTTTTTTTTTTCAATTACTACTCCTACTCGGAATCTGGGAAGTCGCCGTGGCAAGACGCCAGACTGCGGATCGGAAAGTCGTGGGTTCGCGTCCTGACCAGCCGAATTCTTTTCACTAATGACCTTGACTCCCAGGTTAACCGAGCCTTCAGTGGGTACCAGGTGCAGTCCTGGGGGGTAAAGGCGGCTGGCGTAATGCTGACCACATCACCAACCAAGTGCCGAATGGTTTATCAAGTATAGTTCTAGCCGTGCATTCTCGATACGCTTAAAGTCGTGGAAAAGAGTCCTTTCATTCGGAATGTGCGATTTCTTGCCGCTGTCAATCGTGTCAAACAAAAGCTGGCATCACAGATTGGTTCCCAGTAACATCAGGAGTAAGACAAGGTTGTGTATTATGACCTTTACTTTTCATAATATTTATGGACAATATTAATAAAATAGACATAACACCAACAGATGTCGATAAACAGGAGGACTTCAATGAGCTGCTCTTTGCCGACGATCAATGCATTTTTCACAGTGATAGTAAACAACTGCAAGACCACATTTTTTTTTTTTTTTACGTATCCAGAAACCATGAGTTGTAAACCCTTTGGCTCAGTACTATGGATATCTGCAACCCTTCGGCCTTGATTCCATTATAGGTACCGTTAATCTGGGAGAAATGTGGCTTTTCTGCCTACCCCCGGGATTGAACCCGGACCACAAGGAGTTCGTCACCCGGCTGCCGCGAAAGTCAGGTTTAACCAACTTCGCTAGAGCATTCAATGGTAAAATAGACAGAGAGATCGAAGCAAGAATCCAACAAGCCAACAATGTCGCATACCAGCTTGCCCCAATTTTAAAACACCCTGCTGTCCCAGCTGAGATAAAAAGACTAATTATAAATACAATCTTTATACCGACATTAGATTATCAATGTCAGACTTGGACATTAACAAAAGAACACGAGAGAAGACTAACCACCTGTGAAATGAGATGTTTGAGAATGGCTGCGAATAAAACCAGAAGAGATCGAGTGAGAAACGATGTGATTACAAGAACTATTGGAATCATACCCATCGTTAAATTTATTGAGAAGCAAAGAATGAAATGGTTTGGTCACCTAATGAGAATGGAATCAACGATGCCAGCATCAAGAGCATACAACAGGAAAATCGAAACACCAAGAGGCAGGGGAAGACCAAGAAGAAGATGGATTGAAGGAGTCACGGACAACTTGAGACTTCATAACATCACGGCATATGAAGCGATTGAGCGCGCCCTGGCTCGGTTGCCGATCATCGGCATAAGCAGATTTTGACAAAAGAAGTCAATTGTGGACCCTATTCATAGCCACATTTATCGAGCATTCTGGGAACTGTAGCTGTTTTAGCCACTTTACACAGCGGTTTTAGCTCCAGGAAAGTTAGCAACCTGCAGAGACACAATTGCTCCTGGCCGGGACAAATGTGCAGCCGTTGTTTGGTCGATGTAAGGAAATCATTGTCCTAACACTTTCCCGCACAGAACATTGTTGACAGCTACAGGTTCTTGTCAGTTTCTTCTTTAATATTTTATTCTTGTGAAATGTGGATACTGAAAGAGCTGAACGACTTACGATGCAGGCATTAAGTATTTCTTGCACGCAAATTTGGTGAAATGTCTTCCTACATTTACTCATTTAGTTAGTGATAGTTGCAGTTGAATATTAAAATGGAACCATTAAGCCAGTCATTAGATTACACTATAGAATAGTAACTCTGAATAGTAACAGTAGTCGTTTTTCACACACAATTTTGAATTATATATAATCGTTTCAAGGGAGGCCACAGCCGACACAAAGAAAACAAGTTGTTTAACAACTAGGCTGGCTCCAGTGACGGGGAAACGGACGTTGAATAATTAGCCGTTTGTGAAAACACGGCACACAAGTTGCCACAAAGTTCACATCTAATTCAGATAATTAGATTTTCCACACAAAAAATCTCTGTTATGAATCTACTTTTCTTCTATGCAAGGATACATCGTCTTCCATAACAGTGTCTTTGTTTGGGTCACCAGTTGCTGTTGACAGTCTGATCAGCTCTCTCCACCTTTAGCAGTCAGCTGTGATGGACTTCATGGTTGCATGCCTGAGGCCTGTCCAGTCAGTCAGGTTCTGTAACCAGGTCTTTCTTGGTCTGCCTCTTCCCCTCTACTGAACCCTGTGTTATTGTTTTTCTACATGTCTTTGCCATTGTGTTTTCTATCTTTTCCCTGTAGTAAAAACAGGTTCATAGCTGCCAATTTGTACTGGGTTATTAGACAGTGAACCTCTTCATTTGTGATGTAGTCTCTTTGATATGTTTCAGCTGTTAAGGTTCACCTTTTACAGCCATAAACAAACATACTAATAACTAGTTGTAGCTTAGTTTTAGCTGAACTGTTTTTGGATCTATGCAAGGATTAAATAATATATTTGACCTAAAATTTGAAATAAAATTCATGTAATCTTTTGTGCCTTCACTAACAGTGGCAGAGTTTACCTTAGCCTCGATAATTTGGGACCGTTATTCAGAGGAAAGCCGTTTTGGTAATTTGTCCGCTTCGGTCTTCTCCCATAATTGAGTTTTAATTAGTGTGGTGGAGAGGTAAAATAATATCACATAATCACCAATGTTGATATTGGTAATGGGGTGGAGTGGACATAGTCCAGTAAATCAAGTGGTCAAGGAAAATACTCAACTAAATGAGATGATTACTGAGAAAGCCTGTTGATTGTATAACTAGAAATTTCAGGAACCCACCTGACCAAACTGATAGAGAGATCGATGAAGAAAGTTATCACTGCTTTAGTACAGTTGAGAACACAGTTGAAGAATGAAGCGGAAGAGTGAAAGAGGAAGAAAGAATTCAGAAGAAAAGACATAAATCAGATATCATAAATAGCTTAAGAGCAGTAGGCCAAATTTCTGGGTTCTCATGCAGGGTACCCGGCTTTAACTCCTGGTAAGATTAGAGGTTTTCTGTCAGGTGCAAAATTAAACATCCGAACCTGCACAGTCCATGACAAAAGCACCAGTCTTTTGGCCCTAAATCTTCAGACTCACTGCCCCCATCACCACAGCTTAAACAGAGGTCTCTGGCCTCATCACTACAGCTTAAACATAGGTCTCTGGCCTCATCACCACAGCTTAAACATAGGTCTCTGGCCTCATCACCACAGCTTAAACATAGGTCTCTGGCCTCATCACCACAGCTTAAACATAGGTCTCTGGCCTCATCACCACAGCTTAAACAGAGGTCTCTGGCCTCATCACTACAGCTTAAACAGAGGTCTCTGGCCTCATCACTACAGCTTAAACAGAGGTCTCTGGCCTCATCACTACAGCTCAAACAGAGGTTTCTGGCCTCATCACAAAAGCTTGAACAGAGGTCTCTGGCCTCATCACCACAGCTTGAACAGAGGTCTCTGGCCTTATCACAAAAGCTTGAACAGAGCTCTCTGGCCTCATCACTACAGTCTGTTTATATGAAAAATACTGACAGGGAGAATGAAAAGACGAAGAAGAAAACTGAATCAGCCAGACAGGAACAAATGCTGCAACTCTGTTTCTAAACTGGTGCAGTGTAATCATCTTCAACAATTTTTAATGTCCAGATGAATGAAGAAATAGAAAAAGAAAACATGACTCACCTCAGGGGATTATCTACCCCTGTTTAATATGTTAACTTAAATTCAGTTTGCTTAGGTTTATAAAATTGAAACTACATCATTCAGGCAAGCAACTATCATGATCTTCATTTCATGTTCTTCCAGACTGCGGGAAATATGGATGCTAGCAGCCTTTTGCCCACTGCCAGTATAAAAGTGGAACCAGATTCTAAAGTAAGAAGCATTTTGCTCTACAATTATTCCTGTATCTTATATTTCTTTACAAAGATTTGATTTACTATCGTTAGCATTATTTGCTGCCCCTGGGACACAGAGTTGCGGAACTACCAGGACCAGGGCACATACTGGTCACAGCCTGCCCACACCTCTCGGCCGTTATCCTAGAAACCTGTTTCCACTCATGGGCCTAGGCAACATGGATAGGGTTGTCATTTCATTCATGGAGTTCATTTGTCTTAGAGGCAAGGGACCAACAATCTACACACAATAAGTTGCAAAATGGATGTAAAGAGTAAAACTCAAGATCTGGATCAAGTCCAAAATCCAGTTATGGACACACAGCCAGGACTTTCCACTAGAGTATACATCCAAGACTTTCCACTAGAGTATACATCCAAGACTTTTCACAGGAGTAAACATCCAAGACTTTTCACTGGAGTATACATCCAAGACTTTTCACAGGAGTAAACATCCAAGACTTTTCACTGGAGTATACATCCAAGACTTTCCACTGGAGTATACATCCAAGACTTTCCACTGGAGTATACATCCAAAACTTTCCACTGGAGTATAAATCCAAAACTTTCCACTGGAGTATACATCCAAGACTTTCCACTGGAGTATACATCCAAAACTTTCCACTGGAGTATACATCCAAGACTTTCCACTGGAGTATACATCCAAGACTTTCCACTGGAGTATACATCCAAAACTTTCCACTGGAGTATACATCTAAGACTTTCCACTGGAGTATACATCCAAGACTTTCCACTGGAGTATACATCCAAGACTTTCCACTGGAGTATACATCCAAGACTTTCCACTGGAGTATACATCCAAGACTTTCCACTGGAGTATACATCCAAGACTTTCCACTGGAGTATACATCCAAAACTTTCCACTGGAGTATACATCCAAGACTTTCCACTGGAGTATACATCCAAAACTTTCCACTGGAGTATACATCCAAGACTTTCCACTGGAGTATACATCCAAGACTTTCCACTGGAGTATACATCCAAGACTTTCCACTGGAGTATACATCCAAAACTTTCCACTGGAGTATACATCCAAGACTTTCCACTAGAGTATACATCCAAGACTTTTCATTGGAGTATACATCCAAGACTTTCCACTAGAGTATACATCCAAGACTTTCCACTAGAGTATACATCCAAGACTTTCCATTAGAGTATACATCCAAGACTTTCCACTGGAGTATACATCCAAGACTTTCCACTGGAGTATACATCCAAGACTTTCCACTGGAGTATACATCCAAAACTTTCCACTGGAGTATACATCCAAAACTTTCCACTGTAGTATACATCCAAGACTTTCCACTGGAGTATACATCCAAAACTTTCCACTGGAGTATACATCCAAGACTTTCCACTGGAGTATACATCCAAGACTTTTCATTGGAGTATACATCCAAGACTTTCCACTAGAGTATACATCCAAGACTTTCCACTGGAGTATACATCCAAGACTTTCCACTGGAGTATACATCCAAAACTTTCCACTGGAGTATACATCCAAGACTTTCCACTGGAGTTTACATCCAAGACTTTCCACTGGAGTATACATCCAAAACTTTCCACTGGAGTATACATCCAAGACTTTCCACTAGAGTATACATCCAAGACTTTTCACAGGAGTAAACATCCAAGACTTTTCACAGGAGTAAACATCCAAGACTTTTCACTGGAGTAAACATCCAAGACTTTCCACTGGAGTATACATCCAAGACTTTCCACTGGAGTATACATCCAAAACTTTCCACTGGAGTATACATCCAAGACTTTCCACTGGAATATACATCTAAGACTTTCCACTGGAGTATACATCTAAGACTTTCCACTGGAGTATACATCTAAGACTTTTCACTGGAGTATACATCTAAGACTTTTCACTGGAGTATACATCTAAGACTTTCCACTTGAGTATACATCCAAGACTTTCCACTGGAGTATACATCTAAGGCTTTTCACTGGAGTATACATCCAAGACTTTCCACTGGAGTATACATCCAAGACTTTCCACTGGAGTATACACCTAAGACTCTTCATTGGAGTATACAACCAGGACTGGGGTGAGTGGGGGGAGGGGGTCCAAACTGACTAGATGCTTCCCTGTCTTCTTAAATGCCTCGGGTTTGAATCTGCAGGGCAACTCACTGTGTCCACAACTATGAACGAAAAGAAACCTGGCCTCAGAAGCGGAGTGTGCAGAGCCAGCTGTGGGGAACCATGAGAGACCTGCAGCTGACTTGCGAGTTCATAGAGGCAGCCCACCTGATGGTCTGACCTGGGCATATGAAACCAATCGTGAAGAAGAAGCAAAAGAAGGATCTGTCCCATGTATATCTGTTGATAATTTGCCTCGGCTCTCAAGTCAGCCCAGCCCAACATTGATATCAGCAAATATCCTGGGAAGTACAGATGGTCGGTGTATTGTCAACTTCATTGTCTGTTGAAAATATGTGTAGGATCATGCACCCATCTTGCTGATGGGTTTGAGAAGGGTCTACCACTGTACGTTACTTTTACTTTTGAAGACAAACCTTAATAACATTTATTATTATCTTCATTTCACCCAGAACTCTGAACCAGCGTGCACAGATGGAAGGGCACCAGTACAGCCTGGAGATGCCTACAGTGAGAAATGTTTTGGAAATGAGCATTTGCCAAATATTTCACCTGGATTACTTAACAGTAACATAATGAACATAAATAACACTGAATGTTCTAGTGAAAATGTGAATGATAATACGGAAGTTAAGTCAAAATTAACTGATGGTGAAGCACTGATGTGTAACAATGTTTGTGACAGAAGATTTAAAGATGAATGTGTGACAGAACATGATGATGGGATGAGCCAGCACAATGAACATCCCAGCAGTAAGGGAAGTCATGTGCTTGTGGAGTCTCCAGAAAATGATACATTTTGTAACGTTAATGTGAATGTCAAAAGTGAAAATCATGACATGGGTTTAGAAGAAGGATATGTGACACTAAATGGTGATATGTTGAAAAACCCACAAAAACATAGAAAGACACATACTGGAGAGAAGCCTCACAAATGTGATATGTGTCCAGCATCATTTCTTTATAAAAGTAAATTAATAGAACATAATAGAACACATACTGGAGATAAGCCTCACAAGTGTGATATTTGTAAGGCGTCATTTCTTCACAATAGCCAGCTAATAGAACATATGAGAACGCACACCGGAGAGAAACCTTACAAATGTGATGTTTGTGGTGCGTCATTTGCTCTGAGTAACAATCTGACCAAACACAAAAGAATACACACCGGAGAGAAACCTTACAAATGTGATGTTTGTGAAAGATCTTTCGCACAAAGTGGTATTCTTAAAAAACACAAAAGAACACATACTGGAGAGAAGCCGTACAAATGTGATTTGTGCGAAGCAACATTTGGTCAGAGTAGTAATCTCATACGGCACAAAAGGGTACACACTGGAGAGACACCGTACAAGTGTGACATTTGTGGAGCCTTGTTTTCTCAAAATAGTCATCTGTTAGTGCACGTAAGAACTCATACGGGGGAGATGCCTTACAGATGTGATATTTGTGGAACATCATTTGCTCAGAGTAGTATTCTGAACAGACACAAGAAAAAACACACAATGGAGAAGCCTTACAAATGTGAATTTTGTAAAGCAGCATTTCTCTACAACAGCCAACTGAAGGAACACAATAAAACGCACACTGGAGAAAAGTCCTTTGAGTGTGATGTTTGTGGTGCTTTATTTACTCGATGTTACAACTTGAAGAAGCACAAAAGAACACATACTGGAGACAAACCTTACAAATGTGATGTTTGTGAAATATCTTTTTCTCTCAGTAAAAATTTAATCAAACATAAAAGAATACACACTGGAGAGAAGCCATACACCTGTGATCTTTGCGATGCAACCTTTGCTCACAGCAAAAATTTAAAAAGACATAAAGAAAAAACACATTTTCAGCTGAGTTAGGAACTAACATGACAACACTAAAAACATTCCCATTGATATATGTTCTTTCTTGTTCTTGTTCTTCCTGGTTGCTGGTTGGAAGCTCCGGTTGAGAGTTCTGGTTATTCATCAACTTTTGCACTTTGTTAATGAACTGTAGCATTGTGTGCACATACATTCTACAGATCTGGCAAATTTGTATGTAGACTGTTGCTTCCTTGTCTTTCTGGCAGTTGCACTTGTGGGTCTCCTCTTATTTGTTTTTTGCGCGCAAAGGGGTCTGGCCCTGAAATCCACACTAGCCTGATGAATATAATATAATTTATTCATCATTTGCTAGAAAATACCATTCTCTTATAACAAGTAAAGAACATTTAAAGTTAGCATGTTTTTTTGTTTCTCAGTGATATTCTTGATTTTCACAATGGAAAGCTCAATGAAAATATGCTATTTACATCTTATCCCATTGACAGATCAGTTGCTTTGGTTAAATATATAACAGCATGAACAAATATCAGTTTGTTGAGAATGACAGCAGAAACTGCCTGCACAAATATCATTTGTTAACATGAACGACCTGCTTTGATACTGAACATATAGAACTGATTGAATAAATGTATAGAGCAGTCAGTGGTTACGTTTAAACAGCGGATCAACATCATGGCACAAGGCTAGTAACCCATAAGTGCTCTGTTCTACTTCTAACTAAAATCTGAGGCTGAAGAATCTCAGCGCAGTGCGCAAACACTGTAGCACCCTTGAGGATCCTGAAAAACTTTGGGTAGATTTAAAAAATTCTATTAGGTTACTTTTTTTTCGATTTCCAACTGCCAAGGAATTATTTACATGCTCAGCGATACACACGGGTGTCCTATCTTACTACCCAGAGACCAGGGGAAATTACTAGAAGCTCACGCGAAAAAATCCCAGCTTGAACCTGGAACCTTCAGCACTCGAGGCGGACGCTCTGCCTTGAGACCCTACAGCTCCCTAATCAGTGATTAGCTGTGATGTGGTCATCATCGTGCTGGCCACTTGTATTTCCCAAGAGATGTTCTGGTACCGCAGTAGTCGTGGGTCCTGCAGTTGCTGCTGTGTTCCTCAGGTTCTAGTCCCTTCAAGACATTAAGAAAAATGGACCTGATCCTCTGTGTCAGCCCAGCACTAATTGTTTACCAGAAACTGTCATGGGAAGTAAAGGTGGTCGGCATGATATTGTCCACATCACCAAGTGGGGACTGCTGTTTATAATTATGGGGCGGGCATCATATGCCAAATGCTTCCTTAGCTGAGGACACTTGAGGTGTATTCCGTCTTACTTCACCACATGAAAACATGACGACCAATCTGAAACCATGTGTATACTGTGAAATACTGCCGCTATTTACCACAGTTGCTTTGTGGGGGGGGGGGGGGGGCATGACTAGTGTTGTCGCCACGAACTGTGCAGGTTAGGATTTAATTTTTGCTCGACAGAACAAACTCCCCAATCTTACCGAGGCTTTAGACCTGGGTTTCCTGCCTGGGAGCCCAGCGTTTGAACCTGCTCCTCATTGCACGATGGACCAGAGAAATTCTGAAATTGTTCATTTGAAAGGTTTCTCAATGTTTCAGAAGTGTCTGTTGCTAGTTTTATTTTTACTTGCGGTGCATATTTTACTTGTTACTTTGTAATCAGTCTTTGTATGAAATAAATGATATAAATCACTGCTTCGCATTGTGCTTTTTTTAAATGTATGTGCTGTTCGTCAGTTATTTTCTTAAATCAGTTCACATGGACAGCATTTTAGTTTGCCTTGTGGCTTGTGTTTTGGTTATTATATTGGTATTATTATTATGTGCCTTATCAGTTGGTTAGACAAGTCTTGACTCTCTAGTGGACTCAGTCAATGGGTTTTTGGTCTTCAGCGATCCCTGGTCATGTGTTGAATCCCCTAGCGGTGATAAACTGAGATGAAGGTCTCTTAAGTTGCCCAAATTTTATTTTTCAGGTCTAACGGGTGTGGCCAGATGTCAGGTCTACTGGGTGTAGCCATGTGTTGTCAGCTCTACTGGGTGTAGCCATGTGTTGTCAGCTCTACTGGGTGTAGCCATGTGTTGTCAGTTCTACTGGGTTTAGCCATGTGTTGTCAGTTCTACTGGGTGTAGCCATGTGTTGTCAGTTCTACTGGGTTTAGCCATGTGTTGTCAGCTTTACTGGGTTTAGCCATGTGTTGTCAGCTCTACTGGGTGTAGCCATGTGTTGTCAGCTCTACTGGGTGTAGCCATGTGTTGTCAGCTCTACTGGGTGTAGCCATGTGTTGTCAGCTCTACTGGGTGTAGCCATGTGTTGTCAGCTCTACTGGGTGTAGCCATGTGTTGTCAGCCCTACTTGGTGTAGCCATGTGTTGTCAGCTCTACTTGGTGTAGCCATGTGTTGTCAGCTCTACTGGGTGTAGCCATGTGTTGTCAGCTCTACTGGTCAGCAACTACCCCCGGGATCTCCGAAACTTTCAGAGCGCGAGACAGCTGGCTTACTTGGCCACGCAGACCCCCTTGACTTAGACACTGTGAATGTTATGCAATGACAGATACTTGAACATGGCTGGCCATGAACAGGCTAATGACAAAGGAACGAAGCTCTGACGATGTGGATATAAAGAAGAATATGTCGTATTTTTTTTCCCCGGGAGCCGCGTTAGCGCTGTCGATAGGAGGCTCGTTTTCAAATCCAGCTGCAGCCACGGCCGGAGTTCAAAACTGGTCGGTTCCCGGGGTTCACCCAGCCTCTAGTCTAGGAAATGGGTACCAGAGTGACACTCTGGGATAAATGGAGGAACGTCGCTGTAGCTACAGAGTAACGTGTGGACGGTGACACAGACGGAGAGTTTCTTATCAGCTGCCCGTACTGGTGGCAGAGCACTTATGGTTTATAACCGTTTGCAATGACGCTGGTTCACATCTCCCGACTTTACCTTTAGGTCGTATTTCGTGGAAACAAAAACAATTAAACACAGAGGCTCTAAAGAGACTAGAAATTAAAAGAGAATTGCTGAAATAAATAAATACGTTAATAAGAGACAAGTGACATATTTCGACCACACTGAAAGAGACAACACTCTTACTAAAAACATAACGGAGAGAAAAGTCGAAGGCAACAGACAATGGGAAGAGAGTGATAGAAGTGGGAGGATAATATCAAGTAAACGAAAAACTGAAGTCTGAGAGAGTGTTACATCCCGAGTGAAATTGGAAGGGTGGTGGAGATAAGACTCCAACTATCACCGTGGGGACGAAATCTGATTGATTAAATGCTGACAGTTTGCTGATTTAACTCCTCTCGTGGGTTCTAGGGATCCCATTTTGGTTTGGTGGGTGGATCCTCTATCTCACAACAAGCATGGAGACTGGTTATGTGTTTGCTGAAATCGGATGTGTTGGAGCGAGACAGATATCGCAGCCTAGCTGTTAACGACAAGGTGCCAGCAGGGCTCTATAGGGCGAACGAAGAAGCTGAGCCAGTTTCTGGCTTCCAGTGACCCGGTGAACCTGGCCAGCCTGCCCCCAACACGCCATTCGCCATTTTCTTGTGTCGTGATCATTATGTTTTCTTCTGCCTGGAAACTGATCGCTGGGTTTGTTACAGCAGCTTATAACTAGCAGACTTATAGTTACTGGTACACCAACAACTCATAGCCAGTAGACTTATAGTTACTGTCACAAAATCATGTTTATCTCACCGACATAGTGGTGCTTGTGTTCTTTCAGGATATTCACTGAACTGTCCCAGCAGACAAGACAGTTTCGCAGTTTATTATGGTTTGGTAGCTCAGCTGTCACAAGCTTGAAGTTAGTACTTTACTAATTAAACGAATGAACTACTGCTCATTTTGCCTCCTGTGTTACTTAATGGTGTCAGTAATCAAGTTTCTCTAACTTTTCAGCGAAAGTTATGGGGTAGGTGGGCGGGAATCCATTGTTAAAGAAAACAAAAGTACAACAAGATTATTCAGGATGAAAGAGTGGTAGAGTGGTCGTCTTTTCCACTTGTGCCTCTTCCCTCAAAACTGCTGATAGAGACGTCTGGCGATCTCTCTAGCAAACCTCTACACCCCAAGGTAGAAGAGGAGCGACTAAGTAAGTAAGCCTCTTCCCTCGTGGTCAGTATGAATAACTCAACAGACAGTAGTTAGTACCTTATAGACAATTTCTAGTCTGTTCTGTGGTTGTTTTTATTGTTAATTGTCTGTTTAACTGTTTTGCACGATGAGAGCTCGCATGCTAACAAATGATTGGTTTCTGAGCTACTGCTAGGGCAGATTGGGTATGCTGTGCTGTTGTTGGAGCCTCCAACTCCAGGTGTCAGGGACTCCTTCTTTCCATCTTCTTCTTGGTGATCCCCTAACTCTTGGGGTCTCTACTTCCATCTTCTTCTTGGTGATCCCGTAACTCTTGGTGTCTCTACTTTCATCTTCTTCTTTGTGATCCCATAACTCTAGGTGTCTCTACTTCCAACTTCTTCTTGGTGATCCCCTAACTCTTGTTGTCTCTACTTCCATTTTTTTATTGGTGATCCCATAACTCTTGGTGTCTCTACTTCCATTTTTTTCTTGGTGATCCCATAACTCTTGGTGTCTCTACTTCCATTTCTTTCTTGGTGATCCCATAACTCTTGGTGTCTCTACTTCCAACTTCTTCTTGGTGATCCCATAACTCTTGGTGTCTCTACTTCCATCTTTTTCTTGGTGATCCCATAACTCTTGGTGTCTCTACTTCCATCTTCTTCTTGGTGATCCCGTAACTCTTGGTGTCTCTACTTCCATCTTCTTCTTGGTGATCCCGTAACTCTTGGTGTCTCTACTTCCATCTTCTTCTTGGTGATCCCATAACTCTTGGTGTCTCTACTTCCATCTTCTTCTTGGTGATCCCATAACTCTTGGTGTCTCTACTTCCATCTTCTTCTTGCTGATCCCGTAACTCTTGGTGTCTCTACTTCCATCTTCTTCTTAAGGTGATCCCGTAACTCTTGGTGTCTCTACTTCCATCTTCTTGCTGATCCCCTAACTCTTGTTGTCTCTACTTCCATCTTCTTCTTGGTGATCCCGTAACTCTTGGTGTCTCTACTTCCATCTTCTTTTTGGTGATTCCATAACTCTTGGTGTCTCTACTTCCATCTTCTTCTTGCTGATCCCGTAACTCTTGTTGTCTCTACTTCCATCTTCTTCTTGGTGATCCCGTAACTCTTGGTGTCTCTACTTCCATCTTCTTCTTGGTGATCCCATAACTCTTGTTGTCTCTACTTCCATCTTCTTGCTGATCCCTAACTCTTGGTGTCTGTACTTTCATGTTGAACACACTCCCACTGCTGGCATCACTGAAATGTATTAATTCTCATTCAAGAACCAGCCTTTGTGTTTCAGTGAATTTAATTGTTCTACTTGTTGCTCCAGTTATTCTCCAGTAACTTTAGAAATAAAGTCAACACTAAAACCAAAACAGACATTGGCGTTTTGAAGTTAATTTGTAACAGTAACGCTTTAAATTCAAGTAGCTCTTCATCATCATCATGTAGCAGGTCCTTTGCAGAATGTCGCTCTCATCACCGTCTGCCTAAATGAAACTCAGTCTCTCGCCAGTTCTCCCGCCTCATGTACTTTCATACTCAAATAGACATTTATATCCTGTGCCCATCTTCGTGTCAGTCGGCCCCTGCCCCTCCTTCCTGGTTCCATATCTTCTGCTATAATTTTTTCCAATCCAGCGTAGCGCTTGGTATGACCAAAATATTTCAGCTTCCGATACAGGATGCTGTTTATTAGCCAATCTTCCTTGATGTTCAGATCTTTCAAGATGTTAGTATTTCTCCTGTTCTTTGTCCAAGATATTCTGAGAATCTTTCTATAGCATTTCAGCTCTAAAGCCCCTACTATCTTTAAATGTCATTAAATAAACTAATTCAGTAGGAACTGATTCTCCAAACCCCAAAAAATGTGTACCCATACACCAAATATACTTTACAATTGCTGTCAATAATAATATTAAGTATATTTATGGTCACCATGCTCAGAGTCTGCAGTGCACACAGATGATTGTGTAAGTGATTGGTTTGCAGTTGAAACTACTGAAACAAGAACTGGCTGTTGAAGAAGAAAAAAACCAGTGTTGTGTAGGGATTGGAATTTTGTAGATTATATTGTTCTTCTTAGTAAGAATTAAGAGACAATCTATATACTGTGCTCACATCATGAGAACTTGAGTACATCATGACGATGGGAAAGTTAGAGGGGAAAACGGGTAGAGGGAGACTGAGAGAACAGATGCTGAACAGTTTGACATCATGGCAAGGAGGATCATCTGTTTCAGAATTTATTAAAAGATCATGAGACAGAAGATTGTGGATAGTGGATAGACACAGCAAAGACTATAAGAAGAAAAGTAATCTGCAACAGCATGCAAAGAAACACCATGTTTTAACAAATATGGCATTGCGGATTGTGTTACACAATAATTATTTAAAGAACAATATATTGAAGACATCAGTAACAGATCAAGGAGATGTCAGACTGAAGAGAAACAGATTTAAGCTCACAGATATGTTCACACATTAAGGTAGCAATTTTGATTGCTGGTGAAACACAGAAAAAATTATTGTTGGCAGGACAACAGCAGCTTGTAAAAGACTGAACAAAATATGGAACTGTAAATTACAAAGTTTCACACAAGTGTTTTTAATTTACATAATTCATATTAACCAATCATAGGTCTGCATCAGAAAGAGGTAGAGCTTAGAATGAGTACATGTTATGTTAGAAAAGGTAAACTCAACAAGGAATGTGCTTAACTCGATCATTACATTCTTTTCAGGCGATGAAATATGGACAGAGACAGCTTGCTTGCAGCTGAAAGTAGCAAAATGGAAACAGATGTTGATGTAAGATGATTGTTTTACAAGTTATGTTTTACAATATCCTTGATGTAACACGGTTATGTTATACAATATCCTTAATGTAACATGGTTATGTTATACAATATCCTTGATGTCACACGGTTATGTTATACAATATCCTTTATGTAACACTGTTATGTTATACAATATCCTTGATGTAACACGGTTATGTTATACAATATCCTTGATGTAACACGGTTATGTTATACAATATCCTTGATGTAACACGGTTATGTTATAAAATATCCTTTATGACACAGTTATCTGTATGAAAGGACACATAATTTCTCCCTTGAACTGAAAGCACAGCTCAAGAACCTTCCACAGCAACATTCTAGCAGTGTTTGAGAACCTTTCACAGCAACATTCTAGCAGTGTTTGAGAACCTTCTACAACAACATTCTAGCAGTGTTTGAGAACCTTCCACAACAACATTCTAGCAGTGTTTGAGAACCTTTCACAGCAACATGCTAGCAGTGTTTGAGTACCTTCTAAAACATTCTAGCAGTGTTTGAGAACCTTCCACAACAACATTCTAGCAGTGTTGGAGAACCTTTCACAGCAACATTCTAGCAGTGTTTGAGAACCTTCCACAACAACATTCTAGGAGTGTTGGAGAACCTTCCACAACAACATTCTAGCAGTGTTTGAGAACCTTCCACAACAACATTCTAGCAGTGTTTGAGAACCTTCCACAACAACATTCTAGCAGTGTTTGAGAACCTTCCACAACAACATTCTAGCAGTGTTTGAGAACCTTTCACAACAACATTCTAGCAGTGTTTGAGAACCTTCCACAACAACATTCTAGCAGTGTTGGAGAACCTTCCACAACAACATTCTAGCAGTGTTTGAGAACCTTCCACAACAACATTCTAGCAGTGTTTGAAAACCTTCCACAACAACATTCTAACAGTGTTGGAGAACCTTTCACAGCAACATTCTAGCAGTGTTTGAGAACCTTCCACAACAACATTCTAGCAGTGTTGGAGAACCTTCTACAACAACATTCTAGCAGTGTTTGAGAACCTTTTACAACAACATTCTAGCAGTGTTTGAGAACCTTCTACAACAACATTCTAGCAGTGTTTGAGAACCTTCCACAACAACATTCTAGCAGTGTTTGAGAACCTTCCACAACAACATTCTAGCAGTGTTTGAGAACCTTCCACAACAACATTCTAGCAGTGTTTGAGAACCTTCCACAACAACATTCTAGCAGTGTTTGAGAACCTTCCACAACAACATTCGAGCAGTGTTTGAGAACCTTCCACAACAACATTCTAGCAGTGTTTGAGAACCTTCCACAACAACGTTCTAGCAGTGTTTGAGAACCTTCCACAGCAACATTCTAGCAGTGTTTGAGAACCTTCTACAACATCATCCTAGCAGTGTTTGAGAACCTTCCACAGCATCATTCTAGCAGCGTTTGAGAACCTTCCACAACAACATTCTAGCAGTGTTTGAAATCCTTCTACAACAACATTCTAGCAGTGTTTGAGAACCTTCTACAACAACATTCTAGCAGTGTTTGAGAACCTTCTACAACAACATTCTAGCAGTGTTTGAGAACCTTCCACAACAACATTCTAGCAGTGTTTGAGAACCTTCTACAATGACATTCTAGCAGTGTTGGAGAACCTTCTACAACAACATTCTAGCAGTGTTTGAGAACCTTCTACAACAACATTCTAGCAGTGTTTGAGAACCTTCCACAACAACATTCTAGCAGTGTTTGAGAACCTTCCACAACAACATTCTAGCAGTGTTTGAGAACCTTCTACAACAACATGCTAGCAGTGTTTGAGAACCTTCCACAACAACATTCTAGCAGTATTTGAGAACCTTCCACAACAACATTCTAGCAGTGTTTGAGAACCTTCTACAACAACATGCTAGCAGTGTTTGAGAACCTTCCACAACAACATTCTAGCAGTGTTTGAGAACCTTCTACAACAACATTCTAGCAGTGTTTGAGAACCTTCCACAAAAACATTCTAGCAGTGTTTGAGAACCTTCCACAACAACATTCTAGCAGTGTTTGAGAACCTTCTACAACAACATTCTAGCAGTGTTTGAGAACCTTCCACAACAACATTCTAGCAGTGTTTGAGAACATTCCACAACAACATTCTAGCAGTGTTTGAGAACCTTCCACAACAACATTCTAGCAGTGTTTGAAAACCGTCCACAACAACATTCTAGCAGTGTTTGAGAACCTTCTACAACAACATTCTAGCAGTGTTTGAGAACCTTCTACAACATCATTCTAGCAGTGTTTGAGAACCTTCCACAACAACATTCTAGCAGTGTTTGAGAACCTTCTACAATGACATTCTAGCAGTGTTTGAGAACCTTCTACAATGACATTCTAGCAGTGTTTGAGAACCTTCTACAACAACATTCTAGCAGTGTTTGAGAATCTTCTACAACAACATTCTAGCAGTGTTTGAGAACCTTCTACAACAACATTCTAGCAGTGTTTGAGAACCTTCCACAACAACATTCTAACAGTGTTTGAGAATCTTCTACAACAACATTCTAGCAGTGTTTGAGAACCTTCCACAACAACATTCTAACAGTGTTTGAGAATCTTCTACAACAACATTCTAGCAGTGTTTGAGAACCTTCTACAATGACATTCTAGCAGTGTTTGAGAACCTTCTACAATGACATTCTAGCAGTGTTTGAGAACCTTCCACAACAACATTCTAGCAGTGTTTGAGAACCTTCTACAATGACATTCTAGCAGTGTTTGAGAACCTTCTACAACAACATTCTAGCAGTGTTTGAGAATCTTCTACAACAACATTCTAGCAGTGTTTGAGAACCTTTCACAGCATCATTCTAGCAGTGTTTGAGAACCTTCTACAATGACATTCTAGCAGTGTTGGAGAACCTTCTACAATGACATTGTAGCAGTGTTTAAGAACCTTCCACAACAACATTCTAGCAGTGTTTGAGAACCTTCTACAATGACATTCTAGCAGCGTTTGAGAACCTTCCACAACAACATTCTAGCAGTGTTTGAGAACCTTCTACAATGACATTCTAGCAGTGTTTGAGAACCTTCCACAACAACATTCTAGCAGTGTTTGAGAACCTTCTACAATGACATTCTAGCAGTGTTTGAGAACCTTCTACAATGACATTCTAGCAGTGTTTGAGAACCTTCCACAACAACATTCTAGCAGTGTTTGAGAACCTTCTACAACAACATTCTAGCAGTGTTTGAGAACCTTCCACAACAACATTCTAGCAGTGTTTGAGAACCTTCCACAACAACATTCTAGCAGTGTTTGAGAACCTTCCACAACAACATTCTAGCAGTGTTTGAGAACCTTCTACAATGACATTCTAGCAGTGTTTGAGAACCTTCTACAATGACATTCTAGCAGTGTTTGAGAACCTTCCACAACGACATTCTAGCAGTGTTTGAGAACCTTCTACAATGACATTCTAGCAGTGTTTGAGAACCTTCTACAACATCATTCTAGCAGTGTTTGAGAACCTTCCACAACAACATTCTAGCAGTGTTTGAGAACCTTTTACAACAACATGCTAGCAGCATTTGAGAACCTTCCACAACAACATTCTAGCAGTGTTTGAGAACCTTCTTCAACAACATTCTAGCAGTGTTTGAGAACCTTCTACAACAACATGCTAGCAGCATTTGAGAACCTTCCACAACAACATTCTAGAAGTGTTTGAGAACCTTCTACAATGACATTCTAGCAGTGTTTGAGAACCTTCTACAATGACATTCTAGCAGTGTTTGAGAACCTTCTTCAACAACATTCTAGCAGTGTTTGAGAACCTTCTACAATGACATTCTAGCAGCGTTTGAGAACCTTCCACAACAACATTCTAGCAGTGTTTGAGAACCTTCTACAATGACATTCTAGCAGCGTTTGAGAACCTTCCACAACAACATTCTAGCAGTGTTTGAGAACCTTCTACAACAACATTCTAGCAGTGTTTGAGAACCTTCTACAATGACATTCTAGCAGCGTTTGAGAACCTTCCACAACAACATTCTAGCAGTGTTTGAGAACCTTCTACAATGACATTCTAGCAGTGTTTGAGAACCTTCTACAATGACATTCTAGCAGTGTTTGAGAACCTTCCACAACAACATTCTAGCAGTGTTTGAGAACCTTCTACAACAACATTCTAGCAGTGTTTGAGAACCTTCCACAACAACATTCTAGCAGTGTTTGAGAACCTTCTACAATGACATTCTAGCAGTGTTTGAGAACCTTCTACAACAACATTCTAGCAGTGTTTGAGAACCTTCTACAACAACATTCTAGCAGTGTTTGAGAACCTTCTACAACAACATTCTAGCAGTGTTTGAGAACCTTCTACAATGACATTCTAGCAGTGTTTGAGAACCTTCTACAACAACATTCTAGCAGTGTTTGAGAACCTTCCACAACAACATGCTAGCAGTGTTTGAGAACCTTTCACAGCAACATTCTAGCAGTGTTTGAGAACCTTCTACAATGACATTCTAGCAGTGTTTGAGAACCTTCCACAACAACATTCTAGCAGTGTTTGAGAACCTTCCACAACAACATTCTAGCAGCGTTTGAGAACCTTCTACAATGACATTCTAGCAGTGTTTGAGAACCTTCCACAACAACATTCTAGCAGTGTTTGAGAACCTTCCACAACAACATTCTAGCAGTGTTTGAGAACCTTCTACAACAACATTCGAGCAGTGTTTGAGAACCTTCCACAACAACATTCTAGCAGTGTTTGAGAACCTTCCACAACAACATTCTAGCAGTGTTTGAGAACCTTCTACAACAACATTCTAGCAGTGTTTGAGAACCTTCCACAACAACATTCTAGCAGTGTTTGAGAACCTTCCACAACAACATTCTAGCAGTGTTTGAGAACCTTCTACAACAACATTCTAGCAGTGTTTGAGAACCTTCCACAACAACATTCTAGCAGTGTTTGAGAATCTTTCACAACAACATTCTAGCAGTGTTTGAGAACCTTCCACAACAACATGCTAGCAGTGTTTGAGAACCTTTCACAACAACATTCTAGCAGTGTTTGAGAACCTTCTACAACAACATTCTAGCAGTGTTTGAGAACCTTCTACAATGACATTCTAGCAGTGTTTGAGAATCTTTCACAACAACATTCTAGCAGTGTTTGAGAACCTTCCACAACAACATGCTAGCAGTGTTTGAGAACCTTTCACAACAACATTCTAGCAGTGTTTGAGAACCTTTCACAACAACATGCTAGCAGTGTTTGAGAACCTTCCACAACAACATGCTAGCAGTGTTTGAGAACCTTCCACAACAACATGCTAGCAGTGTTTGAGAACCTTCCACAACAACATGCTAGCAGTGTTTGAGAACCTTTCACAACAACATTCTAGCAGTGTTTGAGAACCTTCTACAACAACATTCTAGCAGTGTTTGAGAACCTTCCACAACAACATTCTAGCAGTGTTTGAGAACCTTCTACAACAACATTCTAGCAGTGTTTGAGAACCTTCTACAACATCATTCTAGCAGTGTTTGAGAACCTTCCACAACAACATTCTAGCAGTGTTTGAGAACCTTCCACAACAACATTCTAGCAGTGTTTGAGAACCTTCTACAACAACATTCTAGCAGTGTTTGAGAATCTTTCACAACAACATTCTAGCAGTGTTTGAGAACCTTCTTCAACAACATGCTAGCAGTGTTTTACTGTTGTTTCTTTCCAGAATGCTAGTGACACTGACGATAATTCAACAACCTCAGACAGTAAAATTAAACTGGAGCGTTGTGAAGAAGTGAGTTTTCTTCTTAAACTTTTTTCATCTTGTAGCAATCAGAACACAGTATGTGTCACAAAGTTGCCTATGTTGGATTTAAAGATTATAGTAAGTGCAGTCCAAAGGAAAATTGGGAGTAGCGGCAACACTGGATTTTTCTTAGAAATCAGTGAGTGAAATTGTTTGGCCATCTAACACAGATGCCAACCAACAGTATACCACAGATGGTACACACCAGGCGTAAAGCAAAAAAGAGGTTGACCATGCAAATATGGACAGAGGGAATAACAGAGTCCCTAGGAATCCCTATTTATGAAGTGCACAACGGGCACTTTCGCGTAAATTATACATCACCCATCGTTGCTGCAAGGTGCTAGAGGAGTAAATGCAATAATATTTGGAGAGTTGTCCTGCTCTTGTCTTCATAAATCAGAACAAGTTTGAGTTATATTTGAGAGTTGCTGTTGTATTGAAGTCATAGAGCTTGAAGAGCAGAATGAGAAAACTGGTTGGTTTGGTCAAGGATCACCTGATGTGGCAGTACCCAGCTCTCTTCCTCATCACTTTTCTTTCCATGACAGTTCCCACATTTGTGGGAGAAAATATCATGCATCATTTTTATGAGGCTGGGTTTACCCTTAGTTGTAAAAAAAAAACAAATAGTCATGTGTGGATCCGCAGTCATAAACAGACAAAAAGACAACTAGACAACTTACAAATTGCAAGCTATAGTTACTATGCTGGAAAGTGAACGCTTTCAAATAATGATAGTGCTTCTTTGCAGAGCAAGTGCACTAAGTGTGACACAGCTGCCTCTTTGTCTGTCCATGAAAAACTAACCCAGGTTCGATTGTATTTGTCACAAGGGTGGCTGATGATGATTATAGACGAGGAGAAAGATGGTCGTGTCGATAGGGGTGATGGTGATGCACGCTTACCACTCGACTCTAAGGCTTGCGTACTGAATCGTTCAACAATACAACAGTTCTAAACTGGAACTTTTATTCTCGTACACTAAGAATGTTACACAATGACTTCAATGTTGTTCTGAAATGTGCGTTACTTGGTTAACTAGCTCTAATGTCTAAGCTGCCACCGGGCTCCTAGTGTAGGTTGGTCCAAAATGGTTTTTATCTTCTTCTTCTAAAATACATTGGGAGATCTCCAGGGAGTCTGGCCTATGTGTAATCTATTGTGCTCCTGCTTCTTCTTCTTCTGACTCCGAATCAGTATCTGACCCCGAATCAGTATCTGACCCCGAGTCAGTATCTACGCCTGAATCCGGCTGGACCCATTGTCGGTGAAAGTAAATGTCGAATTCTCTTACAGTAAAACGATATACACGAGCTATTCCGTCATCGTGTGTGAAAACTATTGTGACTTCTTGGAATGGGCCACGGTTCCTGACGGTAACTCTCATAGCATACATCGGTAATTTTCTTTTCTATATCCACCTATCTATACTATCTAATCAACCTTCCTTCCCTGTTTAACTGGCCGGTACTTCTCTCTACTATCTATCTCTGTCCCTGTCTCTAGCCTGTCCCGGCCTGTCCTCCGCTGTCCTCTGCCTGTCTCTTTCTTCTGCCTCGGTCTATCTCCGTCTGTCCAAGGGTTCCGGGCGATCGCTTATAAAGGGGTTACTAGCCTGCTCCCAGGGGGCTCCTATCCACATTGTTTTGCAGATTCTGCAGCGACCTTAGCTGGCCGGGTCAGTGGAATTTTAACTAATTGTTTTGTGCTGGACGGGGAAAGTCACATGATGTCTAGTACCGTGGGAAACAAGAGCAGGGACCTAGGGGGGATATAGATGTTTGTTAGGCACAGTTGAAAAGTTCCAAAATTAAGGGTGAAGGCCATAAGGGGTCTTGTCGTACAAACAGCACAACACTAAATAGCGGTATAAGTAATGACTTTGTTACATAAGACACCTGACCAGCTAGACACCCCCAACAAAGTCGACTTCATTAGCCACATCTGTCGTAAAGCTTGAACCCACGACTGTGGAATACATACAGGACTCAAGCTGTTGTTGGTATCACCATGAGTACTGGGACCCCGTGGATGGGGGGGGGGGGGGGGGGTGCAGAGCTACTGCCCCCCCAGCAAGCATGTTGTTAAAGGTGTTTAATTTGGGGCTTGCTGAAATTGGATATGTTGTGTAAAAAGGCACTGATATCACAGCCTAGCTGTTAACCACAACACAGCATGTCAACCACCTTTTTAAGTGATGAGGAAGAAGAAGTGCTGTTGAGAAACAAATACTACCACTTCTAGGAAGTGAACCCCCAGTCTACTATCTTGACAGGCAAACACACCAGCCACTAGACTATTTGGGTATCTCTGATTACGGATACAGGTTTTCTGACCTCTAGTCTGCTTTTTCTTCCTTGTGTTTTCTGTTGTTTTTTTTATTCTTTACTATAGGGAGGATCGGCTGGTCAAACCGTTAAGAACGCTGACCTTTCACGTGGGAAACCAAGGTTCACATTCTCGATAAGGTCATGGATTTTTTTCTGTCGGGAGCAGAAATAAAGTGCTGACCTGCACAGTCCCTGGTGGCAGCACTAAATTTGCGGCCTTACATCTTCAGGAAAAAGAAACAAAATGCCAACACCACAAAGTGGTAGACACAGGCACTAACTGTCAGATTTTTTAGCATTCTTTTGCTGCTCATTTCCCCACGGCATTTGATTGTTGTCTGTTGTCATTCTCATACCATAACGACTTAAACATCATAACTGAGGTCTGACTGTTTCCCACAGAGTGAGAACGACAGCTGGACCAATGGTCAAGACTCTAGCAGTCTAGTTACAAGTTTACAGGCTAGAGAGCGGGATACAGAACTTCGAGAACACCAAGGTAGAGCAACTCAAGCTATTTCTGATTAGTTTTACTTACTGTATTTGTTTTAAGTGATATATTAGCGTATCTATTACCTCATAGGTTGCCTTTTTCCATATGGTGTTAACGTCCATCACAGTTTCATTTATTGTTTTCTTTTTTCTTCTATAAAATCTGTTCCCCTTGGCCCATCTGTCACCAGCAGCCTCCGTTAAACTCCAGACAGAGCTTGCAGTCTGGTACCCAGCTGTTATTACTAACTGTTGATTTATTGATGAGAGTGTTGCCACCTCTCTAACTCTCTAACTCTCTGCTTCTGTGTGGCTGTCACCATCAATCAGCAAGTCCTTTACAGAACGTCGCTCTCTTCACGGCACGCCTGAAAGTTTCCCTTTCCCTAGCCAGCTCTCCAGCCCCATGTGCTTTCAATGCCAATGTATCTTCAGTGTCTTTTATCCATCTTCATGGTGGTCGACCCCTGCCTCGCCTTCCACAAACTGCACCCTGCATCACCGTTTTTTCCAAACCACCATGACGCTTGATGTAGCCAAAATACTTCAACTTTCAGGACATGATGCTGTTCAGAGCCAGACAGTTTGTCTGCCTGCTCATTTTCCAACACACCGGCATTTCCTGGAGAAAATATCAAAAGGATGCTAACTACCCGGGAACTCTGATGCTTGCCACTCTGCATGGAGCATGCCTGTCTCCAGCTTTCTCAACATTTTCTGTGAGTCAGTTACAATCATGGTATGTGTGTACAGCTAATTCTCCAGCCAGCCGAAGGCGGCAGTGACTGCCTCCACCTCCATTCTCCAACTAGATGTTGTGATATCATATGCAAGGTTTTGTTGCACTAAGTGACGTCCATTCGCTTTTGCTGTGAACCCCCATGCACTTCATCTGCCTCTCAACACAGAGCTATCTGTAAAGATAATCACATCACTTGGGCGGGTACTGTCATAAATCATTTGTTGAACTTCTGATTCTGAAGCAACACTATCGTCTGGAAAGACAGAAAGGTGCCAATCAATTCTGTAGCCTCATCTGGCCAGCCCCTGTATTCAGGACCTAAAGTGATAAGAACGCTACACAAGTCTGAAACTTGCTCGGACACCTTGACCCACTCCTCTCCTCACCCAAATTTATCAAGCCTACACACATGTCCAATTGTGTCATCTGCTTGCGCAATCCAAGACCTTCCTCTTTTCAGTCTTTGACCCTTAGCTCTGCTCAGGGCTTCATGCAGGAGGTGCTTCTTGTCTGCAGCTACTCTGAGATATGACTTTGAGCCTGTCTGTGATAGTAGGCAGTACAAGTATATATTGCATACATACTACCGGGGTATTTCTTGTACATCCCAGAATTATCGGCATGGCTTCATTCTGTATGCGTTTAAGTTTTATCAGCTGACTCTTTGATATGGTAAGCATGCCAAGTCCATAATCTATCACCAACAGGATCACATGCTTTAACATTGTGAACAGCATTCTTTGTTCCATGTCCATTGCTGCCATAATCTTGAGAGCATTGAGTACTTTTTGGCATTTCACCGTAACTGCCTCCACGTGATCCCTGAAGGACAGACTTCTATCGAAAATGATACCCAGGTACCTCTATTTGCTTTCTCTTTTGATGTTACTGTTATTAACTGTGAGTCTTGGAACATTAGCTCTCACAATTCTATTGTTCAGAGACAGCAACACAAAACAGCCGCCTTTTCTGAGTTGATGACAGCACCCATGTCTGCACACCAGTCAGTCACTTTGTTGCCTACAGCTCCTGGGCTGTCCGTCGTCTGTCCGTCCCCTGCTTATATGCAAGAACATCATTGGCAAATGTTTATATCCTTCCGACACCTGGTGCTTCAAGTTCTGCAGTCTTGCTTGTATACACATTAAAAAGCACTGGTGAAATTGCAGAACCCTGGGGTAGTCCCAGGGCGATCTTACATGGTTCTGAGGTCCATGTACCCAGGCGAAGGGCAACCATATGTGAATGCAGGACAGCTGCTATCCAGTTCACAAGCCAGGGACAAACCCCCTTCTCCATTAATGCCCATGACAAAATATCATACCTGACTCTGTTGTAGGCATCCTCAAGATCTAATGCTGCCACAACTGTCTCCTGTCTGTTCTGGAAGCCCTGTAAACATCACAAGCAAATGTATCTGTATTTGACTAGTTATCTTTCCATGGCCGGTAACTACCCAAACCTTTTGGCTGGAGCTCTTCCCTTTCAGCAACAAACAGAGCTTCAGTTCTGATGGTGCCAACAGCAGTGTGCTTATTATGTCCATCTGACCTTTCCTGGGTGTTGAAGGTCGGCACAGAGCTCCTGGTCAGTTTCAGCCACACTGTTCTCTCCGGACCTTGATGACCTATTTCTACATCCATGTGGTTCATTTGCTTCTAAGGGCTGTGACCACCTCTAACTTGTCACGCATCAGTTCACAAGTCACTGGGCTAGAGCCAGACATTCTGTCTGCTTGTTCTATATCTTCAATTTTATTGAATCATTTGAGTTATTACGTTAAGCGTTGATTCTTCTTCTTCTTGTTGTTTACCGGCTGTAAACTCTGGCAGAAAGCTCTGGTTGTTCATCCACCTCTGGACTTGTCTTGTTCCAGGAACTGTTGCACGCACTTCCATTTTACAGGTAATCTGGTAATCTTAGTTTCAGCTTCATAGCAAACGGGTCACCCCATAGTTGCTCCGCTCCTGTGCTAATGAAAAACACACAAAATGTTTGTGACAGTTCAAATGAAATCTGCAGCTCACAGTGTCATGCCATGCACTCAACTCAGAAGCTGGGCAACGAAACTATTACAGCTATTTTACAGGTATGACTTGTTTGTAGGCAGACTGTTGGTTGGTTCCTTGTCCCTCAGGCACTCCGACTTCGAAGGATACTCCCATTTAGTCGACTCTTAAGACATGCTTGATAAGTAGGCAGTGGGTCCATTCTTGTTGTCCCCACCATGGTGGCCCCGAACCCACACGAGGAGAAATGTTGATTACAGTGTAACAACTTATCTGTTTCAGAACAACTTATCTGTTTCAGAACAACTTATCTGTTTCAGAACAACTTATCTGTTTCAGAACAACTTATCTGTTTCAGAACAACTTATCTGTTTTAGAACAACTTATCTGTTTTAGAACAACTTACCTGTTTCAGAACAACTTATCTGTTTTAGAACAACTTATCTGTTTCAGAACAACTTATCTGTTTCAGAACAACTTATCTGTTTTAGAACAACTTATCTTTTTCAGAACAACTTATCTGTTTCAGAACAACTTATCTGTTTTAGAACAACTTATCTGTTTTAGAACAACTTATCTGTTTCAGAACAACTTATCTGTTTTAGAACAACTTATCTGTTTTAGAACAACTTATCTGTTTCAGAACAACTTATCTGTTTTAGAACAACTTATCTGTTTCAGAACAACTTATCTGTTTCAGAACAACTTATCTGTTTTAGAACAAATTATCTGTTTTAGATCAACTTATCTGTTTTAGAACAACTTATCTGTTTCAGAACAACTTATCTGTTTTAGAACAACTTATCTGTTTCAGAACAACCTGCTAGTGATCTGAACTCTCCTGCTACTCTCAGAGATGAACATGTAGAAATCCAACATGAGGATACATCATCAGTGTACAACACTTACTGTGACAACAAATTTGATGTATCCAAGACTCAGAACAAGTATATTTCAAGTGAGAACTGCAGCAGTGAGTCTAGTGACAGACCTCCAGGGTCTGAAGTTCAAGAGGAACCTGGTGATGATGATGTGGGCAATGAATGCCAGATTAAACAAGAACCTGAAGACAAGTCTGTTATAAGTGCTGCTAATGGAGAATATCTTCATCAGAATGGCAATCTTAGAAATGACAAGGGCACCTCGTTTATTTGTGATATATGCGGACTGTCATTTGCTCATTATGTATATCTTAAACAACATAAAGCTAGACATACTGACGGCAAACCTTACAAATGTGACGAATGTGGTTTAGTTTTTCCCAAACAAAGTAGTCTAAAAATACACAATAGAAAACACACTGGAGAGAAACCTTACAAATGTGATATTTGTGATGTGTCATTTGCTCGAAGCTATTATCTGCTAAAACACAGCAGAATCCATGCTACGGAGAAGCCTTTCAAATGTGATGTGTGTGAAACGACATTTGCAAGGGATGAATATCTAAAAAAGCATGTGAAAACACACACAGGAGAGAGGCCTTTCAAGTGTGATATTTGTGAAATATCATTTGCTCGCAGTGAATATCTTAAAAAGCACATTAGAACGCATACTGGAGAGAAACCTTACAAATGTGATGTGTGTGAAATATCATTTGCTCGAAGTTATGATCTAATAAAGCATAACCGAACACACACCGGAGAGAAGCATTACAAATGTGATATTTGTGAACTATCATTTGCCAGAAGTGAGTATCTCAGAAAGCATATTAGGACACACACCGGAGAGAAACCTTACAGTTGTGATATGTGTGATATATCATTTTCTAGAAGTGATCATTTGAGACAGCACAATAGAACACATACTGGAGAGAAACCTTTCCAATGTGATGTCTGTGAAATACCATTTGCTAGAAGTTATGATCTAAAAATTCACAATAGAACACATACTAGAGAGAGAAATTACAAATGTGATGTTTGTGAAATGGCTTTTGCTCGAAGTAATGATCTGAGATATCACTGCAGAAAGCATGCTAGGGAAAAGCCCTACAAATGTGATGTTTGTGAAGTATCATTTGGTGAAGTTGATGATCTTATCAGTCACAACAGAATGCACACTGAAGAGAAACTTTACAAATGTGATGTTTGTGATGTGTCATTTGCTGAAAGTTTTGATCTTATAAATCACAGCCAAATACACACTGGAGTGAAACCTTACAAGTGTGATGTGTGTGAAGCATCATTTGCTGACAGCTATGATCTTGTAAACCATAGCCGAACACATACCAGAGAGGAATGTTACAAATGTGATATTTGTGAAACTTCGTTTACTCAGAGTGAATATTTAAGAAAGCACATTAGAACACATATTGGCAAGAAGGCTTACAAATGTGATATTTGTGAAGTGTCATTTGCTAAAAAGATTGATCTTGTAAATCATATTAGAATACACACTAGTGAGAAATGTCATAAATGTGATATCTGTGAAACATCATTTGCTCAGAGTGAATATTTAAGAAAGCACATTAGAGCACACATTGGTGAGAAAGCTTACAAATGTGATATTTGTGAAGTATCATTTGCTAAAAAGTTTGATCTTGTAAATCATATTAGAATACACACTAGTGAGAAGCCTTACAAATGTGATATTTGTGACATATCATTTACTCGTAATGAATACCTCAGAAAGCACATTAGAACACATACAGGAGAGAGGCCTTACAAATGCCATCTTTGTGAACTTTCATTTGCACGCAGTGATCATCTGAGACAACACACTAGGACCCACAGTGGAGAGAAGCTTCATAAATGTGATATATGTGAACTTTCATTTGCTCGAGGTGAATATTTGAAAAGACATTACAGAACACACACTGGAGAGAAGCCTTACAGATGTGATATTTGTGATACATCATTTGCCAGAAGTGATAATCTTAAACACCACAATAAAATTCACATGCAAGAGACACAGAACAAATGTGATGTTGATGGGGCAGTTTGATCAGAATAATTAATGAAAGATCTTATCCTGGAGAAAAGTCTGGCATATGTTTATGGGTGGTTATTTGCTGAAAGTTGTACAAAAGTGCAACGTGAAATGAAGTGTTAAAGTGTTATGCATGATAAGCATGATGTGTGTTTGAACAAATAAAACACAAACAATAGATTGCACGATTTATTGCTTGGGATATTTTGATGAGGGGAGCCGCGGTGGTATAGCAGCTAGATGTGCACCTGCAGATCTGAAGGCAGTGAGTTCAGGTCCTGACACAGTCAGATTTGTTTCAGAAGTGACCTTGGCTCCAAGTTGACCCAGCCTTAAATGGGTACAAGGTGAGGTCCTGGGAAGTAAAGGTGGCTGGCATAATGTTGACCACATCACCCAGCGATTGTGAACTGGTCTACAAAATATCGGTCTAGCCCTGTGTGCCCAATGTGCCTGAAAGCATGGAAATTGGTCCTTTTACTTGACTCTATTTTGATGAATCCTTTCAACTGAAATATCAAATCAACTCCACTCATAAGGGAAAGCCTGTTTTACCAGGGCAAACATAAGTTCAAAAGCATGTCTTTTTGTCTGTATAAATCTGGACAGAAGCGATAGAATATGGCTGTTTGGTGTTGCATAGCCAGTCAATAAATTGTGCAGTCTGTTGTTTGTGTCTCCTCTCTGTTCAAATTTACAGTGAGGAAACATTAGCTTTGAGAGTATGTATAAACAGGCCCATACCTAGAGGTCTTCATGTTCTAGTATCTTCTTCGTAGCATTAACCAGTTGTTAACTCCAGTGGAAAGTTTTGGATGTTTGTTCATTTCTGGACTTTGGTCTTGTTTCAGAACTTGAAGTTTACATGTGCAAACAACAGACTGCAGATGTTATTGCCTAGCATATTTCACTTTATCTCAGCAGCTGCAGAAACAGTTACTTGTGTGTGTGGTTGGTTTTGTGTTTCAGTTTGATTGGATTTATTTATTTGCTTCATTCTATTTTGCTGTTATTGTGTCATGCACCTGATGAGATAGAGTGAAATATGCCAGGCAATAAGTTTGTGCAGTCTACTCTTCGTGTCTGTTTCTTGTAATTGGAAAATGAAGTACAATGCTTGCTATGAGAAATGTTAATAAAAACTCATGTACATATCTGACATGACACCAAAAAGGTAGGCGTTCAACCTAGTCTGGGCAACACAAGAGACACTAGAGGACTGGAGAAATACAGTTATAGTCCCCAATGGGGAGAGGAAAGGCAGCAAGAGAGACTGAGAAGTATAGAGGAGTTGTGTTATTGAGCCACACCTGGAACATTTTTTGTAAGATCCTTGAAAGGAGACTAGACCCTATCATTGAACCACAAGTTTGTGAAGGACAAATGGAATTTCAGAAGAACAAATGCTTTACTGATGCAGTATTCTCACTTAGTCAGTTAGTGGAAAGGATGGTAGAATTCGATACAGAATTACACGTCACATTCGTAGACCAAGAGAAAGCTTTCAAGTTAATATTAATAAATTATGAAAGGTACTACGTAATTACAGAGTAAGCAAATATCTTATTAAATTATGCCAGAGTTTCTACCCAAACAGTCAATGCACATTTAGAACACACATAGGAATGTCAGAAAAGTTCCACATGCAATCTGAAGTGAGACAGGTGTGTGTTCTGTCACCAATACTGATCCTCACATACATTGACCAGATCTGCAAATCAGCAAAGTGGACAACATTGGAGAAGTACTCCTTTTCGCTGATGACCAGACAAGCCTACCACCACAGCAGCAGTACAACTACAAGAACATATTCATAGACTCATCATGTGACGACTATGATATAAAGATCAATGTTGAATTAAGAACTGACATCACAGCACTGGCGACACTCTCTTAAGCGCTCAGCCCCCATCTTCAGCAGCAAGCAAAGAGTTCCAATTCCGATAGCACTAGTAACTGTCTGGATTGTATATCTGTCTTGCCTTTTCCCTGAGTGTTGAACGTGGCCAGATCCCCTTGTAACTCCTCGCAGCGCCGTTCACCCCAGACCATAATAATCTATCTGTGCCTCCACACTGTTCACTCGCTCCCAAAGAGCCCTCACAACATCCAGCTTGTCACACATCAGTTCACCACCAAGTGGTGCAAAACCTGCCAATCTATCTGCAGCTCCTTTCCCAACACACCGGCATGACCTGGAGCAAAGAATGCTAACTACCCAACACCTCAGAAGCATTCCTGTCTCCACCTTTCTCAACATGCTCTGTGAGTCAGTGACAATCATGGTATATGTGTACAGCTGATTCCCAAGCCAGCAGAATGCAGCAGAGACTGCCTCCACCTCCATTTTCAAACTAGATGTTGTGATATCATATGCTAGGCTTTGCTGCACCAAGCGACGTCCATTCACTATTTTTGCTATGAACCCCCATGCACTTCATCTGCCCCTGCACAAAGCATCTGAATAGATAATCACATCACCTGGGTGGAAATCGTGTTGAATTTTTGATTTGCAGCACCGACTGGCCAGTCCCTGCACTCACGGCTCAAAGTGGTAAGAACCCGACACAAGTCTGAAACTTGCTCGGACCCTTTGACCCAATCCTCTCCTCGCTTAAATTTATCGAACCTGCACACATGTCCAATCATGTCTTCAGCTTGCGCCATCCAAGACCTTTCTCTTTTCAGTCTCCATAAAATTCACCATGTGGTTCCACACAGCTCACCATGTGGTTCCACACAACTCACCATGTGGTTTCATACAACTCACCATGTGGTTCCACACAACTCACCCTGTGGTTCCACACAACTCACCATGTGGTTTCATACAACTCACCATGTGGTTCCACACAACTCACCATGTGGTTTTATACAACTCACCCTGTGGTTCCACACAACTCACCCTGTGGTTCCACACAACTCACCATGTGGTTCCACACAACTCACCATGTGGTTCCACACAACTCACCATGTGGTTTCATACAACTCACCCTGTGGTTCCACACAACTCACCCTGTGGTTCCACACAACTCACCATGTGGTTTCATACAACTCACCATGTGGTTCCACACAACTCACCCTGTGGTTCCACACAACTCACCATGTGGTTTCATACAACTCACCCTGTGGTTCCACACAACTCACCCTGTGGTTCCACACAACTCACCATGTGGTTTCATACAACTCACCATGTGGTTCCAGGGACCCATTTTGGGAGTTATTAAAAAAATGCACTGACTCACTAACAAGCATGGCATGAAAGGTGTTTCCTTCAGAGTTAAAGTGCATCTGCCCAAGAAGTGAGGAACCAACAGTCTGCATACAAATTCGTATTATAAGGCTGCCAGTAAAGGAACCATCACATACGATATGAGGCTAGATTCACATTTTGAATAGCCCAATCAACCCTTGATGGCTGATGCGGTCAACATCACTGCAGCTGCCTTGACTTCCCAGGACTTTTCCTAGTACCCTTTTTAGCCTGGGCTGACCTGGAAGCCAAGGTCTTTTTATTATAAATGTAATTCAATGTCGATTTGAACCCACCACCTTTAGATTGTTAGGCTGAGCATGTAGCTGCTACACCATCTCCACTGTTGTTCAAAGGTTGAGTCAAGTACAAATCTACAGTGGTCAAATTAATGTCAAATAGAATAGCTGTCTCTGGTTGATGGATGGGTGTGTTGGTAATCCTGTAAGTTGACCACTTTGTGATCACAGCTGGTAGAGATAGAAATATCTAGATAAATGGAGTCAATATTCGTTGTTCATTGGAATAGCCACTGTATGATCACATTTTCTGATGATGTCATAGATACACAGTTTGGCAGAGATCTCAGAAAATATATCTGACATTTCTTGCCTGGTTGTGTGATGTGGGGTTCCTCTGTGATTCAGACAAACATCCTTTACTGGAGATTTAATGCCAGATTATGTTATGTTACTTCGCTGATGTAAACAGATTATCTATGAAATAAATAACAGATAGAAGATTGACTATGTCTTACACTTATCAAAGATGATTATGCTATTGAAATTGACATCAATGCACATAGGACATTTTCTTATATTCAAGATTGTAGGTTTGTTGATATTTTTCTCAACAATCATTCCACACGCATCGTGTCCTCAAATTAGTTAGTTAGTTTGTTGGGTTATCCTCATTGCACTCCGGACATGTCCATAGGTGCTCAGATCCTCCCCTCAGTATGAACCCCATCGTCCGATGGCTAATAGTACTAGTTCCATGTTGATTAACAAGTCGTCTGGTGTGCGTCTCGTTTTTTGCTGTGCCGATCTTAATTCCCAAGTCTGCCATTGTGGCGAGTGATGTGGATTCACTGCCACCAAAGTCCTCTATCCTTCCCATTTCTCTGAGGGCATTGATAATATCAGCATGATCCATAGGCTGACCATCGGTAGTGATAGCGGATCCAGCCAACCTGTCAGCTCTTTCATTTCCATCGACGCCTGCGTGTCCCGGAACAAAAATAAAGGTGACTCTACGCACAGTGGACTTCTGTAATGATTCAAGCCATTGTCTTCGCACTGAACCCTCCGGATCATACTCATTGAATCACTGAGTATACATACGCGGGTGTATTTTTGTGTTTCAAGCCAGGCAAACGTTGCGTCACTGCCATCACCTCCATCGTCATGCTGCTGGTTGTCATGGAGAAGGCACCGTTGGCTTCTTTGACTGTTCTGCCCGCTGAGCGTGCTGTAAATGCCCATGCGCTTCTTCTTTGGCGTATAACGGATCCGTCTGTATAGATTATTGCATCTGCTTCGTCTAAATTTTCACCGATGAGAGCGTTGACCTCTGCATTAACAGCAACAGGATTCTCTTCTCTACATCGCCTGTTGAGTGTGACATTACAGGAAAATGTACAAATAAACGCCTGAGGCACAGGTATCCATTCTGCACCAGGTATGATGTCGGTTAGGCTGCATATTTGCCTAATAACATCTTCTGCCCGACCTAGCCACGATTTTCCCCTCTTCAGTCTGTCGCCCTTTTCACTAAAAAGCGCTTGATGCAGTGGGTGTTTCTTATCAGCACATATTTTGAGATATGCCCGAGCCCTCCACATCCTGATCCTTTGGTTCATTGTTGGAAAGTCAAGTAGATACCTCATTGCTCCACAGGATGTGTCTCTTGTACATCCAAAAATAATGCGCATGGCTTCATTTTGCACCTTATCGAGTCGTTCAATCTGGGTAGCACTGACAGTGAGGATGGCCAGAGCGTATTCAATGGGGGAAAGGACCAGACCGTAGAATGGAAGTATTAGTAGTCTTTGCTCAATATTGGAAGCAGCCATAATCCTCATTGCAGATAGACCTTTGCGTGCTTTTGTTATCACATGGTCAACGTGTTCCCTGAATGACAAGCTGCGATCGAACCTCACCCCGAGAAACGTCATAACGTTGGTTCTGATCAATACATTATCACGCATTTTCACTTCTGGTAAGTCCGACTTGACAATGTGATTGTTCAAAGAGAACCATGACACTGATGCCTTCGAAGGATTGACATAGGCATTGGAACCATCACACCAGGCGGCAATTCGATCGAGTTCTTTGTGCATAGTGCTGGCGATCTCCTGTCTATCACGCCCTCGTCGATAAATCAAAATGTCATCAGCAAATGACAAAGTCCTTCCCTTTCCATTCAACTGCTGCTCAGTGATCATCACCGTATAAACGTTGAATAAGACTGGTGATAGCGGTGATCCCTGTGGCAAGCCTGGATATATCGTTTGCGGTTCTGAGGACCAGCTACCACATCTTAGTACAATCTTTCTCTGGAACAGGACCGCAGCAATCCAGCGGATCAGAATAGGATTGACTTCTAGTTTAAGCAGTAATTGCATTAAATAATCATATGGTACTTTGTTGTAGGCATCTTCTAAGTCCAACACTGCCGCACATGTCTCTTCTTTAACCTGAAATCCCTCGTACACATCGTAGGCGAAAACTGCAGCATTGAACCATGTCTCTTTATTAAACCTGTACCCTCCAAGTGTTGGTGGCAACTTATCATGTAGTTCCAAGTAGGTGGTCAATCTTTGTGCGACAATTTTTTTTCCAAAAGTTTGCCAACAGTATTCTGCATCGAGATGATTCTGTAGCCGCAGATCTTTGAGTGGTCTTTATTAGGCAAATAACTATGGAGCCATTCCTCTTGTATCTGGCCACTCTGGATGCTAATATTGAATTCCTTTGCCATGCTTTTCAAATCAGCATTCGACATCATCAGCATGTCGTTGTATCGGATGCCGTCAGGGCCTGGAGCAGTGCTGCGCGATTTCTTGAGGCAAGTTCTTAAGGTATCTGCAGTGATTGTGAGATCAGTGCCTAGCACAGTGTTCTCGCACAGCATCGACAGTTTCATCTTAACCCCTATTCTTGTAGCTTCATCTTTTTGGTCAGTTTGCTCCAAGTAGCGCGCCAGAGGGGTTTTTCCTTTATCAGCATTAGTTCTCTGCCATATCAGGTTTTTACCCTGAAAATCAGGGATACCCCTTGGTCGTGCGGCGCCGTGCATGCTCCATTGAAGGCGCCAGAATGTCACAAGAGATCCCTCGGAGCAAACACTCTTGCAGAATTCGTTCCATTTCGCTGTCTTAGCTTCCTTCGCAATTAACTTGAAAGCCACTGTCTGCTTGTTGACCTCATCTTTCAGACTGATCAGGCGTTAAGAAAGTGACGGATCAATTTTCCTTGCCTTTTGCCATGCCTTGACAGCTTTCCTTTTTTCTAGCCACGCCATGTTGACTGCTTCATTCCACCATGGTGGCTGGGCCCATCTCTCCCGCCGTCTGCGATCTGCTCTTGTTTTACGTCGTCGGATTTTGCTAATGGCATCTTGCCCTGTACGGTCATATATAAAAGCAGGCACATTGATTACATGTCCTCAAATAATATGCCTAGATAGAATTACATGTCTTTAATGATGTGAGTTGGGAGATTACAGGTGGGGGCGGTGGGAAAAGGGGGGGGGGGAAATCCCAGATTTGCATAATCAGTAAGTAGAGAGACTGTCAGTAAGGACATTCTCGATCAAATATAGTTTAATAAGAATAGTTGACCCGATTGTCACCGGTTGTGGGGAGTTAATGAAGAAGTGTGGAAACAAACAGTGTGATGGTTGATAGACAGATTAGATGGGAGAGAAATAGCTAAGGTTGATTGTGTGTGGCGCTTGGACGTCAGGAATGGGTCTGCGATTGAGTCAATGTGCTATGTATTCAAGATGGCTGCGTGGCACTAGCCATACATTCTCAGACTCAAGACTCACCCAGCCCCCCCCCCCCCCTCCCCTCCCCCGTACATTGCCATAACATAAGGAAGTAACGACAGTCTGGCATAGCTTTCCGTGATTTCCTTGACTTGTGTGTGCCATATCTGTGTCTCCTTCTTTCTTCTCCGAGAGCCCATTTATGTCAGCGACTTTATTGATCACACTGTCCGAGTGACATCTAGAGTTGCGCAGCCACGTCTGCCCTGACACTACCAGGTCAAAGCACAATAATAATATTAATTCCTACTTATGTCCTCTGTTTCTCTGAGGGGGAGCTGCAGTTGTGGCCAGACACACCAGTATCCGCCAGAAGACTGGTTCAAGTCTGCATTGTGGCGAATTTTTATCAGTCAACCGTGGCTCCCAGGTCAACCCTGCCTAAAAGGGTACGAGGTAATGTCCCTGGAAGTAAAGGCGATCAGCGTGATGATCACATCAGTCGTTGACTGCCGATTAGTCTATTTAAGTATCTAGCACCATATGCCGATGCTGTGAGGAGAGAACATGTCTCATGCTTGACTTCCATGAGAGCCAGCTATGGGTGGGATGATCAGTCATTCACCTGGGATTGCAGGTTACTGGGCAACAGTCTGCAGCCTCAACGTAACTGTTGTACGACTGAGCGCGGTATCTGTCTGCAGCCTCAACGTAACTGTTGTACGACTGAGCGCGGTATCTGCCATCTGTCTGCAGCCTCAACGTAACTGTTGTACGACTGAGCGCGGTATCTGTCTGCAGCCTCAACGTAACTGTTGTACGACTGAGCGCGGTATCTGCCATCTGTCTGCAGCTTCAATGTAACTGTTGTACGACTGAGCGCGGTATCTGCCATGTGTCTGCAGCCACAATGTAACTGTTGTACGACTGAGCGCGGTATCTGCCATGTGTCTGCAGCCACAATGTAACTGTTGTACGACTGAGCGCGGTATCTGCCATCTGTCTGCAGCCTCAACGTAACTGTTGTACGACTGAGCGCGGTATCTGCCATGTGTCTGCAGCCTCGATGTAACTGTTGTACGACTGAGCGCGGTATCTGCCATGTGTCTGCAGCCTCATTGTAACTGTTGTACGACTGAGCGCGGTATCTGCCATGTGTCTGCAGCCTTAATGTAACTCTGTTGTACGACTCAGCGCGGTATCTGCCATCTGTCTGCAGCAACGTAACTGTTGTACGACTGAAAGGGGCTGGGAATCTTTTTTTTTTTCTTTTACGTTAGATTAGTGGGCCATCTTCCGAATAACGGTCCCAAATTATCGAGGCCGAAAATATACCCTAACAGGGCCTCAGTCACATGTATATGTCATAGATATATTTATAAGGCTGCATTCTAACTGGCAGTTGTCGAGAAAATGGCTTAAATGTGTGTTTATGAATTGTTGGACGAACTATAGACAAGTATTTCAGCTTCCGTGATGTGAAGCTGCTGTTTACGACCAGTGTCCGCGGATGCTCGGATATTGCTGAATGTCCTCGTCTCCCCAACAATTAAAAGTGTTTAAACTAACAACCAAACTATCACATGACTCCGCACTCTATTTTTACCCTGACCACGTGATCTCTCTCCCCGTCCAAGATTCGCCATTATCTTGTCGGGCAGAACTGACCGCTGCCTGACGTGGACCCGGGGCGCGCAGAGACACATCACCGGCACCTTCATCTGGCGAAAAGTGTTAGCAGACAGGTTGATTTCTTGTTGATGTTAGACGCACACATATTCATACACTAGAGAGAAGGCCATTAGGTACCGTGTGGTGTCGGCTGTAGCAGGCCGGCCTGGTCCCAGACAGACGACGCCGGCTTGGCACCACCATCACATCGTCCTGCAGTCCGGCGTCGTGTCTGACCAGCTCACAGACTTCAGTGTAACTACATTCGCACACACCATATAGTGACCATGTCTCCAGCTTCTCAAACATCTCTTGTTGTATGCTTAGTTAAACAGTGTTCATCTTTGATTATTAATTACATTAGACATTAATTTTTTCGTAATTAAAAGAAAAAAAAAAGGTACAACAGCTTGTATTTCATAGGTAACTGACGAAGTGATGTACTGCTTAGAATAGTCAGTCTAGATAGATCACTGTTGCTTATGATATCATCATTTAACTAAAGCCCACCTTCTTCTTTTTCCCCATCTTCTAATCCTCACAGTAGTCCATTGATGTGATGCTGGTTGTTTCCTGACCCCTTGATTTGCTGGAGAGTGTTGCCCCCCCCCCCCCTTCCAAGCTTCACATCACTGACCATGTCATGACATGTTATTTCCTTTATTCTGTGCAGGCGCCAGTTCATTAATGTTTGTAGTTGTTGTGTATGATTTCCATGTTTCAGATTCAGAAATCAGTACTAGTGTCATGTTTAAAGACTGTTTGGGACTAGGTTTCTTTTCATTTTCACCTATTTCCTAGCACGTACAAACTTTTTTCCAGCTACTTTGACCTTGTATTTGATCTCATAGACAGTTCAACCCTTCTGGTTTATAATTTAGCAATTGTTTCCAATATCTGATTACAGTAGATATGGATGGATCTGTCATCTGCCATGTTAAAAGCTTGTGGCCTTTCACGGCTCAGTTTGGAGGAAGAGTTGTGAAGGAAGATTCTGGAGCTTTTGCCGTAACTACAAGTAGTCTGACTATGGAGGTCATGGCTGTGACTGGAGCAGTAACATGGCTAGAGACACAGACTCTCACTGGAGCATGCTTTCTCAGTGACTCGATGAGTATGCTCAGGAAGATAGAGAAGGGCTAGGGTTTAAAGTCTGGGGTTGGTGTGGCCACATGAGTATCTACCGTATCATTAGTAGAAGTAGCTTGGAGTGGCTGCTGCAGTGGAGGACTGAGCAAGCCTGGGAATGTCCAATGTGCAGTGACGTTGATTTTGATAACATACCCTGCAATGTGGAAGAAATGGAAGCTTGATTACTTATTTCTTAATTTATGGGAACACATTTTTAATTATGTTTTTTTTTAATCTGAGAATGGGTTTATTAATTCCCCAAAAAATGTAATGGGAAATTGGGCTAAAGTAAGAACTTTTAGATATTAGAGCCACAGTCAGAAACAAATTTAGTTTGTCAGTGGAGATATCACTGTATTTATATTTCTTCACTTGTAATTGTATCTCTTCTGGTCATGTGATAGCTCTTCTAAGACGTCTCATCTCCATTTTGATGTAGCTCTCCTCTGTCGCAGTAAGGGTCCAGATTTGACACTGGTAGCAATGAACTGGGCACATACATCATTCTTATAAGATTTGCTTTTAGTCAATATCAAAATGAATTATTGTTTCTTTTCATTTATGGTGTTTGAGCATTATTCAAATATTGCTTGTTATTTGCTGACATCACCTCTTTTCCTTCCAGACTACATGAGAGATGGACACAGACAGCCTGTCATCAAGGGAATGTGTCACCATAGGACCAGATGTTGTAGTAAGGTTATTTCTTCTTCTGTATTCACTGTTATCCCTCGTGTGAGTTCCAGGGCTCCCATTGTAGGGAAAACACTGCTTACCCAAACAAGCATGTCGACTAATTGGGAGCTTCCTTCAGAGTTGGAGTGCATCAACCCCGAGTGGCACGGAACAACCACCTGCACACAAGTAAGCCAGTAACACGGATGTACACGCAAAATTCAGGCCGTGGCACAAAGTCCAGATGGCTGAACAACCAGGATTCTCCGCCGGAACTTATAGCCGGTGAACAAAGAAGAAGAAGAAGAGTTTTAACAGTTATAAGAGCGGTTGGTACCTTGTGCTGTTTCAAATTAGTCCTTGTTTACAGCGGCAGCAGGTATATTATTCCACACCCCCCCCCCCCCCTCCCCCTTCCAAAATCAGAGGCCAAATCTCTTATTGGAGGTTTTGTAAAATAGTAATAGTTAAGTCGCTCACCTCTTGTCAAAATCAAGGGTTCATTTTAGGGGCTGGCTCATTCAGTTGAGAAGTGCAAGTTTGCTAGAGATCCCTGGGATTTGTTCCTGGGGTTACAGAAATCATACTTGAGGGGACACTCTTGACAAGCGACTGTTGGTTCTGCAGAGATGGTTGGAGCTTTGTGGGATAGCACACAGTGCAATCAAGGCTGTCCCCTCAGCTTGAATTCTTTCTTACACAATGTTGATGTCATGTGGGAAACTATTGAAGTAATGGCTGCATTTTCACATGAAGTTATATAGCGTGAAGGAAAGTTGAGTTGATACTGCCTAAAATAGGCCACTGGAAATATCTCACTTAAGGAGGGTTTAATTAAACACTTGATCATGGAACCAGCATACAAGTGTGCTCTCCTGTAGTTGTAGTAATTCTTCTTCTTTTTCTTCTCTTCCACCTTGTACCTCAGCAAAGTGTCCGGGTGTTTAACTAATGTACACTAATTGTGTAGTAAATTAAACACTTTGTGGTGAGTACCGGCACCTTTTCTTCTAGGGAAAAAACCTGGATGCTAATGGTATGTAATTTTTCTTTGGGGGATATTTAAAGTGATCTGGCATACAGTTTCTTTCTTGAGATATAAACACCTCACATGGAAACTTTTATTCTTGGGGTGTACTCTTGAATCCTTCCCTGTCTGCTGTCCTCTGTACTGCAGTCATAATGGAAACAGATCATACCAACAATAATACAACACATGGTCTTTCCCATACTGTCTAGGTTCTCCCATACTCTCTAGGCTCTCCCATACTCTCTAGGCTCTCCCATACTCTCTAGGCTCTCTCACACTGTCTGGGCTCTCCTTCCTCCCCTCCCCCTCCCCCATAGTTACATTCTGTAGACAAATTTACAGAGTTTTGTCCACAGTATTTTGGCTCACTTTTAAATTACGATAAATGAAGTTGCTTTTTCTGACAGACTGGCCATGAAAACTGGACAGATTCTGAAGAGGCTGGTGACCTAGATAGACATTCACATGGTAGAATACAACATGAAGAATGCAGCGTCACTGAAGGTATTCTCACTCAAAATGTTTCAACTGACTTTAGATTGTTAATTTTGTTCTTTGTGGGAATTATTTGAATTGTAAAAATTTGTTGTGTAAGGAGAGTGACTTCATTGCACTTGGTTTGATTGTAACTGGCTCAGTCTCAGAGCAGTGTTTCCCAAACTGTTCTTAGTCACAGCCCCCTTTTTTAATTAAAATCTTTTCACGGCGCCCTAACCTCAGTAAAAGTTTGACTATTTTTATGTAAGAGATATATTTAAAAAAAAAAAAAACTTGCGTCTATGGATGAAGCAGCCAGAAGAGCACGAAGCAGGACCTCATATCTCCCTCAATCCCAAAAGTGGTAAAAGAGGATGTAAAGAAGAAGAACTGTTTCATGTGTGTGCTTCAGGTGTCTGTTGGTAGATACCTCTGTTAGTATAGATTGTGTACATCATGATTCTGTGGCTTAGAGTTTAGTGAAAATAGTTTCACAATGCAATCCTCAACATTTACCTTGGTGCAATCCTGAATGTTTACCGCGGTGCAATTTTCAATGTTTACCATAGTTAAACTCTAAATGTTTATCCCTGTGCAATCCTCAGTGTTTACCGCAGTGCAATCCTCAGTGTTTACCGCAGTTCAATCCTCAATGTTTACCGCTATGCAATCCTCAATGTTTACCACGGTGCAATCCTCAATGTTTCCCTCAGTACAGTCCTCAGTTTTTACCGTGGTGCAATCCTCAGTGTTTACCACTATGCAGTCCTCAGTGTTTGCCGCTATGCAATCCTCAGTGTTTACTGCTCTGCAGTCCTCAGTGTTTACCGCTATGCAATCTTCAATGTTTACCACTATGCAATCCTCAGTGTTTACCTCATAGCAATCCTCAGTTTTTACCGTGGTGCAATCCTCAGTGTTTACCACTATGCAATCCTCAATGTTTACCGCAATGCAATCCTTAATGTTTACCTCGGTGCAATCCTCAATGTTTACCGCGGTGCAATCCTTAATGTTTACAGCAGTGCAATCCTCAATGTTTACTGGGGTGCAATCCTCAGTGTTTACCGGGGTGCAATTCCCACAGTGTTCGTTTTGGGGAAGAGATCATTTTTGTGTCTTTCTTAGTTTGACAGTCCAGTAACACCATAACAGAAATTCTTGGTGCAAAATGGCAAACAGCTACTGAATTTGCAGAATGTTATTTCATAATCAGGCAGAGCTCTCACTCAGGATTTGTACAGAAAATGTTTGTTTTACCTTTATTTGTGTGGGAAGATTTTTTTTTGGTTGCCTGGGTTTTTTTTTTTCCACCAATGAATAGTTACAATGATGATGTAACACAAAATGACACAATTGCCTTTATTCTTAAAATGGGTTCTCTATTCAACTTGGGACAAGAAGACAAAATATCATGAGTTTATATTGAATAGTTGTGAAGCCTTTGTGTTGCACAAATCTACAGCCACTTTATTATGATGATCTACAACCAGATTACACAGTTTTTTTTAAAATATAAATTAATACTTGAAGATTGTTCTTCATTCAGTTTAGTGCAATAATACAACATATTATGAGCTTATATTAAATAGCTGTGAAGCTATGGCATTTTTCTTTGTCAAAAAAAAAAGATTTTTCAGTGGCCTTTTTTTTTTTTTGCACAAATGTGCAACCACATGATGTCAAACCAGATTATGCAGTTTTTTTTCCCCTGAAATGTGTTCTCCATTCAGTTTGATACAAAAATATCAAATATTTGTGAAGCTATGGCGTTTTTAGTAGACATTTAAAAAAACATGGTGTCTGGGAAGATGCTAGGGTTAACAGGCTTGGTACGCGGTGGGTCAGTCAACACAGAATGGGCATGATCAGTCATCTGATGCTTGTAGAGCGACTGAGGAGGTCGGAGCACCCATAGATCTGTCTGGAGTGATGTGTGTGCTCACTAATCTCTGATGCGTGGGTTAATTCATTTCTCAGTGTCTTCCTTGGTTACTTCAGTTCATTGTTTAGTCTGGTAAGCATTTGACAACCTAAGTATTGAACACTGCTTTTTATTACAACATTATCTTTTTTTTTTAATTTCAGAAGTTGCTTCCCCTGGCTGGAACTCTGTAGCAAGTAACAAAGCTCAAAACTCACAAATACAGCGTGACAATGTGTGCAGCCAGGAATGTTCGGGACATGTCAAGTTAACAAATGCATCCAAAATATTACCCGAAGACAAGTACAACAGTGTTTATAATGTAAATAATACAGATTGTTGTAGCAGAGTCCATGGTGTGACAGACAAAAGTGACTTGGGCTCAACATCAAGTGATAGTAAAATATCCATCTGTAACAATCACAAACAATCAAATGATGTCTGTGAGACACAAAACATCCTTGTAACCTCACACAAGGAAAACTGCAGCAGTGAGTCAGGTGATGATGTGCTTCTAGAGTCTGGACTGGATGGTCAACAGTCTAATACTGTCAGCAGTCAAATTCAGTGCAATATTGATGTCAATTGTGAAGGTCAATATGATAATCAGGGTGTAGACACTTCTGTAACATGTGATGTCTGTGGGGTGTCTTTTCATAGAAATGACACTTCCAGCGAATGCAAAGTAAGACTCGTTGAATGTAATTCTGGTGGTATACAGTATTCTCAGTTCTGCAGTAAAAAACCGAACACAGGAGAACATGCCAGAGAGAGTCCTGGAGGGAGTGATGAGTCCAACGATGAATCTGATGATAGAGATGTACAGGAAGAGCAAACTGCACAGAGAACTAATAAATGTAAGAACTGTAGATTAGAAATTCCTGAAAACATTATTCTAAAAATGCAGAATAGAACACGTATTAGAGACTTGTTTGATGCGTGTGAAGCATCAATTGCTGAAAGTAAAAATCTATTGTTTGACACGTATGAAACATCAACTGCTGACATGAACAATCTGCCCAGAAACAAAAAAAAATACACAGAAGAGAAACCTTTTAAATGCGATATCTGTGGTGTCTCGTTTGCTCATAATAGCTATCTAATAGACCATGTCAGAATTCACACTGGAGAGAAACCTTATATTTGTGATGATTGCGGGGCAACTTTTGCTCGAAGGAGCAATTTAAACAAACACAAAAGAGCACATAATGCTGTGACATCATGTGAGTGTGACATTTGTGGAGCGTCCTTTTCTGATACTGGTCACCTGGTAGTACATAAGCAAAAACATACCGGGGAGAAGCCTTTCAAATGCCATATATGTTTTTTATCATTTGCTCAGACGAACCATTTAATCAGACACCAAAGAACGCATACTGGAGAAAAACCTTACAGATGTGATGTATGTGGAGCTTTATTTGCGCAGAGTTTTGGTCTAAATCGGCATAAAAGAACACATACTGGGGAGAAACCTTACAAGTGTGATGTATGTGGGGCCTCGTTTACTGACAGTGGCCATCTGTTAACACATGTAAGAAAACATACCGGAGAGAAACCATACGTATGTGATCTTTGTGGGTCATCCTTTGCTCAAAGTATCTCTCTAAAAATACACAAAAGAACACATACAGGAGAGAAACCTTACAAATGTCACAGCTGTGATTTGTCATTTGCACAGCGTTACCATCTAAAAATGCATGCAAAAACACACAATAAAGAAAAACCTCCCATGTGTGATACCTGTGGAGCATCATTCCCCCATAATAGTCATCTAATACGTCATAAAAGAATTCACACAGGGGAGAAACCTTACAAATGTGATGTCTGTGAGATGTCATTTTCTGAAAGTTATGGTTTAACAATACACAAGCGCAGACATACTGGAGAGAAACAGGTCAAATGTGACAGTTCTGAAGAATCATTGTCTCATACTTATGACCCAATAAAACATGAACGAGGAGATGCTACAGAGAAACCTTACAAATGTGATGTATGTGAAGCTATGTTTGCTCAGAGTTCGAGTCTAACAAGGCACATAAGGACACATACCGGGGAGAAACCTTACAAGTGTGATATATGTGAATCATCTTTTGCTGATAATGGTCATCTGATAGAACATTCCAGAAGCCATACGGGAGAAAAGCCATACAAATGTGAAACATGTGGTCTATCATTTGCTCAAACCAGCCATCTCACAACACACAAAAGAATCCACACTGGAGAGAAACCTTACAAATGTGGTGTTTGTGGAGCATCGTTTGCTCAGAGCTTTAGTTTAACGAGACACAAAAGAACACATTCTGGAGAGAAGCCTTACAAATGTGATCTTTGTGAAGTTGCCTATGCTCAGAGGTTCAGTCTGACCAGACACAAACTGCAACACGCTGAAGAAAAGCTTTGCAAGTGAGGTGTTGTGGAATGTAAGCCAACTATGGTAGCAGTCTTGGAAAACATTGGACTGATAAGTCCAGTCTGAGCCTGGAAAGCAGTGCAGACAACAGTTGAGGTGCAATTTGACTGGCCTGTCACCATTTCTGTGTCAGTGCAACCACCACTGCCTGGCAGGCTGATGTGCCATGCTTGAGTTTTGTAAAACATGCAGATCTGGCTTGTGCAGCAGCCTCCATGGTTTCTTTGTTTTTACAAAAGCATTCTAGGAAAATCCACAAGTGGAAGAAACCTGTTGTGACTGGAGAGAACCTGAAAGACATAGTTTGTTAATAGTTTGGATTATCATCACAGCACTTCAGCCAATACCAGAGATGCTCAGGTATCCCCCTCAGTAGCTCTACAGGCATAAAGCAACTAAAGGTGCCTATTCTATGTTGATTAATCAAATGTCTTGCCCCCTTCATGAAATATTAATCTCTCGCAGATCCAGGTAGTGCTCAATGTCTGTCAGTCTGAATAGGGATATGTTGTCATGCCTCTTGCTGTAAGTGCTGCATAAGGCATTGATGATCAGGTGACATCAAACTAGTCGGTGACATATTACAAAGAATGTGACATCAAACAAGTTAGGGAAATACTACAAACAAACGTGACATCAAACAAGTCAGTGAAATACTACAAACAGAAAATGTGACATCAAACAAGTCAGGGATGTACTACAAACAAAAAAGGTGATCTCAGTGATATACTTCAAACAGAGAAGGTGACATCAAGAGAAAAATAGAACATGTCAAACATTAAACTACAATGTTAGAAGAATGCATGAACTAGGTATTGTTTGTCCTTCACAAGTGATGATGGTCACTTTTCATCCAAAGAGGCAGTGATCAATGATTGTGAGTACGAAGGTGGCTGACTAGTACAGGGTGAGCCCGGAAAGTTCTTGAGCAGTGCTGAAAACAGATGGAAGTTGCAGTAAGTGTGGGATTAATAATATGATTCTTTCTAGTTTGCCTCCGTTTCTCTGCATGTGCAACCTCTGCTGCCTGGCAGGCTGATGCACCATGCATGAGCAATGTAGACCATCCAGAACGTTCTTGTGCAGCAGCCTCCCATGTTGCTGTGTTGATGCCAAAAAAAAAAAATTCTCAAAGTAGATACCGCTGTTGAGATGTGAAGCAGTGAACCTTTGCATATCACAGGGTATAAAACTAAATGGGCCAGTTTATTTCTCTAAAAATTTTCCCATCTCATATTATAAGACGGTCAACATTATGCTGGTCAGATAAAATCATCGTCAATATTGGGTTTTAAACTAGGCCATTCTAGTGGCAGGCAACTGCTTTGTATGAGATGTATAGTTTGTTTTGCACGTGGATGTAACAAATTATGTGTCAAATAAAGGACTGATGAATTTATAGTTTGAATGTTTATTTATTGATATTTTGTTGACTTTGTTGTTTACAAGTACTAACATAGGAATGCTCACTTTATTTGTATGTTGACATTTTTTGTCAGATACATTCTGAACATACTCTTCATCTAGCAGGTTGTTTTTTTTAAATCTGGTGTTGCATGTGCAATGGCTTATTGCATCAACGACAGACTGCAACTTTAGTGATGTGTTGGCACTTATGTGTTTATTATGTGTCTGTTCTATTGTCTTTGCAAAGACTGCAGTCTGTGACAATTCTGTTGACAAGGGCCAGTGATAGACTTGTGTGTTCTTTGCTAGAACAACCAAATGTCACTGACAAGCAGAAATAATCCAATATCAACATAGAATAGTATATATATATATTGCATCTATAATCCACAGATTGAACATAATATGCTACTACATTTAGGGACCAACACCCCAGGGATGAGAGTCCTACCAGTACAAGTGATATTTAACTGAACAAGTCAGCATTTCAAGAACATCAAGTTAAATTTAGGAATTCTTAGAACGGATAAAGAAATTAAGGAACAGTACAATGTCGCTGTACAAAACCGGTATAATGCAATGGAAATTATACAGACTATTGATGAACAGTGGGATATGTTGCGTGAGTCAGTTCAGCAGACATCAAAAGAGACAATCCCACCAACCCATAGAGTTGCAAAAAAGAAATGGATGTCAACCGGAATTCTGCAGTTGATGGATGAAAGAAGGAAAAAAAAAGTATGATAAAGAAGAATACAAAAAGAAATAGTGAAAAAATGCAAAGTGGCTAAAGAAGCCTGGCTGAATCAAATGTGTACAAAGATTGGGGAAATCACAGGAAAGACTCACATTCCATGTACCAACAGATAAATATGTTAACAGGAAAAATGACACGTAACAGCACTGGATGTTTGAAATCAAAAGATTGTGACTTATTAATGGAGCATAGTAATATAATTAACAGATGGACAGAGTATATAGGGGAATTGTATGATGATAAAAGACCAGCTCTCCCTACCCATTCCGGATGCACTATGAGTACAATCCTCCACCCCATTCCCCAGAGAGCACATGAGTCCGGTACCTCACAAGCCACAACAATCCTCATCGCCGAACATTTGAAACTCAAATCGTGAGCTGGGTATTCCAGGGATCTGGTTCTTACGTACACCGGAGCCTAGCTACCAAACCAAGCCGACACAATCGGACCACACTATAACAAATGGTGGATAGAATGATTGTGAGGCTCCACCCAACATCTTTCACACATTTTCCATGACATGATAAACCCGTTTTTGTTGCTGGAAGACAACTATAAGACCACTATGGTCACACGCGGAATATTTTTACATTTCAGAACTATCCAAACCCAAAAACTGTTTTCAGTACTTTTTTGGAAAGTAAAATACTGAAAATTTTAAAACTATAAATAGTGGTTTGAAGGACAATCTTCACACTTAAACAGTTAATAGAAAAGAACATTGAATACAATAAGAACTTATTTGTGGCTTTCGTAGACCAGGAGAAGGCATTTGACAGAGTCGACAGACAATTATTATGGAAAATAATGACAAGATATGGAGTAAGCGAACACCTCATCGAAGTGTGCAAAAGTTTATACAGGGATTGTAGAAGTGTAGTTAGAATATATCAGGGAACATCTCATCCTTTCACAGTGACATCTGGAGTAAGACAGGGGTGTGTCTTATCACCACTGTTGTTTATCACCTACATCGACAGTATATGCAAGAATGCCAAGCCCATGAATGAAGATCTTAGTAAGATCAACGAATTACTCTTTGCAGATGACCAGGCCTTGATAGCAGATACAGCCATGAAATTGCAACAACATCTAACATCCATGAATGAAGAATGTAAAACAAATAATATGAGAATCAACACTGAAAAGACAGAAGTAATGTCAATAGGAAAAAAGAAGACAGATCTAAACATAACAATAGAATACAAAGGCATTAATAAACAGGCATCTGAGTTTAAATATCTGGGAACTACATTTACCGAAGATGGGAAACTGGATAAAGAAATTGACATTAGATGCAGTAAAGCAAACCAAGTATTGGGACAGCTAGCCCCCCTCTTACAGCATAAGACAATCCCAATTAGCACAAAGAGACATCTTATTCAAAGCATATTTATTCCAACTCTGTGCTACCAGTGCCAGACATGGTCACTCACAACAAACCATAAAAGAAAATTAGTAACCACGGAAATGAGATGTCTGAGAAAGGCTGTAGGAGTGACCATAAGAGATAAGATCAGAAATGAGATCATAAGAGAACAAGTCGGCACAGAACCAATTCTGGATTACATACAAAGACAGCAAGTGAAATGGTTTGCTCACTTGGAGAGAATGCCTTGTGACACCATACCATACAAAGCATACATGGGAAGAGAAGAAGGACGTAGAGCACGGGGTAGACCAAGAACAAGATGGAAGGATAACATCAGAGAAACTCTACAACAGCACGATGTGCCTATGGTCGAGGCAGCCAGAAGAGCTAGAAACAGAACCTTATATCTCCCTCGACACCCACAGCGGTAAAAGAGGAAGTGAAGAAGGACGTTATGTTGAGAAGCTCACTCTCCTACCATATACGCCTGGCCTAATCAGGAGCTGAAACCAAGGAGGAAACATCGCAAATGAAGGGGAGTTCCATTACTTATGGTACCGGTCACAATATGGTTATATGTCCTTCTTGCCTTTCCTCTGAGTGTAGTAAGTCGTCCAGATCCTCTGGTTACACCCAGGTGCCTCATTCTCTCCAGACCATAATAAATCTTTTTTCTCTACTGATTCCGTTGCTTGTTGCCAAAGGGCATTGACTAAATCTGTCTTGTCATGTATCAATTCACCACAAAGTGGTCCAGATCCAGCCAATCCGTCTGCCTGTTCTAGCCACCGGAGAGCTGCAGTTACCGCCTCCACCTGCATTATCATGCTAGATGGTGTGATGTCGTATGCTAGGCTGTCTTGCACCAAAAATGTTACATTGGCTTTCGCTACGAACCCCCATGCAATTCTCCTGTGTCTCAAGCATAAACAAACTCAATAGGAAAGAACAAACAACAATTTTTAGACTTCGGACTGGACACTGTGGTCTTCAAGCACACATGTACAGGATAGGCTTAAAAGAATCTGCTGCCTGTGATTGTGGAGCAGAAAGACAGACCCCTGGGCACATACTACAGTACTGCCCTTACCTCTCCCAGCAAAGACTGTGGATCTGGCCCAAGGGAGCCACATTGAAAGAGAAGCTATGGGAGACCGGTGGCGATCTTAAACGCACAATCCTATTTGTGACCCAGACGGGACTCAATGTTTAGCATGACTGATGTCGAACACAGAAGAAGAAGAAGCACCTTTAGCCCATCTTAAATAGTCGACAATGCAAGTATGTATCGCATGCACACAATCGGGGTATCTCTTGTATATCCCAGGATTGACTTGGAGGAAAGAAGCAGAAACGGCGCAAATGCCATAACTTTAGCTGCGTTAGTAGCGCAAATAAACAAGACCACAAATATAGCCGGAGACTGTTGGCAGCTTCGGCTAGCTAGCAGCAGGTTAATTTTGTGAATTTTTTTAATCAAAAGTACTTGGAATTGGAATTGACCTCAAATGTTATCACAGTCGACATGTCTGGACACTGAACATTTCCATCTTGCTGCGAAATTGTTCCGTTATTTATTTCGGCCCTGAAAATGTTTTTTTTAATTCTCAACATGTCGGACGGCCGACTTCCGGAAAGATGGCTGCTGGTTGTTGATAGCGGACCGTTTGCTCTTATTGAATCTTGGTAAGTCTGCATCTGAGAGATTGGTTTAAAAATGTAGGACTAGACTCGATTCTTGTTGAGTATAATTAAGACAACATCTTAGAGATTGTTGGGAAATGTGGGTCTAGTCCTTTGGAGACGGAGCCTTTTTGAAACTTTTTCAATTTTTGGAGTTTCAAGTGAAGTTTCGGCCGGGGCCAAGCAAGTCAAGAAGATTACTGATTAGAACTAAGAACGGAGCCATCAGGAGGGGATTTCTCATAGTTAATTACACACATTAAAAAAAATAAAGCATCAAATTAACTTAGACAAAACTTTATATATATATTCGTGTAGGAAGTTTAATTAATAGAATATTTATTAATCAAACTGAAATCTCAACATTTATACTTCAGTAAAATTTTTAAAATGCCCTCTACACCAATAAAACCAGCACAGTTAGATAGCTGTAAACAATTTCTTTCCAATGGTACTTCATTTAGGCTTGTATGTCATTTCTGAGCTGAGATATGTAGGTTTTTGTGGAGACGAGATGTAAGAAACAGCCGCTAAAACTTTTTCTCTGCGCAACCTACTGCGCAGTTCTGTATCGGCTTTGTTTACATTGGACTGTCATTGGACAAGATGGCAGGCAATGAGACACAGCCACTGGCTGAGCCAGCGATTGCCTGAAAAATGTCACTGTACATCTACCTAGCCACCGTTCAGAAAGAAATTTTATACACAAATGTAAAATTGGACGGAGAATTCAATTATAACTAGCATTACCAGGACGAGTAACAGTTAAAGCCTAAAGCCAACCTCGAATTTACCGCTATTTTCAATCAAACTGATGACTAACAGAAAAACAGAGGACGTCCGGCTGTCGTATACATGCGCTGTTAATCGGGTTCCCTCCCGCTGTTTTCAGCTATTTATATCTGGTCCAAATTCCCACCAATGGAAAAATTTCATGAGAGATTTGGACCCATCCGGAAACCAGCCGAGATTTCCCGAAACAAGTTGCGAACGGTTTCCGGGTAACGGAAATTGCCGAAAAGACCGCCAATTGCCGAAACTGTAGTCGCTAATTTATTCAAATTAACTATTCTGATTTGCATAATTTATTCAGTTAGACATTGCTGCCCTGAACACAACAGTATCTGTTATCTTTGGTCTATTTTTAATACTTTAAAAGACCGTTATAAAGTTTACGAGAACATATCGACTGATGATTATGATAAATGGCGGCCATTTTGAATAATTATTAGTCGATATTCAGATATTGCTTAACTACTAAAAATTTTATGTTTATTCAGTTAAGGCTTGTTACTTGTTGCCCTGAATCCAAAAATATATAGTTTCTAGGGTCTTTTTAAAATACTTTATAAGTTAAAGCAGTTTTTAAACACTACTCTAAAACTTCTGATTTCTGGGCAGCAAGTTTCAACTCACTTTTATATTTTCTTCTTTGTTAACTTTTTCCACAAAAACTTCAATAACTCTGCTTAGACTTGACATAGAGGCATGAAAGAGGCACTGTTGGAAAGGGTTTTTCAATACGGATGCAGCTGTACTTGTTTTATGAGGATAAAACGATTTTGAAAATTTGACCAAAGTTGCTAAATTTATGCAAGCAATTTTTTAAAAACTTGGGAATAAACATAACTAACCTGAAAAATGTGGGTATATTTTTGGCTATCCTCTGAATAACGGTCCTAAATTATCGAGGGGGAAAATATATGGCTCTTCTTTCAATACAGGCCGGTAGCTGGAAAGCCTGCATTGCAAACACGGAGCGGGATAAGTCGTGAATCAAAAAAGACAGTGACGTCGACAACAGGGCTGCCAATGCTTGGGTGTTTCCCCCAGATCTGGGTGTTTATTTGACCCTTCGGGGAAATCTGTTTTTTTTTTAAAGTAAATATATCCTTATATAAAAGTGGTATTAGTTGCCACGGATGTGACTCCTGCAGATCTGTATGACTTAATGACCGATAAATTTGCGTGGTTAGGGGTAGGGTTAGATGTGACAATTTTGACGCAGGAGTTCCAGTTAATCGCGCACAGTGACATACACACCCAAACAATTGAAGGACTGTGGATGCTACTCAAACGGACAATTCGCCATCACTTGGGCACCAGCCGGGCGCTATTGCCGTCATATTTGGGAGAATTCCAGTGGCGCCACTCCGCAAGCATCAGATTGTCGGCCATTATTTGGAACTCCTTCGTCAAAATTTTCACATCTTACCCTACCCCTAATCCTACCCCTAACGCCGCCAACCCTATCCCTAACCCAAACCCTACACCCTACGCAACCGTATGATGACTACGCAACCGTATGATGATAGGTAAATATGTCATTTGATTCGTGACTTTTCCGCTCCGTGTTTGCAATGCAGCCAAGGGAGAGAACTCCCACTAAGCCGATCGGCGGCTTTCCAGCTACCGGCCTGTATTGAAAGAAAAGCCAAATATACCCTAACAGGGCCTCAGTCACGTGTCATTTGCGCACTTCTGTTGTCTAAAAATGTGCGCACTTCCGGCGACTTCCGCCACCGCCGAGGGTATCTCCCACGCCGCTATGTGCAACATGGATTAGGGCTAGATGGCTGGGACTCACGAGCAGCAGCTACCAGATCTCTTGCAGCTTCCTTCATTTTATTTGCTCTTGAGTCCCAGCCATCTAGTTTAGCCCACGCAGTGCGTAGCGGCGTGGGAGATACTCTCGGCGGTGGCGGAAATCCTCACTTGTCATGTGACTGAGGCCCTGTTTGGGTATATTTTCGGCCTCGATAATTTGGGATCGTTATTCGGAGGATAACCGGCTTTTATTATATATTGCAGACCGATCGGCCCAGTCGTTCTTTTGGCTACTTTGTGTTGGGCCGATATTTTGGCCGCATTGTCTACAAAGGGTTAAAGAGCATGCTTGTTCTTGTTGAATATTTGGTAGGTCTGTCTACTAAATGACTACTTGTCAAGGGCCTACATGTCTAGGGTTTGAATCTTTGGCTTCGCTGCAGGCCGATGACAGATAAATCTGCTGGAGGAACACACCAGCTAAAAAGCACGTTGAACACACACACAATCTTTATTATCAAAGAATACAAACTCATATATTTGCCTCAGGGGCGGTAGTGCTTATTCTGAAACCAGGCTGCTCTATCTTTAGAATCGCTAGATGCCATTTTTCACGTTTCATGAAATAAGCTCTGAGCTCCTACCACACTCCCGTACAGCGCTGTCTCAACTTACTGTCTCCCGATTCCAAGGATTCTGTGGCACGGGCCGAATGAGGGCTGGAGGTGTGTTGGTAGATGCTATCACCACAAACAGTCACAGTGCAAGGCTTTGTTTCCCATAATGAGGTATCATTACTGAAAGAAATGAGATCTAAGTGAAACAATTCCTACCTACACCGTAAAGTACTAACCATACCAGAGTGTACGAATCACAGCTAACATCTAACACACGCCACAATTCTACCAGTCGTTATAATTTGTCAGTAAATCTATTACAATCTAACGGTCTGGTCAAACAACGTCTAGGTCACACAGATGTCCTTCCAAGAATTCCTGATCTGTCCGAACTACCGGTGTTCAGCGTTCAGTCGACACTTCATGAAGCCCGCTGATTATTGGCAAGCCTAGTTCAGCTAACACAGATTTATCTGTGTATCGGCTGGTCTGCACTGGCCTTTAGTTAGGTGTCACTATCCACAGCCTTGCTGATTCATCATCATCACCATGGACTGTCCCATAACCTGGATGACCTCTGACACTACTAGATTATGTTCTTCTTCTTGGCATCGTTCCCAATCTGTAAACTCTAGGGGAAAGTTGTGGCTGTTCATCCACTTTTGAACTGCAGTCCTGTTCCAGAACCTGAGTGTTGCGTGTGCAACAGATCTGACTCATTTGTATTCAGTCTGCTAGTTCCTTGCCTCTCAGGCAGATGCATTCCGACTTTGAAGGAAGCTCTAGATTTTTAACACTAAATTTTGCCTGGGAAGTGACGTTAGGCTACTCTTTTCGAATAGTCTGGGGATATTTTTTTTACGTACGCAGCAATAGAAATGGGTGTCAGATATTATTACTCAGAGACCAGAGGGAATCACTTGAAGTCCACGTGAAAAAAAATCGTCAGCCTTCACCGGGGCCTGAACCCAGAAGCTCTAGCACTCAAGGCAACACTGTATATATATTATAATATATACATATTTATATATACAGACGCACTTACACACCAACTGTTTTTTGGATTATGCTTATAAAATGTTAATATTTTAGTTGAAATTGTATCAATAGACTTACAAACACTTGGTGTCACCAACTGGAAAGGGAAGGCCAACCAGATAGATGTGTGGAGGCGGGTGAGAACTCTATTAGTGAACCTCAAGGGCTTGAAATGCTGAAGAAGAAGAAGATTTTACTGTCATTTATTGCCTACTATACTAATGGTTGACCCTGTGTTCTCTGTTTGTTTGTTTCAGATACACACCAGTGTTGCCAGAGTTATCTCTCCTATTTCACTTCACAGTCACACATTAAGAAGATGGCTTTCGCTTGCATTGACTCAAAGTTTGTGAAACTAGAACTTCCAGATGATTTAACAGATAGCAAGGGTTACCAGAACTTCAATAAATTTGAAGTAACAGAAAGTTGTTGCAGCCTTGAAGGCGTGACAGGACACACAGAAACCGAATCAGCAGCGGCTGACAGTAAAATAGCTCTTGTTCGTCATGAAAAGAAATGGTGTGGTAAGACTGAGAATATGGCATCTGTAAAACTTGAAGAATGTGATAAAATAACGGAGAGTGTGTCATCTGTCATTGAAAACAACACTAATCTCTGTGTGGTTAATGAGACTAGTGATCTACACATTGTAAAAACACTACAGAAACATTCACAAAGCTCTAAGATGTCTCTTGGTGGTGTTGTTAGCTGTATACCAGGAACAGTGACACAAGTAGCCATGCTTAATAAGTATGATAGTTTTGGTCCACCTGTTGATGTAGACACTTGTCTAAACAGAAATGTAGGCATAATTTTACCAGAGAAACCTCACGAAAACGATGATTGTTGTGCATCAGTTACTCAGCTTGTCTCTTTGAAACATCACAGTAGAACAAATACAGGAGAGAAGCCTTACAGATGTGACTGTGGTGCATCATTTAATCAAATTAGTCATCTGAAATGTCACAAGAGAACCCATACAGGAGAGAAGCCTTACAAATGTGATGATTGTGGTGCATCTTTTACTTATCGAAGAAAAATGAAAGTGCACATAGCTATGCATACAGGGGACAAACATTACAAGTGTGATGATTGTGGTGCATCTTTTATTGTAGCTGAGTTTCTTACATGTCACAAGAAAAAACACACAGGAGAAAACACTTTCAAGTGTGATGATTGTGGTGCATGTTTAAATAATTCTGACTCTCTGAAACGTCACAAGAGAACACACACAAGAGAGAAACCTTACATCTGTTCTGTTTGTGGTGCATCCTTTGCTTATACTAGCGGTCTGACACGTCACGAGAGTGTACATACAGGAGAGAAACCTTACAAGTGTGATGATTGTGGTGCATCTTTTACTAAAGCTCATTCTGTTATTGATCACAAGAGACTCCATACAGGAGAAAAACCTTACAAATGTGATGATTGTGGTGCATGTTATAATCACAGTGGTCATCTGACAGTTCATAAGAGAACACATACAGGAGAGAAACCTTACATATGTGATAATTGTGGTGCTTCTTTTAATCGATCTAGTAATTTAAAACGTCACAAGAGAACGCATACAGGAGATAAACCTTACAAGTGTGATGACTGTGGTGCGTCTTTTACTCGAGTTGAGTTTCTTACAGCTCATAAGAGAACACATACAGGAGAAAAACCTTACAAATGTGATGATTGTGATGCATCGTTTACTTGTACTACTAATTTGAAAGTGCATAAGAGAAGACACACAGGAGAAAAGCCCTACAAGTGTGATGATTGTGGTGCATCATTTTCTTATACCAGCAGTGTGAAAAGTCACATGAGTATACATACAGGAAAGAAACTTTACAAATGTAGTGATTGTGGTACATTTTTTGTTTGTTTTCAAAATTTGAAAGTTCACAAAAGAAGACATTCAGTAAAGAAATACTTTAAACGTGATGATTCTTATGATGTGCATGTGTAAAAAAAAAAAAAGTAAAATAAATCACACATTATCCAGCTGAATCACTTATAGTTACAGAAACAGAACCAGAATGAGAATGGTCAGCAATCAAAAGCACCTAGAAATGGAAGGCACAGAGCTGCGATGATATGCCAACAGAAATAATTCAAGCAGGAGGAGATGCTAGTGTCTGTATGTTATGTGTGAAGATTCTCAGCTGTTCTCCTGGTTCAGAGCCTGGAGCATAATTATAGAATACTTGCCCAGATGAGAAGAAACTGAAAGCTGTGTGCCAACTATTGTACTGCTGGATCAATAAGTCATGGGCATCTGAGGTGAAGTTCTTGAAATGGAAACAATTGTCTTGAAATTTAATGCTCTGTTTGCAAGTAAACCTTGTTAGATAATGTCACTGTCACCATGGGTGAGGGGGGGGGGGGGTGGTTTCTGCTTCTCTATTGCCCAGTTTGCATCTCTCACTTATAAAAACAATCTGAAAGCACACATGATGTTGCATACGGGAGAGAAACAACCTTTACCAGTAAATGCCACAAGAGGAGGAATCTTAGGTCTTTGTGCTGTTTATTGATAAAGGCTTCAACCAAAGTTCCTATCATTTCTCTGTGTTTTTGTTTCTTTTTATTCCTGCCCTCACCTCCTACCACTTATCATTGCACCCCTTTCCCCACACCATTCACTACCCGCCATGGACTCAGTAAAAGTTAAATGGGGCAAATTTACTGTAGCACATATGAGTATTATGTTAGTGGAATGAATGCAGATATGATTAAAACTTGCTGGGTAGTGTTTTTGAAGAATAAATTACACATATGAACAGTTTCGTTTATTTTATTGTAGAGTGCAATAAATAATGTCAGGACAGCTACATGAACAAACATGTTATTGTAGAGTGCAATAATTAATGTCAGGACAGCTACATGAACAAACATTTTATTGTAGAGTGCAATAATTAATGTCAGGACAGCTACATGAACAAACATGTTATTGTAGAGTGCAATAATTAATGTCAGGACAGCTACATGAACAAACATTTTATTGTAGAGTGCAATAATTAATGTCAGGACAGCTACATGAACAAACATTTTATTGTAGAGTGCAATAATTAATGTCAGGACAGCTACATGAACAAACATTTTATTGTAGAGTGCAATAATTAATGTCAGGGCAGCTACATGAACAAACATTTTATTGTAGAGTGCAATAATTAATGTCAGGACAGCTACATGAACAAACATTTTATTGTAGAGTGCAATAATTAATGTCAGGACAGCTACATGAACAAACATTTTATTGTAGAGTGCAATAATTAATGTCAGGACAGCTACATGAACAAACATTTTATTGTAGAGTGCAATAATTAATGTCAGGACAGCTACATGAACAAACATTTTATTGTAGAGTGCAATAATTAATGTCAGGACAGCTACATGAACAAACATTTTATTGTAGAGTGCAATAATTAATGTCAGGACAGCTACATGAACAAACATTTTATTGTAGAGTGCAATAATTAATGTCAGGACAGCTACATGAACAAACATTTTATTGTAGAGTGCAATAATTAATGTCAGGACAGCTACATGAACAAACATTTTATTGTAGAGTGCAATAATTAATGTCAGGGCAGCTACATGAACAAACATTTTATTGTAGAGTGCAATAATTAATGTCAGGACAGCTACATGAACAAACATTTTATTGTAGAGTGCAATAATTAATGACAGGACAGCTGTATGAACAAACATGTTATTGTAGAGTGCAATAATTAATGACAGGACAGCTGTATGAACAAACATGTTATTGTAGAGTGCAATAATTAATGTCAGGACAGCTACATGAACAAACATTTTATTGTAGAGTGCAATAATTAATGCCTGGACAGCTACATAAACAAACATGTTATTGTAGAGTGCAATAATTAATGTCAGGACAGCTACATGAACAAACATTTTATTGTAGAGTGCAATAATTAATGTCAGGACAGCTACATGAATAAACATGTTATTGTAGAGTGCAATAATTAATGTCAGGACAGCTACATGAACAAACATGTTATTGTAGAGTGCAATAATTAATGTCAGGACAGCTACATGAACAAACATTTTATTGTAGAGTGCAATAATTAATGTCAGGACAGCTACATGAACAAACATGTTATTGTAGAGTGTAACAATTAATGTCAGGACAGCTACATGAAAAAAAAGTGGCATCCTGACAAAACTGAATGCTTCTTCTTTGCATTCGGTTTCGTGTGCTCAGATCAGACCATCAGGTGGGTTGCCTCTATGAACTCGCATATGGTTCCCCATAGCTTGCTCTGCACACTTTGCTCTAGAGTCCAGGTGTCTTTTTGAAGTTGTAGGTAGATTGGGCAGAATGTGCTCAGGTGTTTGTGGTCCTGTTTGACAGGCACACTGTGGGGACTGTACAATCTTTATTTTATGGATGTGGTAGTTAAGCCTGCAGTGTCTTATTCGTAGACGGAAAATTGTTGTATGTTGCTTTTTCTTGAGTCTGCTTATGGTGTTTTGTGGATGTTTAGTTTGTTCTCTACACAGTTCCATGTTTTTTTCCTTGATAAGTGTTCTGATTTCTGATGAGGACAGTGGATGTTGTTTCTCCTTTGTTTCATTTTCAACAAGTCTGTCTGCTAACTTATTTCCTAGTATGCCGCAGAGAGCCGGGATTCACTGGAGAACGATTTGATTGTTTTCTGCTAGTCTGTTTAGCTGGCGGGTCAGTTCTATCTCCATGTTGTCTCTTTGGGTCCATCTTAGTCACCTGGAGGACTGACATGCAGTGACAAAGAAAAACAATTTTGCTGTTTTTAATTTTTCTTTCCCCAAGCACTTTGGCTAAATCAACAATTGCTTGTTCTGAAGTTTGTTGAGAGTTTTTCAGAAGCGTGTGGTGTTTCTACTGTGTTCCCATCTTGCAGCATGATGACCGATCCAGCTCCTCCATTTTTTTCTGCTCCCTCCAGTAATCCGTCAGTGTATATGTGTGTCTATTCTGGTTTTGGATAACAGTTGTAGACGTGTTCCAGGGTCTTTGCACGCAGTACTGGGTCACATTCTTCAGTCTTTCTGTCTATGCCTGGGATTGTTGTTGTGGCTGTATAGTTAGGCTGTAGGTCTGTGCTGTATGCATGGATCATTTCCAATGTTGAAGCACCTTTTCTTCCCTTTGGAGGCTCCAGCTCTGGAGGCCAGAAGTTGCCTTCAGCTCATTGACTGGTGTGCTTCTCATACCTCCAGTGATGATTCTGAGACCAGTGTTCTGTATTTTGTCCAGTTTGTGTAGATTTGATTTGGCTGCAGTGGAGTATGCTCCCATGCCATACTCCAGCTTTGGTCGTACGTATCCAGTGTATACTTGTTGTACAGTGTTGGCATCTGCACCCAAACTTGTTCTAGTTAGTTTCTTCATAAGTCTGAGCCTCGGGGTAGCTTTCCTTTGGGTGTCTTCAATGTGGGGGCCCCAGGTTAGTCTTTTGTCGAATTTTACTCCCCAAATTTGTGTTTGGAAGAATGTTGCATTCTAGGTACAGATCAACTTGTTCTGGCTTTGTGAAAAAGAAAAGAGACCGTTTTTTTTTTTTTTACCTAGTTTAATGTGACTCCCCAAGAGTGTCCATCTCTTAACTGTATTTATAGCTTCCTGCTTGTTTTAGTTGTTCCTATATGTTCAGCAGTAGGTCCATGTGGCCAGGTCATCTGCATGTAGGGCCTTGTGAATGTCTTCTTCTTCGCGTTCACCAGCTGTAAACTCTGGCGGAAGGTTCTGGTTGCTCGTCCACTACTGAACTGCAGTCCTGCTCCAGAACCTGAGTGTTGCGTGTGCATCAGTTTTACAGATCTCACTCTCTTGAATACGGACTGTTGGTTCCTTGCCCCTCCGGCAGATGCACTCCGACTTCAAAGGAAGCTCCCCAATTAGTCGACTCTTACGACATGCTTTTGGGGAGGCAGTGGGTCTATTCTTGTTTTCCCCCACAATGGGGCCCCGGAACCCACACGGAGGCCTTGTGAATGTGAGTCACGAACTATTTTGGGAGGTCATTGATGAACAGGATAAACAGGGTAAGAGATAAAACACCTTCCTGGGTGACACCTTCTTGTAACCTGACCTAACCTTCTTTTGTGTTCTTCCAGTCTGACTGTCTCATAGTGACTGTAAAGAAAGTCTTTGCATGTGAGTTTTTCTCTTCTATAAATAGCCTGATGTTTATTGTGTTCTGTTACATTGATATCAGAGGAGTCTTGTTCCATTTTTTCTCTTGCTTCAGTGCCTGCTTGGTGCAATTGTTGCAGTTCTTGGGTCCAGAAGGGTTTATAGTTTTGCCTTGGACCTCAGGGGATTGAGTTTAGTGCTGCTTCGAGCATGATACTGGTAAGAGTTTGTTTTTTCTAACCTCATTAGTGGGGAAAGGGCTCCTATAGCTTCTTTTCAGTGAAGATTTTGTAGAGGTCCCAGTCTGCTTTCTTATAGTTGCAGTTTGCTATTTTCTTCCTGTTTCCTGGAGGCTTGACCTCTCTTATCATGATGATGACTGGTTTGTGATCACTTCCTCCCAGTTGTTTCATCACTTCTCTATCTGCCCTTCGTTGGATGTTTTCTGTAGCCATAGCTAGGTCCGGTGTACTTTGTGTTCACCCTCGAGTAGAAGGTTCAGAGTCTGGTTCACTGATTTGTATCAGCAGATTTCCTACCATCCATTCCTCTACCTCTTCTCCTCTTGTGTCCATAGAAGCATAGCCCCAACTAGGGACCATCCATTCCTCTACCTCTTCTCCTCTTGTGTCCATGGAAGCATAGCCCCAACTAGGGACCATCCATTCCTCTAGCTCTTCTCCTCTTGTGTCCATAGAAGCATAGCCCCAACTGTGACGTGACGCGTGGTTTAAATGTTTATAATGTTGAGTAGGGATGTTCCTCTCAACACATTTCCTTCACCAGATTAACCGAACTAAAATCTGAGCTATGTTGCTCTCAGACAAAGTCCTGGATACCCAAGAAAACAGCCATATTGGCTCGTTAAGTACTTTAACATTAGCTGCACTTGGTACCCACAAGAGAAGGCGAGGAATTTTAGATGTCTATCATACTTAATGAATTATTAGACAGGGCAAGTGATTCCTCCGTCATCTACCTTCTCCCGGTGTTTTTATGAATAATTAAAGAATTATTATATTATTAATTGAGCTCCCACCAAATGTTATTCTATCCTAACAGTTTAATTAAACATGTAAGAACAGACATTTGGAATTTAACAAACTATGTAGTTTAAAACTTGACATACAGCTTTATTTACTACAATGAAATTACCAGTTTGTTGATTTACACAAACAGTGACTGGTTAACGTGATAAGCTTCAGCGAGACAAACAGCTCGGGGTTTAGAGTGGTATGATAATGATGATAATAGGTTAACAAAAAGGGGTTAACTCAACTTATAAGCCTCTGACAGCCGTGAGGAACTGTCAAGCTTGTCCAACTCTTCCTTGCCTGTTGTCTGCCTGTTTCAGCTTATTCTCCACTTCATCCCCACCTCGTTCCCAGCTGGCCGAGTCTAACACAATGTAGTCTACTTCATGGACTGATCGTCACATGGGCGCTGTAATCATGGAAACAAAACGCATACGTGTAGTATCTTGACTTACACTAAGAATACATGTATCAATTAATACAACATATAATAATAAGATATAGCCCATCACTCCTCATATTCCACATCCTCTCCAGTCTAGTCTGAAGGTCTTTTGTCTTACATGGGCGTCACATATCCTGCCTTCCCTCCAATGCTATGTCATGATAGTTGACTTTCTAAGTCTGTTGTCCGTCATCACTCAGACTTCCAACTGGCTGACATTGATATTACATGACCACGTGGAGCAGGTTATGTGCTGAAAACTCAAACAATTTATATGTGCACGCTGTCCTGAATATTATCTTTCAGTGACAGTAAATACTGTACACCCATCATTCTCCCCCTGGGGTTATAAATCCCCTGTTTAGGTGAGCACATGGTGGGCACACAAAACGTAGCAGCATCCCTGCACATATTTTGGCATCATGGAAACAATATAATTACATTTCATTATAGCAAATGTCATTGTTCACATCTTATTTTATACACATGAAAACATACACTGAAAAACATGTGACACAAACATACAAGAAATAGGAATAGTTTAGCAGTTCCCTAACGGAGATACTGAATACTCACAAAGAACTATTTCAAGCAGAATGTGCAGACAAATTAGGAAAAGGTAGTATAGACTAAGCTTAACTCCCTAACCTAAGTATACAAGATTAAAATTATTATTTTCTCTTACCTGGGAACTTTCCATTAATCGCCAAAACAGAATGCGACCGTAAAATTACCTTCACGTCGATCTGTGTTTGTTTGCCGGCAGGCTGCGATTAATGACGGGAATTCCCAAGCTCGAAGTATTAGTATCAATCTATTGTCCAAATTAAACTCCTCCCTTTAATTAGTTCTACCCAACCCTCAAGACGTTGACTTAAGCCCCGCCTTTGAGGTAACTATCAGATCAACTTGGCTAACCAGTGACCTGTCACTCACAGTGAACGGCCTACAGTACGACCTTGACCAAGATAAAACATTCCTAATTGCCAAACACCTGTTCTCTCCAGAATTACACTGACGTGTTAAACTTCGACCTCCCGGCTCCACAATGTCTAGCGTCCACTCAATTTACCTGTTCAAAAGGGCCCCAACCAGTCTCTACAGTCTGGTCAGGAGATAACATTCTGACACTAGCGTGTGAGAAAGGAAATTCTCTAGCCCCGGTGTAATTGCGTAACATTACCAAGACTCAGTCGCTTTGTCTGGACTAAGGACTGAAAACATTTAAATCAATTTGGTTTAAAGTAATATGAGGGTAAAGGGCAGAGTAAATATAATCCTGTCTCTCAATAACCAGAAGAACTTATTACAAGTACTAACTTCTGGAACCACTGAGATCGTATCGTGACACCAACTAGGGACCATCCATTCCTCTACCTCTTCTCTTCTTGTGTCCATGGAAGCATAGCCCCAACTAGGGACCATCCATTCCTCTACCTCTTCTCCTCTTGTGTCCATAGAAGCATAGCCCCAACTAGGGGAATGACTGGTAACGTCACAGAGAATCAGGTGACTCTGATCAGCTACTGGGATGTATTCCAGTTCCAATTTCTTTTTTGTTGTTTCAGTAAAAGTAACGCATAGTGGCTCTGGAAGGATATGTAGTTTTACAGTTCAGACTCACTGGTGCAAAACTGAATGCAAAAGTAATGAGTGTGAGTAAACAACAGGGCAAACCAAGAACATTACAGAGAGATGATATTGGAGTCATTCATTGGGAAGAGAATGGCCATCCATGGAGATTAAATGAGGCATGTGATATCTTCAGAAATAAACTTCAAAGGATGAAAATGCTGAAGAAGAATCTGGGCAGAGAAGCTAGGCAACTGTAATCATTTTTTTTTTTTCCAACATGTTTTAAGAATTTAAATATGCATTGAAGATACCGACAAAATAATGGCACATTTTATAGATTGCAAACAAAGATAGGAAAGTATAACTGAAGTTGTTATCGAGCCATAAATATGTATTGAAGATATTGCGATAATCTGAAGAAACAATATGTAACTTTGTGAAACTGGAAAGAGACAAATTAAACCCATGAATTTTAAATGAGTATTTAGAGTGTTATATATATATATATATATATATATATATATATATATATATATATATATATATATATATATATATATATATATATATATATATATATATATAAAGAAAGCAATTAAAAGGAAAAAAGAAAAAGAGAAACAATAGAATTTGTATAACCATAAAAGGTTAATATATTTAGATGGCCCTGAAAAGGGCCCGACCAAAGCCACTCACCAGCGCTGAAGACTGGCAGAACGGTTAGCACATGCCCCGTATATGTACGCGACATACCCCGCACTTAACAAAGCATGACAACGTAGCTCTTCATACAGACATGCACTACTCGCCCTGACAGCTTCAGAACTGGCTAGACCCGGCCGTTGACGCAGCAAACTTGCTTTAGATATGGACGTTCTACTGACTGATGGATGTTTAGTTGGTTGTCTATCTTCTTGGATTTATTTCTGTTCATTTCACCTTCCTGACTTCTTCTTGAGTAATTTCACCGACTTACTGGATGGAGATGTGGAATCTTCTGTACTTTCTTCTAAATAATTATTTTTTTTTTTTTTTTTCAATTTAAATGACAGGTGCGTTTTATTAATCATTCGAACGTAAACATAGGTAACAGAATAGGGACTTGTTGAAAAAACAATATCAAAATAGCAGAAATACTTGACATCTTTTCATAATGCACAAAAGATGAAGCCTAATTTTCGCTATAAATAAGCAGATTTTTTTTTTTTTTTAAATTTTTTTTAATTTTAAAAAAAAAAATTTCAAGTTTTATGCATACAATTTGCGTATGCAGGCCAAAGGAAATAGGCATACACATACATTCACAAAGTCATATCTTTACGCACACACACACACTTACAAAAATTAAAACAGTATGTACTAGTTAAATCAAACCACTGAAGGTAAAATTTGCCTTACAAAAACTCTATAGTCAGTAAATGCTGGGGTTGGCTCTGCAACGTCGTGTAAAGGATACGCAACTGACTTCTAACTAGTTAATTAATTAAAGGGGGTGGTTAAAAAATGTATAATCACGTGAATGTAATAGCATGTGATTCCTAACAACTCTTCTATAAAAGGCAACTTGTCCAATGAGACTTCACTCTCAGGCGGGTACATTTTCAGACCTAGTCTTCAAGGTAATGACTTCCTTTCCAAAAATTGCCCAAGTACAAGCTATCATTATGTCTGTTGTTTATTTGTCCATGTTTCAGTTCTGTCTTCTTTCTTTCTTTCATTCTTTTTTTAAATATTTTTTTTATTTATCTCCTAGTTGCTTTCTGCTGCTGCATATTCTTTTCTTTTTCACTTCATTTTTTTTTCTTCTTTTTCTTTTCTCCTGCCCGTTTACAGCATAACTGAGAGATTTGCGCCTTTCGGCCAGCATAACTTCATTCATTTGTTGCCAGAGTTAGTTTTACCTGGATGTGTTTGTGAAACTTTAACTGAACAATTGTTCTTTTTTTGTCTGCATATAATATTAGGTATTCAATTAATTGTTTACTATCTTTCTTATCTTATCTTTTTTTTTTTCATCTGACGAAAAAAACAGTGATTTATTAACATTTATAAAACTTCATCGCAGAGATAACTATAATTATTCCGTGTTGAGTAGCAAAGACATAGTGAGGGTGGGTGGGTGGAGGAGTTGATATGGTCTTAGTGGCTGACTGTTTAACGTTTTTTACCTGTCGTTGTGAAGTTAGCATGCTTTGGATATTTTCTCCAGGTTATGCTGGTGTGTTGGGAAATCAGCAGGCAGATATACTGGCTGGCTCTGCACCATTTGGTGGTGAATTTATGTATGACAACTTAGATACTGTGAGGGCCCTTTGGAAGCGATTGAACAGTGCAGAGGTGCAAATAGATCATTACGGTCTGAGGAGAATGGCGCTGCGAGGAGTTACCTGGCTGGAGCTCAACACTCAGGGGAAGGATGAGGCGGATATACAATCTGACGGTTACTGGTACTATTGGAACTATTCACTTGGTACTGAAGATAGGGACTGAGCACTCATGGGAGTGTCTTGGGTCCTGTGCTGTCTGTTCTTAGTTCAACATTCAACATTCTGAAGGTCGTGTGTTCGTTTCACGTGGTTTTCCAGTCATAATTTGTGTTGTATTAAGTATTCGGTTAAAAACGACTTTTTATCTAAACTAATGACGTAAATCATAGATGACTGCAGTCGAGCTTTGGTCGACACGTTAGGCTGTATTCGTGTGCGTCCTTCCGTTATATTTGTGGGAGCTTTTTCCATTCTCGCCACTGAGATTCCAAGTCATTTTTCATGTTGCAACTACCACTTTCTTTCATGAAATGTGTCGTGAAGTTGACGTGTGCATTTGTGACTATGATCCTAGAGGGATCGTCGTAGCTAGAGTTCATTTTTTTTTTTTTTTTAAACTTTTCAAATCATTAATGTAGCACCGAGCCTTTATTTCTGCTCCTTTCTTTTTCATGACTATCTCCCTGCATTATTACTAAGGGAAATAACCTGCTAAAACTGTGAATACTTTAGTCTTTGGAGTTGTCATCCTGCTTTTCAGTTTGAATGTCAGATGCGTTTTAGTAATCAGTCGAACGCAAACATAAAGTAACAGAAGAGGGGTTTGTTGAAACAAATAAATCAAAACAGCAGAAATACTTGACATCTTTCCATAATGCATTGTACCCAAGATTCAGCGTAATTTCCGCTATAAATATGCAGATTTTTTTTTTTTTGTGTGAAATCGTTCATCTCTCTTCTTTTACTGGCATTCTTTTTTTTTTTTTGACATATTTCCATAATGCATTTTTTTTTTTTTTTCAAATCGTGTGTGTTCAGTGTAGTGTTTGCATGTATTGCTTTGTAGGTATTTTTGTACGTGTTTGATTACAAATGTTGCCGTTTGTTTGTATAATGTGTGTTTGTGCAAAAAATCTTTTTACATGCATGGCATTATAAGTACAAACATATACTCTACAGTTTCTTACTGTAGTTAAGATACCCATACAAATTTAACAAAATAATCTTTACAGTTACTTTCTGTAAATTGAAGTGTGTTATACACTTAAATGTAAATTTGACATATAAAATAAAATAAAAATGACTCAGATTGTCATTTAATTGTTTATCCAAAAATTTTATCAATGATGGATTTGTATTGGTGTAAAATTGTGTTACTAGTGTAGTTAGTTTTTCTATGGACTGCTCTGCATCTGCACTGCCATAATAGTACTCTATAGTTTGCTACTGCTGCTAAAAGTTCTTCAAATTTGTCAGTATTTGTTTTATAGGTGATAATAATTGTAGAGTTTGGAATGGCTTGTATTGCATGTAAAAAAGATGTGTTTCTTCTGACATGGTACCAAAATTGCCAGTTTGTGTCTAGTTGGTGTCATGTTAAATATCAATCTATAGGTCACTTCTTTTGCTGTTGCAACTGTAATCATTGTGTTTTCAATATGGCATTCAGTCTGAAGTGATAGTAGAGAACGGCTCTCCTGTCAAATCCGGACGAAGAATAAACAGCCGTGGACGAGTTAGTCAGAGTTCTCTCCCTTGGCCGCACTCCGAACAGTAATCGGAAAACAAACGAAATAAACGACACACTTACCTATCATCCTGCGGTTGCGTGTAGGGCTGCGTACGGTTTCGTGAGGCATTGTGAATGGTTGTGTAGTCATCATCATGCGGTTGTTGGGTTAGAGTTAGGGGTAGGGTTAGGGTTAGATGTTAAAATTTTGACGTAGGGTTTGGAAATAGTGGCCGACAATCTGATGTTTGTGGGCGTGGCGCCACTGGAATTCTGCTAAATATGACGCCAATAGTGTGCGGCTGGTGCCCAATCGTTGGCGAATGGTGCGTTTCACCAGCATCCAGAGGCCCTAAATTGTTTTTGTGTGTATGTGACTGTGTACGGCGTCGACAAAGTTGGTCTGGTGGACTACTACCTCGTGCAGATAGATGCCATGCCGTAAGTTTGCCACGTTGCTGTAGCCTCGCCAAGCGTCAGTCACGATAGTCGTTCCCGGCAGGACGTGATCTGTTATGATCCTCTCCAATGTCACCGCATCTCGTTTTCGCACAAGCTCCCAGTAACAACGGCCAGTCTGACGCTCTACTAGCCCTACGATCCAACGACCGTGAGTGGTGCGACCACGCTGATACTTTCGTCGGAAGAAGTAGCTCTCGTCTACTTCAACTACGATAGATCTGCCGGCCTCATGTCGTTTGTTTCGTTGTGGCTTTTCCGATCACTGTTCGCAGTGCGCCTAAGGGAGATAACTCTGACTAAGTCGTCCAAGGCTTTTTATTCTTCGTCCGGATTTGACAGGAGTACCCTCCGGACATGTCCATAGTTGCTCAGATCCTCCCCCTCAGTATGAACCCCAACCTCCGATGGCTAATAGTACCAGTTCTATGTTGAATAACAAGTCTTCTTTTTTTTTTTTTTTTTTTTTAAATCTGTTTATTGGTTCAAAACATAGTTTACAATATTTCTTATATACATTTACAAAAGCAAAAATAATAAAATGAGAAAAAATGATTTAAAAAAAAAGATGGTGCATGTTATTAATCCTCCACCAACATTTGAAAGAGAATAGATTATAGCAGGAGGCAGAAACAGACAGCGGGTAAGGAAAGGAGGGGACTATTCATGTTTCTTTGTTGGTGGAGTTGGTACCTTGTTGTGATGGTTGTAATGATAATGGCATGGTTACATCGATTATACATAATTTTTTTTTTTTTTACATACTTTTGAAATTTGAATTATGGTGGAGGTAAAGACGCATATGTGAAATGACCCCACATCTCACCAGCCTATGTCCGAAAAGGAGGAATAAAGGGACTGGGTAGGGCTATACAACGGAAAATTGTATCCCACTTTTTTCCTTGGTACGCTGTAATGCGACGTCACTTGGGCGCCGTCTGGTCTGCCAAGGCTCTTATCACGCCACCGCTCAAAACTGTCGGTTCGCGGGAATGTGTGATCGGCTCTACTATTGACGTTTCTCAAGTGGCCGGTCAGTCTGACAATTTCTGATTACAGGGCGAAATGGCCGCAGGTGAACAGTACATTGTTCACCGGTTGACGCGATGAAGGTTTTATGGCTTCTCAGACAAAGTTTGCTTTCACGGCTCAGTGGTGTTACGTCCTTGTGAGATAAAGCCTGGCTTGAATCTAACCTTGATGACTTAATGGGGTGTACCTAAAAGGATTCATTGTTTTCCCTGATATTGGGATAACACTGTATTTATATATTTCTAGTTAATATGATATGACATAATATATATATATATATATATATATATATATATATATATATATATATATATATATATATATATATATATATATATATATAATATACAAAAAAGGCATTATATACAGGACATACATGTATGCAAAATATTCATTTCCATTCCATTATTCCTACTCTCTTTCTCCCCCCCCCCCCCCCCCCATTTACCCCCCTCCCCCTCTCCGTCTCTCCTCTCTCTCATTCTCTCTCCTTCATTCTCTCTTTCTAATTCTCTCTCTCTCATTCTCTCTCTCTCTCTCATTCTCTCTCTCTCATTCTCTCTCTCTCATTCTCTCTCTCTCATTCTCTCTCTCTCTCTCTCTCTCTCTCTCTCTCTCTGCCTTCATTGTCATTCGCTCGCAGAACTACTCTTATTTCATGTATATCGCCTTGCCATCTTCAGAAGCATACATTTCCTGTCTTGTTTTAGGCAGATAGATTTACAAAAATTAATAACATTGCTGCAATACATGTTTCAAAATACATTGGTAACTTTGTACAATATCATTTGGAGTGTAGTTCTTGGACTCGTGTACCGCTTGGCACCTACATTTCCATATCAGAACTCTGTATTCTGCTAGTGCAGTCAAGAGTTTGTCACGGTTGTCTGTAGTACCTTGTGGTAGTATGTTTAGGAATATAGCCTTGTAAATGTCGGTGGATTGTTTGGTAAAGGTATCCATTAGGTTTTGTAAGGTGTGTAGTGTGCTTTGGATTGTAAAACAGTGGAAGAAAAGGTGGTCTTCTGTTTCCTCTGTTTTGTTTACATAGCTGACAGTGCAGTTTTTGTCTGCCATTATTCCTATTAGGTGTAATATTGTATAAAAGTCTGTATGTTACTTCTTTAGCGGTGTGTTTCATACAGGGTCTGTGTAGGTTTGTGAAGGCCTCTGACAGATTCTCTGTTGTGTATCTTTTGCTTCGTCTGATTGTTGTTCGGAGTGGTGGTGCTAATTGTGTTGAGAGGTGTTTGTATATTTGTGTTGTCGTCTGTTGTAGCATGCTTTCGTTGCCTTTCACAGCCTGTACACATGATTCGTAAAAAGGGGGTAGCTTCCCGAAGTAGCGTGGCCCACTGTTATTTACAGCTATTATGTAATTTAATTTCAGTGCGGTATAATACAGAGTCAAGGGGTACTGTTTTGGGTGTTTCATGGCATGTCCTATAAACTGAATTCTAAAGGACTTAATTTTTGTGCTGATATCCTGTAGTGATATGCCCCCTTGTTCTTTCGGTTGCATAAGAGTATGCTGTTTAATTTTTGGGACAGCGGAGCCAGCAATAAATGTCCTGATGACTCCATTTATTTGCCTAGTTATTTTTCCTGGGGGGTCTAGTACTTTGGCCAGATATAAAATTTTAGGAATTATGTATGTATTAATTATCTGGCTTCTGGTGAAAATAGTTGAAGTCAGATATTTATACTTGTTTATTTTACGCGTAATCTGTTTTTTAATGTCTGTCCAATTGTATTGGTTCAGGTTATTTGGGTTTCGAGCAAATGTGATGCCGTACAGTTTTATGGCATGTGTTGTTTGTAGGTTTCGGGGGAAATCCCTTTTGTATTTCCATTTCCCAATTCCCATGATTTGAGATTTTGCAATATTTATTTTTGCACCACTTGCTTGGCCGAAATCTGCAAAAGTGTTTAATATCTCTATGATTGATTTAGCGTTAGGAGGGAAGAAGGTGGTGTCATCCGCATATGCCATCAGCTTCCTCTCTCCTAATCGAGGAATGAAGGTCTCTGCAATGTTACCATCCCTTCTGATCTTCTCTAATAAAGGTTCTAGTGCTAGAACATACAGCAGTGGGGACAGAGGGCATCCCTGTCTTACCGACCTTGTGAGCTGGAAGGATGAAGTGAGGGTGTGGTTCACTAATACTTGACTTTCCGGTTTACAATAAATTATTTCAATCCATTTTTTAAAAGTTGGGCCTATATTGCATTTAGATAGCACTTTGTGTAAATAGGTGTGGGAAATTCGGTCAAATGCTTTCTCTTGATCTAGAGACAGAATAGAGGATTGACAATCTTTCTGGTGCGCGAAAGTTATGAGATCTCTAATGAAGTGTGTGTGGTTGTGAATATTTCTATTTTTCACACTGCACTGCTGATCTGCATTTATTAATGTTTCCATAAAAGGTTGGAGTTTCATGGTCAGTATCTTGGTTAAAATTTTGTAATCAGAATTTAGTAAGGATATTGGTCGGTAATTCTTCAGTAGTGTTTTATCTGAATTTTCTTTAGGAATTAGGGCTATATATGACAGATTGCAGCTGTTAGGTAGTTGTTGTTGTTCGTAGGCTGCCTGGTAAACTTTTAGTAATGTGTTTCCCATGATTGGAAAAAAGGTTTTGTAAAATTCCACTGTAATTCCATCGGGTCCCGGTGTTTTATTTAACTGCATTTTGTTTAACGTTTGTGTGACATCTTGTATTGTGATCTGGTTATCCAATACTTCTTTGTCAGTATCTGATATTTTCTTTGTATATTTTAAGAATTCTTCTTGTACATCTGTGTGAGTTGGCTCTGCCTTGAACAAATTTGTATAATACTGCTCAAAGGCATAGGTTATCTGTGTTGTTTCGGTCTGCATGTTGCCGTGTATGTCTATTATTTGATGTATTTGTCTGTTCTGTTGCACATTGTTCTCTAGTTGAATGTCTTGTTTGCTGGGTATTTTGTGTTGGTTTGAGTATATTTTTGATTTCAGGAGTGCTCCCTGATATTTGTATTGCTGGAGTTCTTCTAATTCTGTTTTCAGTGTGTGTAGGTGCGGTGCGTCTTTGTCTGTTTCTTTTATTGCTGTTAGTAGAATGCTCTCCTGATTTATTTTTTGTTTGTGAATAAAGCTTGCGATTATTTGAGTCCTGTGTTTTATAGAACTTTTAAGAGTATCCCAAAACTGTAGTATATTGTAAGTTGGAGTACTGTTGACATATGTAAGTATGTGGTCTGTCATATACTGAATATACTCTGTATCTTGAAGCAATGTATTATTAAATTTCCAGTGTGGAGTTTTCCTGCGTGCATGTATGTTTGTGTTTGTGTTTATTCTTGTCAGAATTGCCTTATGGTCTGTGTATTGTAGTGTTTCGTGTAAGTGTTTTGTTTCTTCTATGTTTTATGTTGCTGGGATGTATGTTCTATCTAGTCTTGTTTGTTTGTTTATTGATGTACATTTATAAGTAGTTTCTCTGCCATTAGGGTATTTGTGTCTATAAGAATCTACTAAGTTATGTGGTGTTATTATGTTTTGTAGTATGTCCAGTTGGTATACACCTTCTTCGTTTGTCTTCCGTAACTGGGCTTCTACATTCCTCCCTATTACATCTTCTTGTGTCAACACACAATTAAAGTCGCCGGCCAGGATTATGTTTTTCCCTATGCATCTTTGTAACATTATGTCTTCTAGTTTGTCATAAAATTCTGCCTGGGATACATATCTTGGCGGTGCATGAACATTGACAATGGAAACTGTCTGTAACCCGTTAGTTATATCCATTATTGAAATATTATCAGTGTTGAATCTCTGTGCATCCGTGATTCTGAATCTATCAGAAGTTTGCAGTATGGCGGTGCCAGATCCCAAGACGTTGACTGATAGACTGAAACATGCATTTTCTAATCCCAGTAGCGTTCTTATGTTCTGCGCCTGATAATCATTTCGTATATTTGTTTCCTGGGTCAGGATAAAATCTGGATTATATTTCTTTATCAGGTTTACAACGTGTTGAAGTTTCTTTTTCAGACCAGCTATGTTAAAACTAATAATACAAATGTCGTAATTCATAATGAAATTAAATACACTCAAAGATAAGTATAACATGTTGGAAGTGATAAAGGTGATAAAGAATAATGTCGCTTACATTGTTCTATTTTGCTGGTCTTGAGTTTCTGTATCTGTTTCATTTATTGTTGTGTCTGGGTCTATTGTACCCTCTGTTGATGACTCTGACAGGGAAAGATCCCCTCCCTCGCTGCTTCTTTCTTCTTTGTTGCTTTCTTCTTCAGAAAATATGTCTCTGCTGTCGTTGGTATCTTCGTCTATTATGAGTCTGTCTCTGTATAGATCAGTTTCTTGTTCGTCTTTTTCGCTCTGGCATTGTTGGTTGTTTACATCGTCTGGGTTGTTCCCTTCTTCGTCGGGGTTTTTGATTTGATTCTTTTCTTGATCTTCACAGTTGTCTTGGCTGTGTTTTTTGTTTGTTTTATCTGGGCTATTGTCTCTGTCGGTACTTGTTTCAGCGTTTTGAATCTTTTCTTTCTTGGAAAGGTGTCTGATTGTAGGGGAGTTTTCACTGGAACTCTCGCCATCGCTGTGTCTTCTTGTTTTTTTCGCTGGTGGTTTTTGCGTACCGCTTTCGTTGCTCTCTTTTTGTTGTTTTCTTGGTGCTTCTGCTGATTTAAGGTTTGCAGCTACTGGTGTCTCTGGAAGAAGACTCGTGGGTGGAGCTTTTTCTGGTAGTGGTGGAAAATGTTCCACGCTGATGTCGTTTCTGTTTTGTTGTCTTTTTTGAGGTTTTTCTGGACATTTATTCGTCCAATGGTCGTCTTTTTGGCAGTACTCGCAGGCAATGCGCCTGCCTTGTACTTGTACCAGCACTTTGTGGTACGATCCAGACACGCCTGGTGTGTACAGGTGAAAGTGGTGGGGTACTTCTTTCACTGGGCGACACGTAGCACCCCACTTGTTGTGTTCTTTCTGTGACACATAAACTGACGGGTCTGGGTCCCCTGTCAGCACGGTGACCACTTCCTTTACTCCTTTTTCATCTATGTGCCTCGGCAGGAACGAGAGGAACAGTTTTTTCTTGTCTGTCTCTAAATGTTCAATTGTTAGTTTTAAATCTTTGTCTATTTTCCGGAATTTCTCATGCAGCCCATCGTACATTTTCATGTGCGCTGCTTCTGACAATTTGAAAAACCACTGCGTGGGTCGTTGTATCTGTACGTGTCCACAATGTCCCTCTGCGGAATTCCGAAAGGACCTATCAACATTGACGTGATATAACTCAGAGTGCCTTTGGCTGCGGCACCTGGACCTTTGAGTTTGCATACCAGAATGCCTTTACTATGCAACTCCGGGTACTTGTACCCCGTTTTCGGGAGAGTAATTGTAAGAAGAGTAGCCATCACTTACGGTTTCTCCTTTTCAACATATAGCACCACAAATTTAAACCACAATTTCCGTATAATAAATCTTGTGTATCCTTCAGATGAAATATAGCGTGTATTTGAAACGTTTGAAAATACTCACGGGAGATAATCCAAGAAATTTCGAAACAGTCTGTGTCAATCCAAAGTTCTAAAACGCAGTATAAAATCCAATTTATGACTAGAGCAACGTTTCCTGAGTGATCTGTAATATTGTTAGCGTGCAAGTCAACCTTTAGAAATGATCCCTAAAAGTAACAAGTCTTCTGGTGTGCGTCTCGTTTTTTTAATGTGCCGATCTAAATTCCCAAGTCTGATGTGGATTCACTGCCCCCGAAGTCCTCTATCGTTCCCATTTCTCTGAGGGCATTAATAATATTAGCATGATCCATAGGCTGACCGTCGGAAGTGATAGCGGATCTAGCCAACCTGTCAGCTCTTTCATTTCCATCGACCCCTGCGTATCCCGGAACAAAAATAAAGGTGACTCCACGCACAGTGGACTTCTGTAATGATTCAAGCCATTGTCTCGAACCTGCATGAACCCTCCGGATCATACTCATTGAATCACTGAGTATACATACGCGGGTAGACACTTGGCTGTACACATGGAAGAACAGAGACATAGAGATAGGTCTGTACACATGGAAGAATAGAGATAGGTCTGTACACATGGAAGAATAGAGATAGGTCTGTACACATGGAAGAATAGAGATAGGTCTGTACACATGGAAGAATAGAGATAGGTCTGTACACATGGAAGAATAGAGATAGGTCTGTACACATGGAAGAACAGACAAAGACAAATGACACAAGGCTGTTCACATGGAAGAACAGATTGAGACATGCAAACCCAAGGCAATAGAATATTCAGGCTGTAAACATGGAAGAACACTCCCATAATCTCTCCATCCTCACCTTCAGCAGCAAGCAAAGTTTTCCATATCTGATGGTACCAGTAACTGGTAGTCTTAGTTTCAGCTTCATAGCAAACGGGTCACCCCATCTCTGCTCCGCTCCTGTACGGAAAAACACCCAGAATGTTTATCACAGTCCCTTGTGGAAAGATTGACAGACTGCTGTTTCAGCATATCTAGCATACACTCGCAATAAAGCATACGTTAGCCATCCGAAGTGCTAACGCAAACAGTCCGACATTAGAAATGCAGTTCATCATTGATGGTAGCAGAAGTCACCAACAGATCAGCAGTTGTCCACGCGATCAATTTTAATCACATACGGGCACCACCAACATTGTGACGACAGGCATCGCGCCATTTTCTGAACCTACAATTCATACCACCACGTTGGTTACAGTCGAAAAAACATTCCAAATGAAATCCGCAGCTCACAGTGTCACGCCATGCACCAGTAACTATTTCATTGTACATCCTCTCGCCTTTCCCTTCAGTGTTGAGCCTCGGCCAAATTTCCTAGTAACTCCTCGCAGCGTCATTCTCATCAGACCACAATGATCTGTCAGTGCCTCAGCACTGTTCACTTGCTCGAAAGGGCCCTCACAACATCCAGCTTTTCATACATCACTTCACCACCAAGTGAGGCTGAACCAGCTAGTCTATATGCCAGATTATTTTCCAACACACCAGCATAACCTGGAGAGAATATCCAAAGGATGCTAACAAACCTGGACATATGAAGTGATGCTTGCCACTCTACAAGAAGTATGCCTGTCTCCGCCTTTCTCAAAATGCTATGTCAATAGTTACAATCACACCATGTGTGTACAGCTGATTTTCTTTGTTCTGGTGGGCCGCGAAACACGTTTCTCTGTTCTAGTGGGCCGCGAAACACGTTTCTCTGTTCTAGTGGGCCGCGAAACACGTTTCTCTGTTCTAGTGGGCCGCGAAACACGTTTCTCTATTCTCGTGGGCCGCGACACACGTTTCTCTATTCTCGTGGGCCGCGACACACGTTTCTCTATTCTCGTGGGCCGCGACACACGTTTCTCTATTCTCGTGGGCCGCGACACACGTTTCTCTATTCTCGTGGGCCGCGACACACGTTTCTCTATTCTCGTGGGCCGCGACACACGTTTCTCTATTCTCGTGGGCCGCGAATGTAAACAAGCTGAGAATTATCCAATTATATGGCCGTGACCGTTTCCGAGTTTGCGTTACATAATTATAATTGTTTCCTTATTACTTTTAGGCGCTGATAAATTTTTAGCTGACTTCCGCAATCTCAAGTTTTCTCATGTCGTCTGCTGTGTCCGGAAAACATGGCGGCTTGTTAACAGACTGTTTTTGTTGAATTTAGGCAGATGCTTGGCTTTTTTATAGACAAAAAGGTATCAGTACTGGCCATGAAGTATCGTTAAAAGGCGGACATTTATGGTTGGTTATCTATTTATTGCTTCAGAACCTAATTTTTGCGTACACATTCCTTTAGTGAGGAGAAAAATAAACATGAATTGAATCAAGTGTATCAACGACAGGTCTGACAAACCGGTGGAAGAATTAAGTTAACTACAAACTACACACACGGCGATGCCCAAGAACAGTAAGTTCAGGAGATCTGAGAGTGTACGAACTAATAAGATCCCTTTCATAGATCTGGCCTGTTTGTAAGCAGACGGTTTGATCCCGTCTCTCTGGTACATGCACTCGACTCCGACTTCGAAGGAAACATCCCTAATTAGTCGACTGCTACGACATGCACGTTAGGGTACCGTGGGTCCATTTCGTCCCGAAACCCACACGGGGAAGTTAGTTCTACATCTAGAGATTTTTGATGAATAGAGAGCTAGACTATTGTTCTTGTTTGTTATTACTGGGCCACATATTGAATGTTCATCAGTATTCTCTTTCACACTAAGTTGATTTGTACATGACAATGACATATTATAATTAGTAGAGGGCACAAGTGGTGACACTTTACTCTTGTCCTTGTTCCAATAAATACAGTATTTCTGAATCTAAAAAAAAAAAAAAAAAAAAAAAAAAAAATTCCACAATGAATACAGCACATCTATTGTGTATTAAAATCAATAATGATGAGACTGAAAATGTCACAGATGTTTAATACTTAGGCTCAGTAATGAACACCAATGGCGATTACACAAGAGAAGTCAGAAAAGACTTGCTTTAGGAACATAGGTGCTGAACAGCATGAAGAACCTATGGCAGTGCACCTGCAAGTGAGCCTTTTTCTTCTTTACATCATCTTCTACCGCTTTGGGTGTCGAGGGAGATATAGGCTTCCTGCTTTATACTCTTCTACCGCTTTGGGTGTCGAGGGAGATATAGGCTTCCTGCTTTATACTCTTCTGGCTGCTTTGGGTGTCGAGGGAGATATAGGCTTCCTGCTTTATACTCTTCTGGCTGCTTTGACCAAAGACACATCATAGTGTTGTAGAGCCTCTCTGATGTTATCTTTCCATGTTGTCCTTGGTCTACCTCTCACTCTACGTTCTTCTCCTCTGTTGGTAAATGCCTTGTGTTGTACAGCATCAGAAGGCATTCCCTCCAAGCGGGCAAACCATTTGATTTGCTGTCTTTGTAAGTAATTTAGAAGTGGTTCTGTGCCAACTTTATCTTGTATCTGTAAGCGAGTTAAAGTCAATATTTTGAGCATATTTCCCTTAGAAACTTTATGGATGTCAGTCGTGGACTTTATTCTCATGTGAACAGACTTCTTGGGTTTTGCTTGACCCATTAACTTCTCTCATGTCAGTCGTGGACTTTATTCTCATGTGAACAGACTTCTTGGGTTTTGCTTGACCCATTAACTTCTCTCATGTCAGTCGTGGACTTTATTCTCATGTGAACAGACTTCTTGGGTTTTGCTTGACCCATTAACTTCTCTCATGTCAGTCGTGGACTTTATTCTCATGTGAACAGACTTCTTGGGTTTTGCTTGACCCATTAACTTCTCTCATGTCAGTTGTGGTCTTTATTCTCATGTGAACAGACTTCTTGGGTTTTGCTTGACCCATTAACTTCTCTCATGTCAGTTGTGCTCTTTATTCTCATGTGAACAGACTTCTTGGGTGTTGCTTGACCCATTAACTTCTCTCATGTCAGTTGTGGTCTTTATTCTCATGTGAACAGACTTCTTGGGTGTTGCTTGACCCATTAACTTCTCCTCTCATTTCACTTAATTATGAAAATAAACTACTTATCCTGTACATTATGCATGCAGTCACTGTTTCTTTTATGGTAGTTTCTGTTTTGTAATTCATTGCCTGGCATGCTAACATTTAACTCTCTATGTTCTCTGTGTTTCAGACATACACCACTTTTGTCAGACCTGATTCTAGTAATTGAATATGAGTGCAGCACATACAGAGAAGATGGCTTTTGCCAACATTGACTCAGTGTTTGTAAAACAAGAACTTCCAGATTTTTTCTATCATGACAAGAGTCACCAAAAATTCAATAAAATTGAAGGAGCAGAAAGTTGTTGCAGCCTTGAAGACATGGTTGGACACGCAGACATGGAATCAGGAGCGGCTGACAGAAAAATAGCTCTTGTTCAAAATGAAAACCTATCACTTGATGACAGTGGGATTGAGAATAACTATATGGCATCAGTAAAACTTGAAGAATGTTATAAAATAACAGAGAATGTATCACCTGTAATTGAAAATAACACTAATTGTGTGGTTAATGAGACTAGTAAGCTACACACTGTGGAAACACCAGAGAAACAATTACTCATCTCTGAAATATTTCTTCATGGTGGTGTTAGTTATACTGTTTATAGACAACAAATGATAAGACAGGTGGACATGCCCTACATATTTGATGTTTATGATCCAACTGTTGGTGTAGACACATGTCTAAACAGAAAAGAAAGAGGAACTTTTAGAGAGAAACATTACAAATGTGATGATTATGGTGTTTCTATTAACAAAGGTAATCAGTTGAAATATGACACAAGAACACGTACAGGAGAAAAGCCTTACAAGTGTGATGACTGTGATGCATCATTTAATAAAACTGGTCATTTGAAATGTCACAAGAGAACACACACAGGAGAGAAACCTTACAAGTGTGATGATTGTGGTGCATCATTTAACCAAAATAGTCATCTTAAATGTCACAAGAGAAAACACACAGGAGAGAAACCTTACAAGTGTGATGATTGTGGTGCATCTTTTAATCAAAGTGGTCAGCTTAAATGTCACAAGAGAACTCATACAGGAGAGACACCATACAAGTGTGATGATTGTGGTGCATCGTTTAATCAGAGTGGTAATCTGAAATGTCACAAGAGAACACACACAGGAGAGAAACCTTACAAATGTGATGATTGTAGTGCATCATTTAATCATAACAGTCATCTTAAACGACACAAGAGAAAACATGTGGTTGAGAAATATTACAAGTGTGATGATTGTGGTGCATCTTTTAATCACATTGGTCATCTGAAACGTCATAAAAGAACACATACAGGAGAGAAACCATACATGTGTGATGATTGTGGTGCATCTTTTAATTTCCTTAGTGAAATTAAGCGTCATAAGAGAACACATACAGGAGAGAAACCTTACATATGTGATGGTTGTGGTGCATCATTTAATAAGTATGATAATCTTAAATGTCACAGGAGAGTACATTCTGGAGAGAAACCTTACATGTGTGATGATTGTGGTGCATCTTTTACTAATACTAGCAACCTAAAGAGTCACAAGCGTACACATACAGGAGAGAAACCTTACAAATGTGATGATTGTGGTGCATCTTTTACTTATGTTAACAGTCTGAAGAGTCACAAAAGTATACATACAGGAGAGAAACCTTACAAGTGTGATGATTGTGGTGCATCTTTTAATCTCATTGGTCACCTGAATGAACACAAGAGAACACATACAGGAGAGAAACCATACTTGTGTGATGATTGTGGTGCAGCTTTTAATCACCTTAGTCATATGAAACGTCACAAGAAAACACACAGGTGAGAAGCCTTACAACTGTGATGTTTGTGGTGCATATTTTAGTCAGAATGGTCAGTGGAAACTTCATAAGAAGACACACACAGGATTAAACCCCTACACCTATTATGATTATGGTTAATCTTTTTCTTATACTAGTAGTCTGAACAGTCACATGAGAACACATACAGGAGAGAAAACTTACAAATGTGATGCTTGTGATGCATATTTCATTTGCACTGGCAGTTTGGAAGTGCACATTCATGAAAGAAACATTTGGAGGTGATGACTCTTATGATGTGCTTGTAGGGGGAGAGAACCCCACAGATTATCTAACTGAATCACTTATAGTTAAAGAAACGGCGCCAGAAACTGAACTAGAATGAGTATGGTTGGTAACACAGCACCTGCAGAATGGGAAGCACAAGGCTGCAGTGATACACCAACAGAAATAATTCAAGCAGAAGGAGAATTTACTGTCCCTATATACTGCATACCTTGTGAAGATTCTCAGCTGTTCTCCTGGTTCAGAGCCTGGAGCATAATTATAGAATACTTGCCCAGATGAGAGGAAACTGAAAGCTGTGTACCAACTATTGTACTGCTGCATTAAGTTAGGAGCATCTGAGGAGAAGCACGTGAAGTACGTGAAATGGGAACAGTGGTCCTGAAAACTCATTCTCAGTCTGCAAGTGAACCTTGTTAGACACTCTCACCATCTCTATTGGTGGTGATTCCAGTTTCTCTATTGCCCAGTTTGCATATCTCACTTACCACAGGAAATCTGAAAGCACATATGATGTTGCATGCAGGAGAGAAACAACCTTTACCAGTGAACACCACAACAACAGGAGGATGAATCCTAGGTCTGTTGAGGTGCTCATTAAAGTTTTCAACCACAATTTGGGTTGTTTACTTGTTTGTTTCTTCTCCTTCCCGACCCACACCTCCTGCCACTTCCCAGTGCTCTGCACCCCTTCCCCCACACATCTTTCATTACATACCTCCCCCCACACATCTTTCACCACATACCTTCCCCCACACATCTTTCACCACACACCTTCCCCACACATCTTTCACCACCTGTGTTGAACTTCTCAGTCATAGTTCAGTAGATTTTTTAAAATGTATTTTGTATTTGCACATGTTGAGTAATATGTTAGTAGAATAAATCCAGATATGATAACAACTGTTGTTTGCATTTAAACATACTGGGTAATGTTTTTGAAGAATAAATGCAAATATGAACAATGATCATGTTAATTTTAATATAGAGTGTAATAGTTAATGCCACAGCAGCTACATAAACATTTTATTATAGAGTGCAATAATTAATGCCTGGACAGCTACATAAACAAACATTTTATTGTAGAGTGCAATAATTAATGTCAGGACAGCTACATGAACAAACATTTTATTGTAGAGTGCAATAATTAATGTCATGACAGCTACATGAACAAACATTTTATTGTAGAGTGCAATAATTAATGTCATGACAGCTGTATGAACAAACATTTTATTGTAGAGTGCAATAATTAATGTCAGGACAGCTATATGAACAAACATTTTATTGTCTGGGTAAAGCTGGGGCGACCATCCGCAACCCAGCGTGTTCACTGGTGGTGGATTGTGGAACGGCCTCTAGATATAGAGGTTAGCTGTAAATACCCAATAAACAGCTGTGGACCAACTGGCGGTGGGCACAGAGGGTGAGGCGGGATTTCAGGGTGGGATCTGAAATCCTTATAGAATACCTCATATGCTCGGAGACGTGCCTGTCAAGCGGATCGGGGTATTAAAACCCCTTTTCCTGGGTAGGTGGAACCTGTTAGCTCTGGACAGCAGTCTTTCTAGGAGACAGCAAACTCCGAATATAAACCCCTAAGTTCAAAGTGGGCCAAGTGCTGAGGAACTGGATGGCCACGGGTGAGCTGATCGTGAATGTTGGACGCCTGGGCGGGCGGGGCGGCACAAGGTGTATGGACTCCTACGGGACATCCATTGCCCCTCCCCTCGCGCGAGGCAATACTAGGGTGACTGGTCATTTCCTGCAGTACTCTTTTTTCGCATATGGATTTTTAAAATATACATAGGAATCATCGCTGGAGCTGCGGAGCATGTGCTCTGCGCTTGACACATTATTCAGCAGTTCGTGAAGAGAGAGTGAGGAGGAGGTGAGGGAATAGGGAGAGAAGAAGGCATAGTAACAGGAGGGCAGGTGCTAGGAGAACAAGACGAAAAGGGGAGAGATTAGGCTTCAGTCTTGTAAGAGTAAGATACTGGAATTGTCGGAGTGCTAGGCAGAGAGGTTCTGTACTGGAGAGGTTGATTTTTGATTTTGGTGTTATCATGCTCTAGGAGCTAAATACAGACAGATATTATTGCGCCGGGTACGTTAGTTTTATAAACCCTGTTGGACAGGAGAGACATGGACAATGTCTGGTGGTAAAAGAAGGAGTGAAGCATGTGTTGCTTGACTCGAGCCAGTGGAAGAGAGGTTCAAGGGATACAAGTGGAAATTAGTTGGCTTAAGTTGGAACCTCATAAATATATATGCCACGGTAGACTGTTTTGTCAGAGGGGAACAATGGAGCTGGCTCAAGGAATTGGAGGAGTTACCAGGTGATAGGTTACAAATATGTGGGGATTTCAACGTGAGGAACAGAGAATGGGACAGCAGCGGAGAAATCTGTCAGGGAATTGCTCTTGCAGAGGCCATGGCTGACTCCTATATAGTCTGCATCAATGATGGGAGGCCGACTAGGATGGCAATGAGGTCTGGCGATGCAGACACAGCCACTGACTTGACATTTGTCTCCCAGTCGTCGGTTTTAGATGTTAAATGGACTGTCCTGAATGACCATGGGAGTGATCACCTACCATGTTCAGTCCTGATTTCTAAACCCAGTAAGGTTAAGGCTGGGAGGGCATACAAGACCTTCCGATATAAGTGGACCAACAACTTACTTGGACGCCTCAGACAGGGCGCATGCAACAAAACTGCCAGAATTAATTTTCTACAGCCCCCATGGTGGGCTCCAGAAGTAAAACAGGCGTGGAAGGCAAAGAGAGCCGCAGTGAAGCAGCTAAAGAAAGTACAAAAGATACCCTCAAGCTCACGAGAGGAAGTGGAGATGGCGGAGAATGTGAAAGAAGAAAAGGTTGGAGGTTTTCAAGCGCTGTGCAGCAGAGGCCAAAAGAGCAAAGTGGGAAACTTTTGTGAATGAAATGGGAGGTGATAAAACATTGGGGAGATTCTGGAAACTGCAAAGGCAGATGCAAAGAAAAGATCGGCCAATGACAGTGGGAACAATTTGTAGAGATGATGGTGTGCGTGTGACAACAGACAAGGAGAATGGGGAGGCTTTTCTCTATAGGTTTTATAGCTCAGACAAATCATAACGATGTAGACATCAGGGATGCAGTTATAGAGTAGTTAGCTGGCACCTTAAAGACTATGCATTATGAAGACTTGATACGAGTAGAAGATATCAAACACATTTTGAAAAATGCCTGATGGGGTCAGGTATGGCCACATAAAGGCTTTGAGCGATGTTGACCTTACGGAGATGGCTAAATGTTTTAACCAGAGCATTAAGACAGCAACAGTACCGCAGGACTGGGTGCACAGCTATCTAATCCCACTACCAAAAATGGTGAAACTATGGGGGTGACTGCAGTCAAGCTAATACAATGAATTCCAGAGAAATTTGACTAAAAAGCTCAACAAAATGGGAAAGAGGAAAACGTGCACAAAACAACACAACGTAACGTTTCGGCCGGGCAGCCTTTTTCAAACACAAGTGAAATACACAAACGAGGAATGGGGAGTATGTAGATCTCTAAGGGGTGACGTGAGCGACGTTTAAAAAATGTGATGCGGAATAAATGAAATAAAATAAAATAAACGATGGCTAAAAAATATAGTCACAATACTGGGAATAAAAGAAATGCAAGTGTTAATGATACATAAATGATATTGATAAGAAATAGAATATGGTAATAATATGAAATAAAATAAAATAATTAACATTTAAAATGTGATAAGATTAGAACTATTTAGATGAAGGTATGTTGGATATTGATACCTCTTGGACTAAGAACGCCAAGGCTATGGATAAGGCGATTTTCCAAAGCGAGGCGGGTAGTATGATCGCCAGAGCAAGATTTTAATGCTGTGACAGATATTTCATCTTTACCGCTGTGGTCAGGGCTATTAAAATGAAGAGGGATTGGTTTGAGTGTCTTCTTGTCGATTTCAGAGAGGTGTTCCCGGAAACGATCAGCTAGCTTCCTGCCAATCTCCCCAATGTATGCCTTGCTGCATCGTTTGCAGATAATTGCATAAATTACGTTGCGGGATTCGCAAGTAAAAGGTTCCCTAATTTGAAAAGAACCATTAGGGAAACTGACCGAAGAAGTCTGGACAACGAAAGGACATGTTTTGCAGGTGCTGCGTGAGCACTGAGTATTCCCAAGAGGAAGTGCTGTATGGATCGGTGGGAGTCGGCTTCGGACAAGTATGTCTTTAAGGTTGCGGTCTCGTCTGTAAACTAATCTAGCTATGTAATTTATGACTCTCTATTCGGGGTTTTTTCCCCTAGATGTTTTCCTCGCAAATGTAGATGGTTTTAGATATTTTGTGACTCCGTTCTGGATGTTTTTTGTCAAAGAAAAGTGGCAACACTGCAGCTCACTCGTCTACCCATGGCTGCCAATGATAGGTTTTACCCCCCAGATCTGGGTTTTTATTTTGACGCTTTGGGCTCACATTTTTAAATTTGTATTTTTAAAAATATATCCTTATTTAAAAGTTGGGCTCTCCTTTGAATCAGCCCCCAAAATGACGGCATGCCACATTCTGGCCATAAAATATCCAAAAATATCAGAACGACGGTGTTCGCGTATATCTAAAATACGGACTTTCTGCCAAGGAACAAATCGCGGCAAATCTAGGATTGCTTGACAATCAAAATCAACATTTGCACACGGTACTAGTAGCAGACGATAAATACCTACTGTTGACAACAATTTCGAGCGTTTCTGCAGACGATACTAGCAGACGATATAAGCGACCCTTGACCAATTTCGAGACATTACAGACGATAAAAGCCGATTAGCAATACTGTGTTCTTCCGATTGGAGGATTTAGCAGCGGTTGATGTCAGACTTGTCGGCATGCGCCAAACGCGATTAAACTCATCGCCGAGAGTTTCTCACGCGCCGCTACGCGGGGCGCGGATGGTGGCTAAACTAGGTGCCTGGGACTCACGAGTACAGTAATTGGAGGAAGTTGCAGGAGATGCGGTAGCTGCCATTCATGAGTCCCAGCCATCTAGTTTAGGGGAATACGCTCGGCTGTGAGGCACACTCCCAGAAGCAGGTCGGCAAGTAACGTATCGCCGAAACCCTGTCAGAGCATTTGTTTCGTTATCCGGAGCCGGCACATATATTTTTAATACAACTGACCCGCATTTGGATATTTTATAGTGTTTGTTTTGTTTCGTGACTGTAAAATTTTTACTCTTTAACAGTCTAGGTTTTTAATTTTGTTTTTGGTTTTTGGCCTATGTATTACTTGGGTTTTTGTTTAGCTTAGCAGGGCTTTCCTGCGTTTGCCGTTTCTGGCAGGGCTGCCAATGCTGGGTTTTTCCCCATATCTGGGTTTTTCTTAGAGACCTCAGGGAAATCTGGGTTTGTTTTAAAAATATATCCTTATATAAAAGTGGTAAATGTTTTGTTTCATAACTATAAATTTTGTACATTTTAACAATCTAAGTTTTTGTGTGTGTGTTTTTTTCTCTATGTATTGCTTGGGTTTTTGTTAAGCGAAGCTGGGTTTTTCAGAAAAATCCCATTGGCAGCCCTGGTTCCTGGGAAACATGGCGGCTTGTTGATGGTCGCGGGACGTGACTGTTTTTGTTGAATATAGGAGGTAGGTCCGTGGCTTTAAAAATACTAAAACATGTCAGTACTCGGCTAAAATGACTTAAATATGTGTATAATAAAGCAGGGCTGAAGAAAAATCGTGCATGAATAAATGTTCGATGCTGCGTTACAAAAACAGGATCGGCCCTAACAGGGTCTCAGCGATATGTTAATTGGGCTATCCTCGTACTAATGGTCATAAAGGTGGCTGCCGCAAAATATCCTTTCGAGCCACAGTCGCACGTCAGTTGCGGTCACGAGCACACCGTGGCTGCTGCTCGTGGGTCCTAGCCATCTAGTTTAACCCATTCCACGCTGCGTGGGGGAACACATGGCGGTGGTGATAGTCGCTGTAAAACGGCCTGAGAACCGCAAATTAAATCACGTGACTGTGGCTCGAAAGGATATTTTGCGGCCGCCATCTTTACCGGCCGTTAGTTGGAGGATAGCCGTTAATTTAAATAATTACGGACATATTTCTACGACTATGACCGCACCGCTGACTGCCATCCTCTGAATAACGACCACATATTAAGGCGGCCAAAAACAGGGTCTCAGTCACATGTAAATTGCGGGCTTCTGGCAACTACCACCACCCCCGAGAGTATTTCCAGTGCTGCTACGCGCTGCGCAGAACGGAGCTAAATTAAATAGCTGGGACTCACGAGCAGCAGCTTCTGCATCTCCTGCAGCTTTGCTTGTGAGTCCCTGCTACTAGTTTAGCTCGGTTCTGCTATGTGCGGCGCGGATGGGGGGGGGGGGGGAGGGCTAAACAAGATGGCTGGGACTCACGAGCAGCAGCTGCCGCATCCCCTACATCCTCTTCCAATTTAATTGCTTGTGAGTCCCAGGCATCTAGTTTAGCTCTGTTCTGCTATGTGCGGCGCGGATGTGGGGCTAAACTAGATGGCTGGGACTCACGAGCAGCAGCTTCTGCATCCCCTACATTCTCTTCCAATTTAATTGCTTGTGAGTCCCAGGCATCTAGTTTAGATCCCCATCCGTGAGTTTGATCGGAAGTACACCATCGCTAATCTGCTTCAGAGCGCCAGTCTCCTCGCCATGTCACTATTATCGTCTGTAATGTTGCGTGTCTTGGTTTGTCAGTGGTCGCTAGTATCGTCTGCAGAAATGCTGGAAATTGTTAACGGTCGCTAGTATCGTCTGCTACTATCGTCTGCATTGTTGCACATCGTGACATTGTCAAGTAATCCTAGAATTGGCGCGATGTGTTTATGGGAGGAAGTCCGCATTTTAACACATGACTGAGGCCCTGTTAAAGTATTTGTTTGGCCGCCATAATATGAGGAGAAAGTTTCAGTGCCAAGAAGACGAAGGGGCACTCTTCCAAATACCGGTTCCAAATAATTCACTGTTAAAGCAGGGCTTCAAGAGGTCATTTCATTAAAAGTATGTGATAGGAACACTATGAACTATGCTTTGCGTTATTATATAATTTCATTTGAACCAAACTTTAGAGTCTACGGTAGTACAGTTGTAAGTATTTCGCCTGCCACCCGGGTGACTCGGTGTTCGATTCTCCACCGGGTGATAATTATTTTTAACCGCTAAAAGGGCGGTTGGGACGTTGTGTTGTGGTTAACAGCTTGGCTGCAATATATGCGCATTTTGCCCCAACACATCCAATTGCAGCAAAGTCCTAATTTGTCGCCTTTTACAACATGCTTTTAGGTGGCAGTGGAATTATTGCTTTTTTGTTTGTTCAGAAACATATGGCCCTGGAACCCACCAAGACGAGTCATGGATAATGTGAACAGTGGATCAAAAACTACTCCTCCCCACAACGCTTAAACACTGGATCAAAATCTACTCCTCCCCACGATGCTTCAATTGGACGAAAACTGTTCCGTCCCACAGCGCTTAGCTTAATGTCTAAACATTGCTATCCAACGAGCAGTAACGGCAGCAGTGAAAACTGATGATGATGATGACCCTAATGTTTTTACTACATAACCTCTTCAGGCTCTCAAAGAGATGTTTTTCATAGTGAATAATTTAGGACTGGTATTCGTAAGAGTGCTGACGAAGCCTTCAAGAGGGGATTCTCACAGTTTATACACAAAAAATTTATACAAAATATAGCGTTTAATTAACAAGTACAAAATTATATATTCGTATATACACTTGTGTTTTGTGAAGTAATACCCTTGGGGACACTTCTGGCACATGGTTCTACTCATGTTCCTGCCTCCAGCTAAGTTTAGGTTGCTATGACACAACAGTCCTTTTTGTTATTGTTTTGAACAGGTAACCCCAGAAAAAATTGATGTAAAATGACAGAACACATCAAACTTTCTCGAAAGCTTTCATTGAACAGCCCACATGTGCAAGAAATGCACGAAGCAATTTGATTGGCTTGTCAAAAAACCTCCAACCCAAACCAAGGCTTTTTCATACATAGGGGACGCTGCCCCGGGTCTTTTGGGTACTTTGTGTCGGGCCCAAATTTTGTCTGCATCATTTTTAAAGGGGTTTAAAATTAGTTGCGTATCCCTTTTGGGGGTTTTTCAGAACAACCCCCGATTTTTTTGGGTGTTGTATTTTTTTGTCAAATTTTCGCCCAGTAGTTTGCCATTTCTTTTGGCGGGGGGCTTCTCGAAAAAAAGTCGAAAAAGGGCAAGGCCCGCGCTGGAACAAACTTTTCCACCAGCTTACAAAGCCCCTTCCAACCCTAACCCCGACGCCGACCCATGCTGGTAATTTTCGGAAAAAAAAACCT
>CAJHNH020002845.1:43905-91815 GCA_905116865.2 Candidula unifasciata | reverse complement strand
TTCACGACTGTAAACTCCAGCAGAAAGTTAAGTTGTTTCATCCACTTTAGACATTTTGACATGTTCCACAACCTGAGTTTTGCGGGCGTATCAGTTTTACAGATCTGGCTTATTTGTATGACGGCTGGTTCTTTGCCTCACAGGCAGACCCACTCCGATTCAAAGGAAACATCCCTAATTACAACATGCTTGCTAGGAGGCAGTGGGTCTATCCCCCAACCCACACTGGGGCCCTGGAACCCACAAGGGGAAAGCAGCTGATGATACCAATTCTGTCTTGTTTATTCTTCTTCAATGGTTTCATAGCAATTTTCTTTTAAAAAAAAAAAATCACTTTTCAGTGTCATTCAGGATTCAATTTGCAAGAATCTGTAAGATATTGAGCATGCAATTTATAAGGTAATAAAATTAATATAAAATTCACAAAATTATAAAGATCAAGTTTACCATCACATTCTGACCTAAGACTAAGAGTAAGAGGCACTGGGCATTTTAAACTACCAATAAATCACTAGATCATGCAAGCCCACCTGTCCATGGATGTGAACCAAGCCCTCCACAATCTCCCGGAACAGCCTCCAGACTCTGTCTACATCAGACCACAGTCCAGCATCAATGCAGTTTCTCAGTGTGCTCTTTTCACAATACTCCATCTGTTCAAGCAATGACAGAAATAGCATAAAGGAAGTGATAACCCTGCAACAAATATAACACACAAGTGTACAATAACAGTACTTCATATATACTAGGTTATGGATTGAGGACACAAATCACAAAACTGACACTGAAATAGGAAACAAATGGATTAAAAAAGAACATTGCTGCAGCAGGTCAAGAATGTTGGGCTGGATTTCATGCATGGTATCAAAAAGATTTCTAAGGAATTAGTAGAACAATACTAGCATGAGCTGTCCCAGAGAAAGTTGGTTATGCCACTGGCTATGTTTATAATCTGCAGTGTTTAGGAGGTCGGGACAAAGAATATAATTACTAAAAATAGCGTTTCAGTGGATTTTCTTGTGAAAAAAAATCACTTTTTAAAGGCATGCTGACATCATAATTTTCCAATAGCCTCAGTGTTCGAGGTCACAGGATTATGACAGGAGTCATCCACTAGATATTTATTTTAGGTCCAGGTGAAGGCATTCCATTTACTGCTTCACACTGTTCATGTTGATTGATTACTTCCTTAAAAAAATTATAAAATAAAAAACAATAAATGTACATCAAATAAAAAAAAAAATTCTATTACTCAGTTGCTTTGAAATTAAAAAAAAAATTGGGGGGGGGGGGGGGGGGGGGGGGGGGGGGGGGGGGGGGGGGGGGGGGGGGGGGGGGGGGATTTCCAACGGATGTTGCCTCTTTTGTTTACGCACATACGAGGTGAAAAGGCAGCTGAGCTTAACGACTGCTAAACCAAGCCAAACACTAAGAAGGAGACACAAACACATACTGACAAGTCCATAGCATAAGATCTATTCTATTAGAATTCAAAAAAGACCACGGAGTAAACGGACGCGTCAATGGCTGGTTGGTTAGTGAATTTTCTAAGAGACTAGCATTCCAACTCCTATGCTTTGATATTTAAGTTTTTTCAGCCTTGAAAAGGTCATGCATTTGTGAGTGAGGTAGGTTTAGAGGTTTTTCTCCGAATCCGCTACCAAAGTATCATCTCCATGGCGACTGTACTGCAGAGCCTGTCCAACATGCGGTATTTCACCAGTAATTACCCGATCATCAGCAAAACTTTGGGGGTCACAGGAACACACGCTTTTCTACCACATGAAGGCAGAGACACAAGGAACATTAAAAAAAAATTATGTTATTTGTTAGCAATGTCTTACACTACTAGGAAAAATCACCTGTATGTATAATATCTTGACCATGCGCTCTTCTGGTTCCAACTCAGTTTCTTGACTCTGTGTCTCTGCCAGAACAGCAGGGGCTACCTAAAAGAGCACAGTGAAAATATAAAAAACACAAATGTTAAATAGCAGAAATAAAAGAAAAGGTCATATATTTAACTCTTTTAGTCACAGGTCAATTCAGAGCAGAGGACTGGGGGGGGGGGGGGGTTGAATAACCACCATAAAAATTATGAATCCATCTTTTAAGTAGGCTAGACATAATGCAGCTTGCATAGGCAGCTTGTGTTTAGACTGTGCAACATGTGCAGCTGCAATCAATCAGTCAATCCTTCAATCAATCAAGTGCTGTCTCCACAATGAAGGCTGGTTGCAATGGATCTCCAACACGTTCTGTCTCTCATCTTCGTGGTACACTCTCACAGACGTCCATCTCTTGATACTGTCCTTCAATCTATACCTTTGTTGTTTTTCCCTCCTTTAAAAAAGTATTATGTTCCAGAAACATCCATGTCACAGGTCTGACTCATTTGCGTGCCAGACTAGGTTCCTTTGCCTTTAAGGCAGATGTAATCCCGATTGGTTCCTAAAATGTACTCATGAACTTTCTGTACCTTTTGACCAGGGGCAGGTGAATATGGCATACGATGGTACTCCCCGACTTCGAAGCCTGCTCCTAAATAGTCGACTCTTCTTACGACATGCTTTTGGGCAGGCAGTGTGTCTATTCTTGTTTCCACACACAAGATGGAGATTTTATGCCGGAAATCCCACACAATTAGGAATTTGATATAGATTTTTAGATTCCAAAATGTCTGGTTTTTTTTTCAAATTTCTGTCCGTAACTCTTTTTATCGACTCTCTTCTCTTATTTTACCAAATCTCCAGAACCCTTGTATTTTTTGTCTGACTGTTTTAAACGAACATGTTTCATTCTTGTTTCAAAATCCACTTGGAATATTTCAAATGTATGGTTTTTTTTTATATTCTCCAGAACCCTGTACAAAATTTTCTGTGTGTCCCCATCTTTAGAGCCTCAGTTTGATCATTCAGTTGCTTATCTTTGTCCAGGTTCCTGCAAAATACAGCTACCGTATAGGGCTGCAAAATCAAAATTTTAGAGGTGGCAAAACATGATTTAATGTTTATAACTGCATTGCTTTTATCATTATGGAACCTGCATAAGAAATGCAACCTGGTATTAAAATAGTATGGCAATAGATGAATTTTAGCTGAGGGAAGAAGAGGGCGTACAATAAATTACTGCACTAGGGCATCACACATTCTCAATACGGATCTGCATACATGGCTGAACGCTGAGCCGTGGGCTCAAATTTGCATCGAGGCATACAAGTAAAAATTTACCTAAGCTAGCTCTCTTGTGTCAGAATCAATCTACATTCTTTAGTGATGCCCTGAGAAGGAAACTACCAGGAGTACATCGTGACGGTGACAAGTTGGAGGGAAAAAGAGGCAGAGGGAGAACAAGAGAGACGACGCTGGACAGTTTTAACATTACATGAGACCTCTGTGTTAGAAGTGACTGAAAGTATATGAGACAGATGGTTATGGAAAGACATGACTACTAACGCAACATGGTATGGACTATAAGAAGAAGCTCCTAGGCCTAACAAGCCTTGAAGAGTGAAAGGAAATGGCCTTGGAAGTAAAGGTGGCATTCCAAGATTTCCCACAGTGAAGTCTTGTGTAAGCTATCAAAAAGATTTCTCAAAGTCAATAAAAATCAAAATAGGAAGAGGATAGATGAAAGGAGAGAGTAAAACAGAGAAATATCAAGACAGGTAAATCTGACAGGTAGATAAATAGACATATGGATGGCGTAAACTGACAGCCAAGTATACTGATATCTTCTTCTTCTTCGCATTCGGTTTCGTATGCTCAGATCAGACCATCAGGTGGGTTGCCTCTATGAACTGGCATGTCAGTAGCAGGTCCTTCATGGTTCCCCATAGCTTGCTCTGCACACTTTGCTAATCCTGGTCTGCCGATGCACAGAGCTACCATCAGCAGTTTAAGGTGGATCCCTTCGAGGCTCGGAATACGGCACTGTTCCTGCCTGGCAGTAGTCTACATGAGCAGCCTCATAATGGTTTAGGTATCTAAGCACACTCATTAACCGTAGATTGCGTCGATGTCGGTTTCCATTTCTGGGTGCCCATGCCATTCAGGTCGACATGTCCCTCTTCAGTGGGGGGAAGTTACGGAGTCTCCCTATCCGTGACCTGGTTGATCCAAACACTGCCTGCCAGGTTTTGGAAGTTTCCCTTCTCCGCCTTCCATTCTCCAGGGTGGGTTCCCTGGGTGTGACCTTGGTGGGGATCGGGACATGCCTGGCATTTTATCCCTTCAGGTATCGGGGGGTCCATTTTGTGAGTGATGGAGACTTGTTATGCGCCAGAGCCGTGTTTGTTACAACAGGTAGCACCATGTTTAGGTACGGTTGACTTGACTGGCAAATGCTACCAATTCCGAGCAGGCATTTCCCATTTTTTAGGTGGGACCTGTACACACCAATCCTTGCTATCCAGATATACAGACATAAAGACAGGTAGTCAGGTAAGTGGATTAATTAGATAGCTTGAAAAATAGATACACAGACTGACAGACAAACAGGTACAGAGACTGACAGGCAGACATTCATCTTACACTGACATGTCTGAAGCTACAGTTCCACATTCAGATATTTAACCATACAAGAATGAAAATATTAAATGTAAACACTTACTTCAGAACCAGCATCAAGTGTATCTTTCCCTTTGTCTCCATCGGTGTCAAAAATAATACTGTCATCAGATCTGTCCATCTTAGGCCTTGAGTAAATTACATGCAAGAATCATTGGTCATTAATTCTTTCGACAGTTTTATCTAAAATATTAGTGGTTAGGAATTTAGAAGCACAATTTAAATTTAAAAAAAAAAAATACAAACTTTCCATTCCGAAGGAGAAATAACCAAACTAAATGCTTGATGAAACAAACATTCATGAACCACAATCACAGAAATATGAGATGAAACAGATGCCTTATCAGTTAAAAAAACTAAGGAAGCTATTACATATATTCACAAAAAAAGGCTACTTACAGTACAAAAGGGATTGTAAAGTGAAGTGGACAAATATAAAGATACATCTCTGATACTCAGATAATTTATCCGTGTTTACACATCTTGAATCTTTCAACTGATTAAAAATGTACCAGCATTACTTTACTTTTTCAAGAGAGGGTTTATCTTTAAAAACTGTATTTGTAAACTTTCAGTAATTGTGTGTGTGTGTGACCTGTGCCATCTCTGGATGAGTTACTGCTTTTAAATTATTTTACTTTCCAACTGCATGGACTTTCAATTTGAGTAGCTTTATGTGGATGACAGTTATTTAGTTTATATCTAAAAACAGCTGAGTACGTCTCAATCAAATTCTAACTCACATGAAATAAGTTCTATAAAAACAGTTGAGTACATCTCAATCAAATTCTAACTCACATGAAATAAGTTCTATAAAAACAGTTGAGTACATCTCAATAAAATTTTAACTCACATGAAAGAAGTTCCAAATACATCAGCTTCATCCTCTTCTTCACTGGATGATGAATCCTGAAATGTTTCTGCTCCTGGTGATTTCAACATGAAGACAAACATCAACTATGCGCATACAAACAGTTGCAATGTTAACATTTAGAGAGAGAAGTGTATGGAATTGTACTCATTGGTCTTAACTTGTGTTACATTCTATTTTAATAAATTCCTTTAATTTTTCCTGGCTAAAAAATTAACTAAGGTGTCTTAAAAAAAAAAATTTTTTTTTCAATTTAAATAATCACTACACACGTTAGCTACTTGATTCTTTTGTTTTGACTGCTTTACAAAATTTAAGAAGACACCTGTTTAGTGTGTTATAAGTCGTTAGTCACGGTTCCAGTTTCCCTGCTGACAAGTTGTCCCTATAACTGCTCCGTTTATGTGCCAGTTGGAAATTGTAGGAAGTGTTCTTCCTTGTCCTGTTTGACAACTAGTTAAAAACATGTTTCAGCAAAATTCTGTGTTGGCACTTATATCATTTCTTCTTTGTTTGTCTGATATTTTTGGGGTGTGTTAATAGCCTCTTCAAAGCCATACTACAGGGCTCAGTAGAGGGGAAAAGGAGAAGAGGCAGACCAAGAAAGACCTGGAAAAAGAATCTTGCTGAACACGCCTCGAACATGCATTCCATTGCTTCTGACCATCAAAGGTGGAAGAAACTGATCAGTCAACAGCAACTGATGACCCAATGACACACAGTGTTCTAAGGCTATAATGATGATGTGTTGTGCCATTACACATCAGAGTTGCAACATTTGTGCCAACAAAACATATCCAGAATCTTTGGGCAGCTGTTGACATGGTCAGTCTTTCTGGGTAGTAACCATTTTGAGCGCACTACCTGATGCTCCATAGATGGCATAAACCATGGCTGTGTTCAGGGCCACATTAAGGGTGGATTAATATTCCTGTGCAGTCATTTATTTTACCCTCCCTTTTCCCTTAATAGAAAAGTTATATTTGTGCTGCTTAGAATTTTTGCCACCCTGTGCAGCTGCCCACATTGCACACTGCATAAATACGGCTCTGGCTGTGCTCATTACTGGCACAACCACACAACTATCGACAAAAAAGGAGAAAAAAGGGAATAGGAATTCTCAGTTTAACAATACAGTGAAAATAACAGTAAAGGATAATTTTCCCCATTAAAGGTTTATTGGTTTGATCAAATGTAGAAACTTTAATTTCAAAGGGTCATGAATTAGGCGTGAAAGCCAATCTTACCATTGGCCGTTCCGAGCACTCATATTTCATACAGCAACTGTATTTTATCGCTAAAGCATGTTATGTTCACAAAACAATATACGTACAATGGGTATCAAGAAAAATACACAAAAGCATGGATGATAAATATATACATTCAAATATACATGCATACACACAAAGTCAAACATTCATAAATATACAGATTCTCATATATACTCATAAATACACTTATAGTGAAACGAACAAACAAACAAGCATGCACATGCATACAAACACTCATACAAACACTTCCATACATACTTATATACACATTAATTAATACACAAAATCACAAAAGAATTTGTACGCACACACTCATACACACTCCTAAATACACTTGCATGACCCATCACCATTAAAAAAGTGATGCTGTCAATATTATAATAGCGGCCTTTACTTCCCAGAAAACAAAATTTACTCATGTAGGTGGGACCCTACCTGAATCCCCATTATAAATGAGGCCCCACAATGTTACACAAATACCTTTGTCAAAGGATGTGCCCCAGTCCACAGACTCATCTGTTGCTCTTGGAACCAGGTTCTCAATGTCTCCAACGGGGTCAAAACTGGAATTAGCAGACTTCACACCCGCTGGAATGACCAGTGGCTTTGTGAGGGGAATGCTCTTGAGAATGTGAGGAGTTCGCTTGTTCACAATTGCGTTTTCCTGAGCTTGGGATGAGGAGGTGAAACTGGAAGATGTTTCTGACTGGGCTGGGTCATCACTGATCTCAATCCAGGAACAGTAGTATCTGGAGAAAACAAAATATCAATTGAATTTAATCCTATAACCCTGAGAATGATAAATCTAGCCCCTTCTTGATGTGACAGTCCTGTAAATACAGATATATTGCCATTTCTGCAGTGAATTGTTCTTGAAAAGTGCAGTTAAAACGCCACTGGCTCTATGTGTGTCTGTGCAGTGTTTAGGAGGAACAATTGTGAATATACTAACGAAATATAGCATGCAGAGGGAAAGCACATAGAAGGGTTTTCTTGGGAATCCAACTGCTTTTTTTAAGCCAGGTTGACTTGAAATTTTCCAGTAAGCCTCAATGATAGAGGTCAAAGCATGAGTTACCCGATACATATTTGTTTTAAGCTATGGGGATGCATTATATTTAATACTTCACTTCTTCACTGATTACTCCCTTTATGTATCTTCACATATTCTGAGAAACGTTTTTAAAAATGTAGATAAACACATTTTAAAACAATTTACTAGTTAAAGAGTAATAAAGCTGTGTTTTTAAAACATATTTTTTTTGGAAATTTTAAATGGGTTCAGACAACCCTTGCACCCCTTTTAAGCACTCACAGAGCGGGTGAGTTGAATACCACAATTGTCGAGGCAACATTGCAACTTTTCTTCTGTGGTACACTATTTTTTTTTTTTTTAATCGATCACCGGCTGTGAATTCCGGCGGAAGGTCCCGGTTAATCGTCCGCTTGGACTTTTGGCATTCACCTGGACCTGATTTTTGCGTGTACAACCGTTTTTCTGTTCCCTGACTCATGGGCAGCTGTACTCCGACTTTGAAGGAATGGTACACTATGAGTAGCATTCTGTAAAGGATTCGTCAAATGACCTTTTGCTATAAATAAATGTACAACATGAAGGTAATGAAAGTTTTTACCTGACTACGTTTTCATGGTTGAGCCGAGACAAGAGTTTCACTTCCCTCTTCATCTTCTTGTTGAACATCTTACTCTTGGGGTTCAGTGGGATCCTCTTAATTGCATAAAATCGCCCATCCAGTTTGTTCTTCACCTGATATCAGAAAATACTCAGTACAAGAAGGTAAAGGACACTTACTTTCCATTTGATTCAAGAACCGACATCACAGCACTCGGGGCACTCCCATAAGCGCTCCGTCCCCATCTTCAGCAGCCAGTGAAGAGTTCCGATACCAATGGTGCCAGTAGCATTCTGATTAAACATCCGTCTTGACTTTCCTCTGAGCCTAGAGCATCTGCCAGAACCTCTCGTCACCCCCAACTGCATCAGTCTCACCACACTGTGGTGCATCGATCCGCTCCTCCGCACTGTACACACTCTCCCACAAGGCACTAACCAAATCTGCCGTATCATGCATCAGTATTCCTGTCTGCCTGTTCATTTTCCAACACACCAGCAGATACTTTCTTTAAAGGAGGAATACTGGGTATATGGTGCTACCCCAAGGGCCTTTTTTCTGGCTGTATGCAGTACCGGAATTTTCTTTAAGGCGCAATTTTTCAACACTACTGTAACATATACTTTGTGATGGGTACCACCATTTTTTATCAGACACTGTGAAGCGAGTACTATACTTTTATTCTTCTAGAAAAAAGCCTGCACTAGCTCCTTTTATTTTTATTTTTTTTATAGATCATTCAAATTAGTTGGGTTATGTGCTCAACAAAATGGTGGTCACTTTTACTTCCCAGAAAGCTTCCTGTTACTCAATTTGGTTAGATCACTTTGAGCACAGGTCAATTTTTAAAAATTTTTTAAATCCACCACGAAGTTGATTTAAACTCATTTTCGATACCACTGTCGAAACCAACGCAAGGTACTCAGCTGGGATCAAACCCGGCACCCCGGCATTACAAAGCGTGTTCACAATGCCTAAGCCACAGATGCTGACAAACAGATGACCTGTGTAACAAGCATCAGATGGCAAGGTGTTAGATTTTTTATGTTTAGTCTGAACATAATAAGGAAATCTGACTATAATTCAAACAATGTAAATACTGTGAATGTTTAATGGAGGGTGTACATATGTTGCCTCTGAGAGTTAACAGATGTGTGCATTTTCCAGGACTCACAGGGTGAACTTACTCTCAGTGTGTGCTGTTTTATAGGTTTTGCTTAACCACCATGGAATGCAGAGGTACCCTGTGGTCTTATTTAGTCTTTCTTCTGCTACCAGGACACAGGGAGGCATTTTACAAGTCTGAGTCTTGTCTTCAATATTTGGTCTGTATTTGGTTAGTCAAAGTTCAAGTATCATGACCAACGGGTCGCCCTGTAGCTGCTCCATTCCTCTGCCAGTGGAAATCACACAAAATGTCCTTCACTGCCCAACTGGTCAGTCCCAGCAAAAGCTTACAACTAGCAAACACATGGTAAAAATGCATAAGGCAGCTGTCAGATGTGCCAAAACTAGCTGCCTAACATCAGAACTGCAGCTCACTATTGGCGCAAATGGTCAATCATGAAGCCAATATTGCATCTGCAAAAGTACACGCCTTTCTGAATGTAATCGGCCACCAGTCATTTCAGTGCAGCCAATATCAGGCCATGGGCACAACAGTAAAAACATGAATTACACAGCTCACATTGTTGCACCAAGCACTCAACTCAGTAGCTGGGTGAGGTAACTTTTGTTATACCAGTCCAGAAATGCAGAATTTGCATCAACAAAACCTAGCTGGAAATAAATAGCATTTCAAAGTATCAGCGATCAGCCATACGGGCTTTCGACAATTTTAGCCAGATTTTCTTTTTTAAAGTCTAAAGACAGAGATACCAGACTAATTAAAAACAGTTTGAATAAATGTTAGAAGTCGAGGACCCTGAATTTCTTAGAGACCCAGTACAACAGGCAAGATTCAATATTTTAATGAAGTGAACATTAAATTCTAAGCTAAAGATAAGATTGTCAAAGCTATCTTGCATGTCATTGATTTAAAAATTGAATTTATTATATTTTTTTTATACATCACAATCTCCTTAACGAAAGACACAAAAACAGCCTTGAATATATTCTAAAATCATCTTTTCACAGAACTGCTCTATCTACACTACAGATCACTGAAATGTTGAACATAGAACAACCTTCAGCACATCTCCAAAGCCACCTTTGCCAAGAACTTTCAGCAGCTCAAACTCAGAAGCTAATCTTGACTGGCCACTTGCTACAAGACTTGAAAGGTATTCAAATTCTTCTTCTTCTTTGTTGTCAGAACTTTCATCATTCAGTTCTTTTCCTTTGGCTGCAAACAGAGAAAATAAGGAATCTACCATTAATAGTCTTGCAAGTTACCATCCTAAAGTGCCTTAACAAGTACACATATAAACTATGAAACAAGAGCGAAGTTGTAATTATAATAAAAAATACTGTGGCAACAAACAATCTATACTTCTATATTTCTTAACTTCCTATTTTATGACTTAGGGTGTCAAAGAGAGATATAAGTTCTTTACATGCCTCTGCTCTTTTCGTATATGCCTTATAGGATGGGGCATCACAGGGTATTCTCTCTAAAGGGGAACACCATTTTATTTGCTGCCTCTCTATGTAACTCGGAATTGGTTCTGTGCCAACTTGTTCTCTTATGACTTCATTCCTGATTTAATCTCTTATGATCACCCCTGCTTTAAATGAAATATACAAATCATATTGTATCTTGATACATTAAAGATCTCATCATAGAAGTCTAAGACTAAACAAGTGATCCTTCTGTTTACATAACACACGATTTGACACCCTAACTGTTGATGTCAGTTCTGTACTAATGCAACTAACGATTTACAGCAAAATTTGCCTGGCAATAAATTGTGCAATACATTGTTTGTCTTCATTATATAAATCCACAACAGAAAAAGATTGTTGAGAATAAAATAGCAAACTGGGTCTAAATACTGTAGGAGCATATCTTCTAAACATTGAGGAAGATTTCTGGTAAACGACTTCTTGTCTCAGAAATTGAAATATTTTGGCTCTATCAAGCACCACGGCAGACTGGAAAAAATAACAGCAGAAGGCATTGAGCCAGGAAAGAGGGACAGGTGCCGATAAACATGAAGATGGGCTCAGAATATAAGTGACATCTTAGGTAGGAAAGTGCACGAGGCGGGAGAGTTTGCGAAAGACCGACTTTCTTACAGGCAGATCGTGATGACAGCTATGTTCTGCACAGGACCCGCGACACGATGTTGATGATTGTAGGAGCAGACAGCATGAGTTAACTCTTTTTTTCCCCAAGAAATGAGCCATGTGTGATAAACTATTGGCTGATGGTACTGAGTCCCACCTGTTGTGTTATTATATCTTATATGTTTGGTCTAAAATAATATAAAAATCTGGTTTGATACTTTACGACACAGCACAGCCAGTATATATTCTCTTTGAATGTTTCTGGTACTAAAGGGTTAAGTGGCTATACCTGCTTCTGGGTGCAACACAACAGACTGAATAAACACGCATATGCTTCATCTGTCTGCAGAACTAACATGCACAAAGGCACACAGGAAAGTGCTGAACATTTTCTGCAGCTTGGTTTTTGTACAGCAAGTTTAGAAGAAATATATACTGGTATACTGAATTATCACTATACTCTGAGCTGTACCTAACTTACCCCTGTCACCTCAAGAAGCCGAAATAAAAAAATTTGGTTTTTAAAAAGATGACATATATTTTTCGTAGCCTCAGTGATAGAATGAATCATTATATATATATATATATATATATTTTTTTTTTCTTAAAGCCCCAGAGCTAAATGTATTCCATTTCACGCTTCACTCTCTTCTTGTTTACTGACTACTCCCCTTATGCACCTATATATATTTCAGGGGGAAAAATGTAGATAAATAAATCAACTGTTTTTAAGGAGATTTTTTTCTCAGGAATTTCCATGGGGTCATGACCCATTAAAAAAAAGTATTTTTGGGGCAACAGGGTTAAGAAGCACTTTAAAAATGTCACTGCATTCATATAACACCCACAGTATGCAGTTATATAGTGTCTGCTTATAATTACTAGTTTCATTTGTCAAGTGAGTTTCATTGGTAAACTGTAGCTTTTTAAAGTGCCCCTAAAGTTCCATAGGAGAGAATCAGAGAGAAAGAGAGAGAGAGAGAGAGAGAGAGAGAGAGAGAGAGAGAGAGAGAGAGAGAGAGAGAGAGAGAGAGAGAGAGAGAATGAGAGGCAGAGATACAGGGAGATAGACAGAAGTAGGGAGAGACGGCGAGAGAGACAAAGAGAACATAGAAAAGCACAAACTAAACAACTCAATTTTCAAATGGTTACATATTTGGCACGCAGGCTAATCTCATCTTTGAGACCACAATTACATATTACCAATAATGCATTTAATGTTTATATAAAAATATAAATAATAAAATAATGCATACGTACATCATATATACACAATCACATACATGTACATACATATTCTTACATGCCCATACATACAGACTCATGCTCACTCATACATATACATACATACACACACAATCAAACATACACCCTTATACAAATACATACATAAACTCATGATCATAGAGACACATACATGCATCCACACTCATGCGTACACTTACATGGACTCAAAACTCATATATCCCAATTTCCCTCCGGGCTAATGCTCAGACCCACAACCACTCACCTTCATCCTGTTCATTCTTCGGAACACCTTCTGCTGATGCTGGTATCAGCATGAGTGGATTCTTGATAAAACTGTGTTCTAACAACTGGCTGGCTGTCCATCTCAACCGTTCATCCTTTAACAAGGTTCTATACAGAGATAAATCTTTTCTATCAAATGTGAACTCTCTGGACAAATGAGTTTTAACTCTTAAATTAGTTTAATGCAAAATGAGAATGAATCCAATGATGCTGGCAGTGAGAGCGTACAACAAGGAAATGGAAAAACAAAGAGGCAGAGGGAGACTTGGAAAAATATGTTCTGAAGGAGTCAATGAACACCTGAAACCTCACAACATCACAGCATACCAAGCAAGTAAGCAAGCCCGGGCTTGACTAGCTATCATCTGTTAAACCGTGACGTCTGGCGGCACAAAGCAGATAGTGACAAAAGAAGAAGAATTAAATGCATTGTGTCTAGGCAGAAAAATGCTGAGAAGTCATATATCTGGCAAACCTGTACACCCCAGGGTACAAAAGGATGGACTCAGCAAGTTACTTCTTCTTCTTTTTTGTTCGAATGAAATAAATTGTCTATATCTGCAAAGCCGTCTCTTGTATGAATTTCACTGTCTTTTGTAATTCACTAAGCGGCCCGTAAAGTTTGACTTCCACAAGTGTCTCTTTTGGCCAAATGTTTTGCCTGAAAGCGTTGAATATGGGACAGTCTTGAAGGATGTGATCTGTTGTTTCAGGTGCCAGTCCACAAGTACACATGGCCGATTGGCCAATCTTAAATTTGTTGTACATGTGGGAGCGAAGTCTATTGTGCCCTGTTCTAAGGCGAAGGATAATAACTTGCTCTGGTCTGTCCATAATATGGTAATCATCTTGTGCCAGTTTCGGTGGCATTCTGATTGATTTGATCATTCTCTTCTTCTGTTGATAAGAGACTGGTATGTCAGGTTGTTCTTCAGTTGCACCTTCCTTAGCTAGTTTATCAGCTTTTTCGTTTCCGGGAACTCCACAGTGGGAAGGTATCCACTGCATTACTAATTTACAGCGGTTTGCCTAGTTCGGATAATAGTGTCCGTATGCTTGGTAATTTTCCAGACTGGAGTGACTGAAGTACTGCTTTTGCATCTGTCAGGAATACCACTGGTTGTGAAAAATACCCTGTATTTAGTAGTTTCTCTACCGCTATCTTGATGGCTTGAACTTCTGCATCATAGTTGTGACAGTGCTTTCCCGTTGGTAATTTGGCTGTATCCCTGGTATTATTAGGATACTCAATGTACACTCCCGCACCTCCGTTTCTGACTGCGCTTTCTGCTGACCCATCTGTGTAAACACGAACCCAAAGGTTCTGCGGGTATTCATCATCAAGTAAACTGAGGGTGGCTGTTTTGCGCTGCACACTGTTTTGTTCTTCCTTGTCAAATACCCCTTTCACTTCAGTCTTGATGTGTATTGGAAACTTATACTCCTCTCTCCGGGGGGTCCGTTCTGGGACAGCATTTGAGGATCTATCAGTTGCAGGTAAATCAGTGGTTTGTCTGCCGAGCCGTTTGGCCTGGTGGATAAAACTACTTCTCTTTAGTCATCCCAAAGCTAAATTTTTGAATCTTTCATTCATAGGGTGACTGGGCATACTAAGAAACTTTTCTGCTTGTAAAAGCATCTTGATGTCTCTGCGTTCACTAAGTGCTTGGGTCATCCCCATTTTCTCCATCACAGCTATAGGTGTTGATTTCATACTGCCTGTGGTAACTCTGAGTGCTTGATTTTGCACTTTGTCTAATTCTTGCAATGTGGTTTTTGATGCCGAACTCCATGCTGTTGATCCGTATTCAAGATGTGGTCGAACACTTTGTTGGTAAACTTTTCTAAGTATTTTCCGCTAGCACCCCATGTGGTTCCACTTAGTTTTCTCAGAATGGCTACCCTTCTTCTGGCTTTGGTTGCTGCCTTGTTGATGTGTTTTCTCCATGTTAATCTATCATCAAACGTTACGCCGAGGTATGTGGGCTCCTTATCCTCTCTCAGGGGTACTCCATTTATGTGCATGGCGCCTGATTTTTGTTTAGGAGAAAGGGTAAAGAGAGTGGTGCTGCATTTGCCTATGTTGATGCTGACACACCATTTGTCGGCCCATTTAGCCATTGCATCTATGGCTCTTTGTAGCAGTCTGGTGGCCACTGTCGCATTTTCATTTGTACACCAGAGTACCAAGTCATCAGCATACATTGCAGCTTTAATTCCATGGGGTAGTTCAGAAAGCAGGTCGTTGATATAGACTAGGAAGAGTGTGGGGGACAGGACACCTCCTTGTGGGACGCCATGGCGCAGCAAAACTTTCTTGCTCTTAAGTCCATCTATCTGTACTCGGGATCTTCTGTTATACAAGTATGCTTTGACCCATTTGTACATACTCCCATTCACCCTGCAGTCTCTGAGTTTCTTCAGTAGACCTTCTTTCCAGACCTTGTCAAAGGCTTTCTTCAGATCTATCCATGCCGTTAGCACTAGCTTCTTTTCCTGGAAGGCATCCTCAATTTCTTGTGAAAGGTAAGTTGTCTGGTCTTCTGTGGAGTAGCACTGTCTAAATCCTGCCTGCTGCGGCGTGAAAATTTTTTCACTTTCCAATTACCATTGGAGTCTAAGGTTGACCATACGTTCCATTGTTTTACAGAGGCAGCTGGTAAGACTGATCGGTCTATAGCTGGAGGCATCAGAACTGTCCTTTCCTGGTTTAAGCAGAGGTATTGTGATTGCTTCTCTCCATATTTGAGGAACTTTGCCGCTGGTCCAACAATGATTAAAAATCTGTAGCAGCTTTATTTTGGCAGTTGTTCCAAGGTTCTTGATCATTTCGTTGGTGATTCCATCAGTTCCAGGTGATTTTCCCATTCTCAGCTTTGATATTGCTAATTCTAACTCGCTGGATGTAAATGCTGCCACCAGTGCCTCAGGAATTATTTCTTTTTGTCTTGTATGTTGTTTGTTTTCTTGAACCTCTCGCTGTTTCTCTGGGCTGACATTAATGTTGCTGTCTTCTGCAAAGGAATCTGCAAAGTGGTCAGCTGCCTGTTTTCTTGTTAGGATGGCTCCCTCTTTGCACAGTGCAATATAACCATTTCTCCCTGTATTCTCATCATTAATTTGCTTAATTAACCTCCACAACTTCCTTGTGTCTCTTTCAAAGTTTAGGGACTTTGTCTTTTCCTGCCAGCTTCTCCGTCTAGCCTGCAGTTTGGCTCTTTGAAATTTGGCCTTTGAATGTTGGTAGTTGTTAAATTGCTCTTGACAAGGTCTGGTCTCAGCCTGTTTTCTTTCTGTTTCCATATTGTTGTGCAGTTGCTCCAGATCGCAATTCCAGTACGGTTTGTATTGTTTACGCGCACCTCTTGGAACTGCTTCTAGGGCTGCCTGCAGTATGTGTTTGCTCAACTCTTGGACTACTTTTTCTACGTCGTTATCTGTGTTAAGATTTTCCAGCAGAATATTTGTGCGAAGCTGATATAACTTCCAGTCTGCCTTCTTAAAATTCCACCTTGGCAGTGTGCTGCTCTCTCTTACAGACTGGCTTTCGATAGTTAGAAAGACTGGCCGGTGGTCACTGCCTCCTAGTTGCTTCCCAACAGTTCTGGTAACATTCAGTTCCATGTCTGCTGAGTGAAAGGCTAGGTCTGGTGTCGATTGTTATGCTAGAGTAGACTGGGGGACTCTTACCCGTGGACTCCCATGTTTATAATGGGAGCGTGGCTCCTACGCGGTTACATTATCGAAATTAGGACACGGCCGCCGCCGTGGCTATTTTGTGGAAATAATTCCGTTATAACACCCCTAAACCACATAATACTTGTATCCACGAACAAGAAAATATCCATCGTCAATGAATTAGTAATAATCGCACTCTGTTATCAAGAGAAAAACACCGATTAAGTGAAAATTTTAGAATAAAATCGTGTGTCGCCGCAAACACGTCCTCACGCTGCCATTTCTAAACCGGAAGTCCACTCAGCAAGTTAGCAAAGTGTCTTGTTTTGACCTGAAATCATCTCTGAGGGGAATATGGTGCGAGCTATTCTTCACCTCTATAAGTTCACAGGAACATATTCTTCTGCATATCTAAATCTTCTAAGTAGCAGGGTAGGGTAAACCCTACACAACAGGAAATATAAAGTGCCTCATTCCTTCTGTAGGTCTACAGGTCCTTAACTGCCATGGGTGGAGTACCTGCTTAGCGGTCAGGGTTATGAAAACATCATGCAAGCAGGTAATGGATGAAAGTTGTGTACAACTGAAAAGTTTTCATAACTGGTCACTCTTTTAGCTATGCCATGCACAGGATGCCTCTTAAGGAATAATGGCTGTAGAACAACCTGCACGCACAGAAACTGCAGCCTGCTAGGACTACATCTGTATGTGCAAGCAAACAAATAAAAAATACTATAAACATGCCGGTTCAAGAGACAGAAGGATGTGGACAGTTGTGATGACCTACACCAAGGAGCATGGACATAAAAAGAAGATAACCATATCTAATTCAAAGGCAATCAAAATCTCATGAGAACTCTTCAGGTAAATAAAGGACCCCTAAATAAAGGACCCCTTCCACACCTTTAGATATAATGGGCATATAGGGTCAGACCTATATTTTATAGACCAATCAGTACTCAGTGGGTGATGTGGTCAATATCCTGCTGGCCGCCTTTACTTCTCAGGACTTCACCTGGTAACTATGTGAGGCCGGATTAACCTTGGAACCAAGGTCATTAAAACAAAAAAGTCCAGCTCCGCCAGTATCTGAACCCACCACCACCTTTGGATCTGGAGGCAAGCGTTTAGATGGTTCATCACGGTGGCTCCCTGCACTATTGGAGCACACTGATTTAAAGGTCTGGCCATGACACTGAACTAACTGATGGCACTGAACTAACTGTAAGTGTTGATCTCCTCCCCCCCCCACCTAGAAAACAAAAAACACAGTTGGCACGATCTGTTTCTGGCTGACAGTTTTTTTCAGATTTGCTCTCTAGACAGTTGCAGTCGCCTGCTGACAAGATTTATCTTCCTGGATAGTTGACCACTGCGTGCACAAAGTGCTGGTCAGCGATACAATCTCTGTTGGTCATCATCCCTCATCAACCCAACCATAATACACGTTTCTCACATGAAAAACACACTGCATCCTGCGTAAGAAACATGCAAAGCAGTCCACGACATGTAAATACAACCGTTTAAACTAACTTGAGCAGTTATGGCACTTTCCCTTGATCCTGAGGTAGTGGATTGGGCATTGTTTTTCTCTAGTCTGGTATATTCTCCACTGACATACAGATTAATGGTAAATGGTAGGAGAGCCAAATTCACTGAACTGGGTTTTATCCATCTTACTTGGTCCCTCGGTAAACAGTGGCTTGCTCCCTGCCACTAGCAACAAATAAAGTACAAACTTTTCAGCTCATGTGATGTGCCCCCCCCCCTCCCTCCCCCCAGGGATTTTCAAAAGAAATAGCACTTGTGAACAAAACTAAGTGATCAGTACATGATTTGTCAACCACAACCTTTAGATGACCTGTGTGGATTCTGGGAATTTACCTCCCAGGACTTTATCTGGTACCCATTTAAGACCGGGTCAACCTTGGAGCCAAGTAATCAAAGTAAAGGACTCCTTTACATCCCAAGGTAGTTGAAACAATTTTTTTTTAAAATGTCTGGCTCCATCAGGACCTGAATCGCCGATCTTCGGATTCGCAGGCGAGCATCTAGTTGCTACACCACATGGACTCCCCTATGTTACGTGGCGTTCTCTTTTAAAAAATGTGTGTGTGTGTGTCGATACACTTACTTGTGCAAGAAATCCTGTAGAACAGTGGGCAAATGAGTAGGAATGTAAGCTATGGATTCCTTCAGCGGATGTCCTTGGATGAGTGTCAACAACATCAATCCCTGAAACAAATAAAAATCCATATCCAAGTTACAGGATTCACCATGAAATTACGTCAACAGAAGATCCTTTTTTTAAATACACCTTGAAGATCTCCCAGAGCAGATTCAAGGGCTCCATTTTGGGATAAAAGAATACAGCTACTGCTCATCAACAAGAATGTCATAAAAGGTATACAAATGTTCATTACAAAATAAAATGAGACCAGATAGCTTGTCGGAGAAAATAGAAAATACGCCCATAAATACAACTATACATTTTAACCAAAGTCTTTATCAATGGAGTACCAAATAACACAAACTGCGTTTTTAAACATATTTTCCCCTATTAAGCATTTTTTTTGTTTCATGCTGACCTTGGTTGTTTAGAAGTTCCGTTGTCTTATCCAGTTTGTGTTGTATTAGTCTGTTAATAAAGACTGGTCAAAACGTCAGGCTGTTTTTGTGTGTGTCTTTTCCATTCTCTCCGTTGAGCTTTCCAGTCACATTTTATGTTGTATTCAACACGTCTTGTCATTTGCTCAACCGCAGTCACCCCTACTTATGTCATCACTTCAGATGTAGTAAAAGGCTACTAAATAAGGATTTGATGAAATCAAATGTACTGGGCTGAAACAGGCAGCTACCACTATCTAGCTGTAAACCACAATAAAACTTGCCAACCATTCTTTGAGGGCGAACATAGAAGAAGAACACTGCCTTGAGATGTTCTCTGGCATACAGTATAAGCCTCATATTTGTATAGACCATGGAGGACCTTCAAATGACTTGCAAATTCATAGAGGCAGGTAAATTGATGGTCTAATATTTTTTGTGACATGGTCAATATTTATTGTGACGCAGTCAATATTTATTGTGACACAGTCAATATTTATTGTGAAGCAGTCAATATTTATTGTGAAGCAGTCAATATTTATTGTGACGCAGTCAATATTTATTGTGACGCAGTCAATATTTATTGTGAAGCAGTCAATATTTATTGTGACGCAGTCAATATTTATTGTGAAGCAGTCAATATTTATTGTGACGCAGTCAATATTTATTGTGACGCAGTCAATATTTATTGTGACGCAGTCAATATTTATTGTGAAGCAGTCAATATTTATTGTGAAGCAGTCAATATTGATTGTGACGCAGTCAATATTGATTGTGACGCAGTCAATATTTATTGTGAAGCAGTCAATATTTATTGTGACACAGTCAATATTGATTGTGACGCAGTCAATATTTATTGTGAAGCAGTCAATATTTATTGTGAAGCAGTCAATATTTATTGTGACACAGTCAATATTTATTGTGACACAGTCAATATTTATTGTGAAGCAGTCAATATTTATTGTGAAGCAGTCAATATTTATTGTGAAGCAGTCAATATTTATTGTGACGCAGTCAATATTTATTGTGATGCAGTCAATATTTATTGTGACGCAGTCAGTCATTTTATTGTGACGCAGTCAATATTTATTGTGACGCAGTCATTTTATGTGACGCAGTCAATATTTATTGTGAAGCAGTCAATATTTATTGTGACGCAGTCAATATTTATTGTGACGCAGTCAATATTTATTGTGAAGCAGTCAATATTTATTGTGAAGCAGTCAATATTTATTGTGAAGCAGTCAATATTTATTGTGACGCAGTCAATATTTATTGTGAAGCAGTCAATATTTATTGTGACGCAGTCAATATTTATTGTGACGCAGTCAATATTTATTGTGACGCAGTCAATATTTATTGTGACGCAGTCAAAATGTGGTGACGGTAACTCTGCAATCCTGGTAGACAATAATGTGGAAGTTTGGAGGAAGCCATCCCATTATTTCCCAAGAAGTAATTGACAGGCCATGTTATTTATGGTAAAAATGACATGCTACACAATTTTACATGTCTAGGACTGAGTAGCCATTCTGATCTGTTTGATTCTTAATAAAGGCTTATACTGATTTTTTTTTTAGTGGTAGAATCCTCGCCAGCCACATGGATGACCCAGGTTTATTTCCCAGTCGATGCAACTTTGGACAAAGCATCTAGTTTATAAGTGAAAATTTTATAGAAGTCCCTGGGGATCATCACAGGAGCTACGGAGTTGGCACTTTGTACACCGCCTTCGACAAGCAACTAACCATTCTGCAGAGACAACCCTAGCCATATGGGATAAACCAGAACAGGGAAGTAGATCTGCTTGACTTTAACTTACAGCTGCTGTTTTTGTTGTTGTAATGTATGAAAAAAATCAAATAAGGTATAATAAGGCAAAACTGACCAGTTGGTAGATGTCCCCTCTCTGTCCTCCACGTCCCAGCACCATTGGTCCAGTGTCAGAGAAGTGTACACGAGGTCTATCTTTGTCCAGTGCCAGATACAAGTCGCCAAGTCTGTAGATAGCCAAATCAATAGATCAGAATAAAAAAGTTAGAAATTTTTTGGCTCACCATTCACAGTCAGTAAACTGAACGTATACTTCAAAAATGTACTGAAGGTATCACCACAAACATGAAAAGTATGCTATACTATACTTTACCACATTTCTAAGATATTTTATACAAAATATCAAGTACATACTGTTCTTATATATATAGGATAGACTAAAAATATTTCCAACGTATATTTAACAGTCTAGGATAAACTATACAAACATTTCTAAGGTACATTAAACATATCTAGGATATACTTTACAAACATTTCTAAGGTACATTAAACATGTCTAGGATATACTACACAAATATTTCTGAGGGACATTAAACATATCTAAGATATACTATACAGATATTTCCAAGGTACATTAAAAATATCTATGATATACCGTACAAACATTTCTAAGGTATATTAAATATAACTATGATATAACAAACTAATATTTATAAGGTATTTTAAACATATCTAGGATATACTATACAAATACTTCTGAAGTATATTAAACATATCTAGGACATAAAGTTAGTTGCATATCCTTTACAGGACGTTGCCGAACCAACCCCAGCATTTTTTGGCTGTTATGATTTTTCAGGCAAATTTTACCTTCAGTAGTCTGCCATTGCTTTTTGAATGGTCAGCTCTAGGTACCCCAGTTGAAACCAATGCCCCAAAAAAAAAAAATTGTCTGCAGCTGTGATCGAACTCTGCACTCTGGCATTACAAAGCACACTTGCAATGCCTTAGCCACAGACATTCATCTAGGATAAACTATACAAATACTTCTAAGGAATATTAAATATACCTAGGATATACTATACTAACACATCTAGAATATACTATACAAATATTTCAAAGGTATATTAAACATGTCTAGGATATACTATACAAACACTTCTAAAGTATATTAAACATATATAAGAATATACTATACAAACATATATAAAGTACATATCTAGGATATACTATACAAACGTTTTAAGGTGAAGGTAAAAGTCGGGAGATGTGAACCAGCGTCACTGCACACGGTTATAAACCATAAGTGCTCTGCCACCAGTACGGACAGTTGATAAAAATTGGCCGCCTGTGTCGCTATTTGCGCGTAACTCTGTAGCTACAGCGATGTTCCTCCATTTACCCCAGAGTGTCAACTGGTACCCATTTCCTAGAGGGTGGGTGAACCCTGGGAACAGCCCAGTTTCGAACACTGACCGTGGGCTGCAGCGAGTCGCAGCTGGATTTGAAAAGCGAGCCTCCTATCGACTGCGCTAACGCGGCACCCACATTTTAAAGTATATTAAACATATCTAGGATATTCTGTATAACCCTTTCTAAGGTACAGTAAATATATCTAGAATATAATATACAAATACACCCAAGGTATATTAAACATATCTAAGACATACCATTCAAACATATCTAAAGTACACATCTCCCTTTTGCATATTTAAACCAGAGACCACTGTTCATCATATATGAACAGAATACAGACTAGAAAGATTGATTAAGATTGATTCTGACCTCTTGTCTATGCTGTAGTCCCCCAGTCGAACTTTGCCATTGCTGTCTATGAATACACTGGATGCCTGAATAATATACAAAAGAAAATGGATACTGAATGTTTCAGACGAAGAAGAATGTTAGTACAAAAACACAATAAAGTCTCCACAGAAAAAGGGATACAAGTACATTACATTAATTCTCAGCCATAGTTAGAAACAGGCATTAATTACAAGTAACTATATCTGTACTCTTTGCATGAAACTCTCTATTACTTACTCATAGATGAATAGTGGTCAATATGGTGGATAGGCTGGCTAGCTGTTTTTAGTCATGGCATGTTTTTGCTTCTGACAATAATTAACCATTGAATCCCCCCCCCCCCCCCCCCCCCCATACGTAGACTGAATGGATATAGTTTTGCTGCCTAGCTACACGGTGTGGCACTGTGAGCTGCAGATTTCCTTTAAAATACTTTTTTGACTGTGCACAATGTGGGTTGTGATGTGAACTGCAAATTCAGAAAATAACAAGCGGCCTGTTGCCAGAAAACTAGTGGAGCTTTATACAATGTATTGCCAGTGAAATTACTAATCTGTTTAGCTTCTGCTTCCAGTGATGGTGAACAGCATTTTTCTTGTTCCGGACTATTTGTGCTGGCATTTTTCCCAGCTGCATTTTACACAACATGTGTGTGTGTATGCTACTACTGGCTTTGCTGTGACTGCAGTCTGCCAATTTTTTCACAAGGGATGGTGATGAACATTCTGTGTATTTTTATTAGCACAGGAACGGAGCAACTAATGGGGTTACCCATTTCCTATGAAGTTAGAACAGTGATTAAGTAATAATTGACTTTCAAATACATGAAATATCTACTTAATATCTTAAGTCTAGATTGATAACTCGTCTAGCATCATCACTGCGAAGTAGGTCATTTACAGAACGCTGGTCTCATCGTGGAAAACTGGGAAAAGACCCAATCCCCTGCCAAAATTTATTTTATACAAATCTCCTGCAATTTAATGAGAAACTTGTGTTCCCAATGTCCTCTGTCCACCATTATGTTGGGTAAACACTGCTTCTTCTTAGAGAAACCCTCTAGCACACATCTGTTGTCTACTGGGTGTCTTAAAAGTTTCCACACATAGGAAAACTAAACATATCACTAGTGCCACTACAAGTATAACTCCAGCTGTGCTTATCCATGTTCAGCCGTATTCATTCACATCAAAATACATTCTCCTATAAATGGAAACTTATGGGACACCCTAAATGGATGCAGATTCCTGAAGTACACTGTCGGTTATCTATCACAAGATGATGACCATACTTGTATATAATCTATTAATTATTGAGTCACTGAGGACTCTTGCAGAACTACCTGTCTCCTACTTATTAAAACAAGTCTTTACTTCTGCATTTACAACTTTTTAAGGCTGTGTAGAACAGGACTCTTGCAGAACTACCTGTCTCCTACTTATTAAAACAAGTCTTTACTTCTGCATTTACAACTTTTTAAGGCTGTGTAGAACAGGGCAAACAAATAAAGTCCTAACCTGCACAATTGGTGGTGACCGTACTAGCTATGCAGCCCTAAATCTTCAGACTCAGACACTTTCCTGCCTAAATCACAACAGTGATAAATACAGGCAGTAATCAGTTCTGGCAGTAGGAGGGGGGAATCTTGAGCGTGAGGATTTTATTACGCCATGGCTGGTGTAATCACCATAAACTGTGCTGGTTAGGATGTTTATGTTTCTCCAATATAAACAATTTTTTTAAACAAAACTCACCCTCAAGTTTTTGTGGACTATTGAGTTACGGTGAAGATAACACAATGCTTGTAAGATTTCCCCCGTGTAAATTCTCAGTAGTTCTATAGGCAGTGGGTCCTTGTGCTGAGTGTAAACAGACAGGTTAGTTCCTCCCGAGTACTCCATTAGCACCTGAGGACATGCACGTTATTATATCATTCATTCATTGTAGTGGTGTGCCTCATTATATGTCACGTAAAACTGAAGCTCTGCAAAAAAAAGTCCAGACCTGGACGAAACAACCAGGACTACACACCAGAGTTTACAGCAGGTGAACATAAGAAGAAGAAGAAGAAAAAGAAGAAGAAGAAGAAGAAGAAGAGGAGAAAGAAGAAGAAGAAGAAGAAGAGAAAGAAGAAGAAGAAGAAGAAGAAGAAGAAGAAGAAGAAGAAGAAGAAGAGAAGAAGAAGGAAAAGAAGAAGAAGAAGAAGAAGAAGAAGAAGATAACAGGGAGAAACAATTTGCAGTTCAGCTTTCAACACTGGCTAATGTCATTTCATGTGAAGGTGTAATATCTTTAATTACCTTTACAGTCAAGAGGATCGACTTTATTACAAAAGGTTTTATTGCACATGGCTCAGTCTCTCCTCAAAACAGCATACGCGAGTGCTGAACAAAGCACAAACCTCAGAGCTCCAGGGATATCCATAACAACTGCACTTGTAAATGGAATGACAGTCTACTAAATCAACCCACATCTTTCAAAGCCCAAGGCAAGCAGCGTGACCACTTCCCCACAGTGATCATCATATGACTTCAACTTTTTTTTGTTACCATGCAACTCACAATACGTTAATTAGTGCATTTGTACAATGAATTTTGATATATGAACATAACATGCTTGATACATAAAACACAGCATGTTGTAGGAGGTGACTAATTAAGGGTGTTAGCATCAAAGACAGAGGGCATCCACCTGACAGGTAAGGAACCAACAGTCTGCATATAAATAAGCCAGATCTATATAAGAGATTTTCATGCAAAACAAGTTCTGGAACAAGACCAAACTCCAGAAGTGGACGAACCATCAGAACTTTCCGCTGAAGTTTACAGCCAATGAACGCAAAGAAGAAGAAGAACTCAAGCTGGAAGAATAACTCAAGCTGGAAGAAGAACTCAAGCTGGAAGAAGAACTCAAGCTGGCTAGCTAATTCAAAATAAAGGTAAAGGTTAAAGTTGAGAATATCTAATTTATTGCAGCGGGTTTTATCACATTTGGCTGTGGCTCTCTCTGCAGAATAGCGAGCCGCCTGTCGGGAGCGTAGCAGAAAGCATGAACACCATACCTCCAGCGACGATCTCCAGGAGTCTCCATAAAATTGCTGTGTGAACCGAAAAACACAGCCGTGAAATGAACGCACGAGCTTCAGAGACCACGGAGACCACTCTAAACTGAAAATGGTAATGATCTAAAATAGTAAAAAAAAAATGCAATAATTAAAAATAGAACTTCTTAGAATATAGAGAGTCAAAGTAATTAGAGGCTGGTGCTAACAGAGTGATTATAGGCTATAAATCACTGACAAAGAAATAATTACATTGACAGTAATCCTGCCTGGTTGGTACTGATGTCGCCAAGATAGATAGCGGATGAGGTTGGGGTGGTGCAATCGAAGCAGTGCTGCCATCTCCTGCTCAATGCTCAGAACCTATAAAAAAAAAAACACACACACAATTATGTTAAGTTCAAATAAAGCAGACACAAACCTTACTAGCAAGCAATGATGTACAGACCAGGTGAGAAGCGAAGAAGAGGCCGACCAAGGAAATGTGGATCGAGTCCCTGGGAATCCCCACTTACGAAGTGCACAAACGGGCACTTTCCTGTAAATTATACTTTACCTCCATACTACAAGGTACCAGAGGATCAAGATGAGATGAGATGAGAGAAAACTACTGTAATTCTTTACAAAAAAGGGGTTAATGAAGTAAAACCAATCTCAAATACCAGTTCATTAACAATTCTTCACCAAGAGACAGGTAACAATATAAACATACACAGCTATGGTAAAATTAATAGGACACTTTTTACACCAGTGGCACATCGGGTTTATGAGGAATCATATTTTTATAGACCAATCAGAACTCGATGGGTGATGTGGTCAACATCACACCAGCCGCCTTTACTTCCCGGAAATTTTGAAACAGAAAAAATCTACCTTTATGTAGATTTCTTTTCTTCTTCTTGGCATTCTCTGGCCTAAACTCTGACAGAAAGTTCTGGTTTTTTCATTAACTTCTGGACTTTAGCCTTGCTCCAGAATGTGAGTTTTGCCTGCACATCTGTTTTACAAATCTGGCTTATCTGTATGCAGACTGCTGGTTCTTCGCCTCTCAGGCAGACACACTCTAATAAACTCTAGATCCTATGGGGAGGTAGGTGAACATCTAGCCACTACGCTACTGTTAATCTCAACAAACACCTGTGCCATAGTTGACAAATACAATTCATTATCATCATCATAAACCACTTCTGCTGTTAGGTGTCATGTGAAGGAATAATCTGCACGCTGGCTGCCACTGGCTATTGTCATGCTGTGAAGTCGTAAAGTGTCTTTTACTTTTACTTTTAAAAAAAAAAAAAATCACGTAGGTGTATCATAACATTCCAGATACTGGCTGACCTCCGTAAATCACCCCACTCTTAAATCTCACCAATGAATGGAGACTGGAGATGCTAATTATCTTCTCACATTTTCTTACTTATGAGTTCACAGAGGAGGGCAAACAGAATGACTCAATTAATCATCATCAATTTCCACTTCTGCCGATATAATGTATCACTAGGATAAAACACAACTAACAGTCTTTACAATTCTTTAAATGAGAACTGATTATGTAAACATTCACATAAATACTCTGGCCCCACTACCTGTTTCAGGTGGGCCTCTCCTTCCTTGTCATCTTCCCTATCCCAGGAATTCTGTCTTTTGCCCACATTTCTCCACTGCATCACCCACTCAGCTACGGCCACCAGATCACCGCTAGCTTTGTCCATCCCAGCATAGATGGTGCTGCCACTACTACTGTGACCTACAACAATTCAACATATTGGTTAACTGCAGGCAAGAATCAGAAGTAAAGATCAGCACAGCCAGGAACGGGAGGCAAAAAAAAAAATGAAAAAAATGTTTATTTTCGGGAGAGGTCTTAACAAATGGGGGAGGGGAGGGGGGAAAACATTTAATTCTTCTTCGTGTTCACCAGCTGTAAACTCTGGTGGAAAGTTCTGGTTGTTCATCCACTTCTGGACTGCAGTCGTGTTACAGAATCTGAGTGTTGTGTGTGCATCTGTTTGACAGAACTGACTCATCTGTATGCAGACTGCTGGTTCCTTGCCTCTCAGGCAGATGCAATCCGACTTCAAAGAAAGCTTCCAATTAGTCGACTCTTACGACATGATTCTGGGTAGGCAATGGATGTATTCTTGTTTTCCCCACAATAAAGCCCCGGAACACATAAACCAGCTTACAGAAGCCAGCTTCAGGCCTCAGAAATGACATTTCTAAAAAAGGTGGTTCAAGTGATGAGATGGGATAAATTTGCAACCAGACAATACAACATGATTTTGAAACCCAGGCCTTACAAACATGTATGCAGAATCGGACAGAATCGGCAGGCATGAGATGCCAAGAAACAGGGAATCAGACCTACAGGATGGCCCATGGTTTGCCTGGAATACAACATCTCTGACTGAGGACCGGAATATATGAAAGCCAAAAATAAAACTGCTGACAGAGAAGTCTGGCGATGTCTTTCTGGCAAACCTCTATACCCTAGGGTAGGAAAAGGTCAACTAAGTAAGTTGACAGTTTTCATCTGTCTCATGGAGGGCTGCCTTATTTGTTTTCCTTTTATTCTCTGATATTATTTGCATGTTTCTCACAAATCACATCTCAGCTTGTGATTTTCAGCTTGTTGTCTATGTCTGTCATGCATATAATAGCACTGGCTGTATACAGCACAGTAATGCTCTTTTTCTCACTGCAAACGAAATATTTTTAATGGCCAGTATTTGGACTGAGGAAGACTTCTTCTTCTGTGTTCCCTCTTTGAAGGGCAGTTGGCATGTGCTGCACTGTAGTTTACAGCTGGGCTGCGATATCTGCTTCTTTTTGTCCAACACATTGTTTTCAACAAAACTCCAATGTGCTCCTTTTATGAAGTGCTAGTTAGGTGGGGACAGTGGATTCATTCCCTTTTCTCTCTCCTAAAATGCGGCTGCGTGGTCCCGAGGCATGGTGTCCGCCTCCAGTGATAGAGATTCCGGGTTCAATCCCCGGTAAGGGCTGGGATTTTTTACCGTGGACTTGGACTTCTAGTAATTCCCCCTGGTCTCTGGGTAGTGAAATCGACAGCCTGTGTGCATTGTTGCATATGAAACAAAAAATCTCTTGGCAGCTGGAAATAAAAAAGAGTAGCCTAACAGTGCTGCCCAGGCAAAATTTTGAGTTAAAAATCTACCCAAAAATATTTCAGGATCTTCACCGTTGCTATAGAGCCTGTGCACTACGCTGAGCTACTTCAGACTCAGACTTGAGTTAGAAGTAGAATGGAGCCCTTATGGGTTACTACCCGTGTGGAATGATGTTGATACGTTGTTCAAACTTCTCTCTCCTAAAATGGAGCCCAAAAACCCATATGGGGAACTGAGGAAGACAAAATAACACTCTCTTACCCAGACATTTGCCTCTCTGTATGATCCTCTCTACTTTGTTAGTGTTGAAGGTCAGTGTTGTCACCTCCACGGTTTGGTCCTTGAGAGAGCTTGTCAGAGGGTCATCATCCTCCATCCTCATGGGTGTACTTGTTGTTCTGTTAGAGAACACATCATAAGTTGGCTGTTTACAACAATAATTGCCATATTAATCAAAGCAGCAAAATATGAGGACTTCAGTTACTCATTTGCCTATTCAAAGGTCTTGGGTTCATATCCTTCTTCTTTGTGTTCACCGGCTGAAAAATCTGGCCAAAAGTTTTGTTTGTTCGTCCAATCTGAGATCAAGTGAACAATGATATTATCAGAAAGATTCTGGGAACGACACCTTGTACTAGATTCATCGAGAAAGAGCTGATCAAGTGGTTCGGCCGTCTCGTTAGAATGCAGCAAGATCAGATACAATCACAAGCACTACATCTCAGAAGATCAGCTACAAGATCAAGAGAGGGCTGTGAAAACAATGGATCAAGACATTTTTTTAAAATTTACACCTTCACAGCATGACAATAGCCAGTGGCAGCCAGCGTGCACCGGATCGCATATTATTCCTACCCACGAAGCTGAATGGCAGAAGTGGTTTATGATGATGATGATAATGACGAAATGATACCACAGACCCCTTAAATGTGTCCAGGGGTCCAACCATAGGGCGGATGTTTTCTACTGGCTGAAGCCAAAGAGACACATAATGCATTGTTGTGGACATGTAATAAGATCTATCAGCTTTTCCAAAACCCTACTTGATACAAAAGAAGAGGAGGTAATGCAGCTAAGAAGGATTTGGATCAAAAATCTGACCAAAAGAATAGACCCTCAAATAAAAACAAAAAAAACATGTAGTCCAGCATACACATAATTACCAGAAATGGTGAAAGTGGGGGATTGGGGGGTGGGGGGGGGGGGGGGGGGGGGGGCTATATCAAACATTCAACAATATCTCAGTGACCAAACTAAAATGCACATCATCATCACGCTGTGCATTTATACATCATACTGGGCTTCCAGTTTAGTCCTCATTCCATTCTACTCTGTGCAAACCCTCCAATATCATGGATGGAATTTAGTCCGGCACTTTTCACTTTTTAATGATATTCTTTTCAGGAATGGGCTTGGACATCCCTCCCCCCCTCAATTCATTAATAAACCAGTGTTGTAAGAATTCAGATAAAACCAATCAGCAGAAATAACAGTCTTGTGTTGTGGGAATTCAGATAAAACCAATCAGCAGAAATAACAGTCTTGTGTTGTAGGAATTCAGATAAAACCAATCAGCAGAAATAACAGTCTTGTGTTGTGGGAATTCAGATAAAACCAATCAGCAGAAATAACAGTCTTGTGTTGTGGGAATTCAGATAAAACCAATCAGCAGAAATAACAGTCTTGTGTTGTGGGAATTCAGATAAATCCAATCAGCAGAAATAACAGTCTTGTGTTGTGGGAATTCAGATAAAACTAATCAGCAGAAATAACAGTCTTGTGTTGTGGGAATTCAGATAAAACCAATCAGCAGAAATAACAGTCTTGTGTTGTGGGAATTCAAATAAAACCAATCAGCAGAAATAACAGTCTTGTGTTGTGGGAATTCAGATAAAACCAATCAGCAGAAATAACAGTCTTGTGTTGTGGGAATTCAGATAAAACCAATCAGCAGAAATAACAGTCTTGTGTTGTGGGAATTCAGATAAAACCAATCAGCAGAAATAACAGTTTTGTATTATAAAGATTTTTAAAAAAAAGTAAAGATCCCTTTTTACGCCTTAGGTGCATTGGGTATATGGGAAGAGCGTCCCATATTTTTACAGACCAATCGGCACTGGATGGGTAATGTGGTCAGCATTATGCCGGTTGTCTTTACTTACGACAGCCATCCTGGTACCCATTTTAGGCTGGGTCGACCTGCGACGCCACATACCAAGATAAAAATCCACGCAGCCAGCAGTGGGTTTCGATCGGGATACGTAGGATCACGAGTTGGACTCGCAACGCCTATGCTTGTGTTATAGGAATTCAGATACAACTAATCAGCAGGAATAACAGTCTAGAAAACTGCTACGGTTACCTGTGCCTCTGAGGTTTATACAGTGGTGTGGCTCCTGGCTGAACCGGAGTCGCAGGCGGACACAGATCTGGCTCCTCTCTGTGGGTTTATGGGGGACAGAGGTGGGTGAGGCTGCACTATCTTAGCACTGGTCCCTGCAGGTGTACTTGACTCAACCTGTAGATCATAGTGATAGTTTTAATTAACAGTGAACTGCTCAATATCAAATCAGTACTGCTGTAAGGAGTGGAAACATGGAGAAATAAAACAGTTACTAATAAACTACAAATATTAATTAACTAGTGTCTATACAGAATAGTAAAAATAAGTAAACGATACTTTTTCTACACCTTCAGACGCATTGGGCATACAGGGCTAGACCTGTATTTTAGAGACCATTCGGCACTTAGTGGGTGATGTGATCAGAATCATGCCAGATGCCTTTACTTTCCAGGACTTTTCCCCAGGCCTAATAGGCCTGTCAGACACATTTGTATAAGTGTTACACAGGTAAAGCTGTTATTTTTTGTTAGTAGGCCGCACTTTCGATAATAAGAAAAAGGCCACGCCCTAGAATGGATAAATCAAGACTACCAAGCCCTCATTTGGACACAGCGTTCGTGGAAGACCGATTCTCAAGAATATTTATTTAAGTACTCATTATAATAGCAAAGTCAGTCTGACTTCCACACAAAGTTATCGGTTAATGAGTAGCCACTAATTTATTTATTTCTTGTAGCTCACAAGCATACTAAACCCAGGTAGTCGCTGGCTAAGCATATCAACAATATCTGGTGTAGTTCTTCGCAATCATACTAGCAGTGTGAACAAAGTCTTGGGAGTCTAGCAGATGCATCTGGAATAATAGCTGAAACAGCATCCTGGCTACCGCAGCTAACTTTATAACTCCAGCTAAAAAAAAAAAAAAAAAGGACACTTGTCACAATAATGAACAACTTCTACTGTCCTCCCCACATCTTTAGTCCATGTCAAGTGAAAACAATTCTCACATTTCAGAAATACCAAACAGACACATCTGTCCACTGGACTGCCAAACTACCAACTGCCATGTATTGATCTACTCCCCTTGTGAACTCTTCTCACCTGTAAAACTCAGTTACCCTAATACCCCTGCCCATCTTGTCTACACACAACACGTCTGACCAGTAACTGTCCTGTCTGCTGTTATGAGTCAGAGTTTAGTCATTATTTGTCTTTCTCTCCCAGTGTGTGTTAAACTTGACTCATAACAAAACCTACAGGCATAGAAAAGGGTCCTTTACTTTTATTGTGTTTACCATGACACCATTTCGCCAAAAACCACAAATGTTGATGATCAATAACTCTTTTTTGTAACTCAGAGATGAACCACATTTTGTAAAAACAAAACAAAAAGAAAGCGGAGGACAGATGATGTCAACCTGTCCCACTATACACAATGATGAACACATGATTTTGTTTAGAACTACTAACTCATATAAATAATGGAAATTACAACTTCAAACTTACAGTTTTCAGATCCTCATTCCGTCTCCTTTTTTCATTTCGCAGAGCTTCCTGCTGCTTAAGCAAGTCTTGTTCAATTTGCTGGCGCTGCAGACAAATTATTACACTTAAACTAAAAAATATTATTTAAATTGTTATTGCACTTATTATTTAAAAATGAGGGCACAAACAGTATACAACATTATTTACTGTCTGGGAGGTGTATTCTAATACAGTTTGCATCAAAATAAAGATGTGTTCAAATGGGACATGAATGCTACAGTACTGAGACAGATTCGTGGAGGCAGAAAATCGGGACAGGAATATGGGGGGAAAAAAAGAAAATTATGGCAAACACGTAAACAGCTGAGTGTCTGACAAAAAGCACATTCAATACATACTATGGCAACAACGGTCGTGAAATCTCATGCTCTAATTTAGGAAAACTTTTCTTAACATCCAAGGGTCTTGCTTCCCTTTCTTCTTCTGCCTTCTATCCCCCCAATGGAACATAAGCTCTCAACCAGATCATACCTCACCACGTGCCCAAACCAAGCTAGCTCGCAAAATTTCACCACTGCCAAGAGAGGCTCCTGATGTCCTGCAAATGTGTATATTTTGTCTCTGACATATTTATTAGTTTTGTGTTCTAAATAACTGATTTGTAAAATGTGTCTATAGCATTTACATTCGAAAGCCTGAATCCTAATTTCCGTTTCCACAGTAAGAGCCCAACTCTCATATCTGTATAAGAAAACAGACAATGCCAGTGATTTGTAAATACTGACCTTGACTGTGAAGCTGATTTTGCTTTTCCATACTGTATTCAGCTGGGACATAACGGCCATATCAAGTCTTGTCTTGATTTATACCCACATTTTAAAATAAAGCTATACAAAGCAATAGCAACTTGTTGTCCTTGCTGCTGTTGGTTGCTCAACTTAATTACTATCAATAAAAAGTCGGGCATTAGTGAAAATGACAGTCTTCAGTTAATAAAAAAAACTTTGTTTACAATGCTTTTATCTTTTTCTTATTTCCATGGTAAATTTTCAGCCTCATTTTATATACTCAGAGTTTTATAAATAAATTAATCATGCAGTTGACATATCACATATTATTCATTCATGAACCACCGGGAACCATACGGTGGAAGCACTGTAGTCTACCAGATGATGATGATTGCTGAGAGAAAAAACTAAGGAAGGCTGGCAAACTTCAATAGAAAACTTCTTCAAAATGCAATCAATCAAGAATAAGTGTACATGGAATGTAGAGGTGCATCACCACATGTGTACTCAAAATGGTCAAGACATATCTACACCTCTCTGTGGTCATCCTAGAAGTAGGTCAAGACATATCTACACCTCTCTGTGGTCATCCTAGAAGCAGGTCAGGACATATCTACACCTCTCTGTGGTCATCTTAGAAGCATAGAAGCAGATCAAGACATATTGACACCTCTCTGTGGTCATCCTAGAAGCAGGTCAAGACATATCTACACCTCTCTGTGGTCATCCTAGAAGTAGGTCAAGACATATCTACACCTCTCTGTGGTCATCCTAGAAGTAGGTCAAGACATATCTACACCTCTCTGTGGTCATCCTAGAAGTAGGTCATGACATATCTACACCTCTCTGTGGTCATCCTAGAAGCAGGTCAGGACATATCTACACCTCTGTGTGGTCATCCTAGAAGTAGGTCAAGACATATCTATACCTCTCTGTGGTCATCCTAGAAGTAGGTCAAGACATATCTACACCTCTCTGTGGTCATCCTAGAAGTAGGTCAAGACATATCTACACCTCTCTGTGGTCATCCTAGAAGCAGATCAAGACATATTGACACCTCTCTGTGGTCATCCTAGAAGCAGGTCAAGACATATCAACACCTCTCTGTGGTCATCCTAGAAGCAGGTCAAGACATATCTACACCTCTCTGTGGTCATCCTAGAAGCAGGTCAAGACATATCTACACCTCTCTGTGGTCATCCTAGAAGCAGGTCAAGACATATCTACACCTCTCTGTGGTCATCCTAGAAGCAGGTCAAGACATATCACCTCTCTGTGGTCATCCTAGAAGTATATTTCCTACTGGGGTATGGCCATTGTAAATAGGACAGGTGTTTCCTTCGAAAATGGGGCACATCTGTTTAAGAGGTAAGAAGTCTACACACAATTAAGCCAGACTTGAAAAATGGATATGCATGCAACATTCAAGTACTGAAACAATACTTTTTTTAGAGTTCGCACCAGCACACAAATGAGAAGAGGAAGAAGAAGAAGAAGAAGAAGAAGAAGAAGAAGAAGAAGAAGAAGAAGAAGAAGAAGAAGAAGAAGAAGAAGAAAGAGCCTAGCATGAACTGATTGAGGATGCAGCTCCAACAGTAGATAAAAGGCAGAAGAAGAAGAAGAAGAAGAAGAAGAAGAAGAAGAAGAAGAAGAAGAAGAAGAAGAAGAAGAAGAAGAAGGAAACAGTTACAATCTCGTGCCTGTTATTAGAAAAACTCCAGCGGAAAGTTCTGGCTGTTCATCAATTTTTGGACTTTAATCTTTTTCCAGAACTTGAGATTTGTATGCACATTCATTTTACAGATCTAGCTTATTTGTATGCAGAATGTTGGTTCCTGGCTTCTCATGCACATGTACTCTAACCTTGAAGTAAACACCACTAATTAGTTGGGCTTTAAAAAATGCTTGTTGGGGTGGGGGGGGGGATGGGTGAGTTTACTCTGGTTTCCCTTACAATGGTGCCCTGGAACCCATATAGGGATCAGTATGTATGGATTGATGGATATTTGGATGGATGGATGTATGTATGTATGTAACTCGTAACCCACCAGGACATCACACAAGCAATAAACACCCAGTGACACAAAGTGCCACCATGCGGATGAGGATCACCCGAGGAGAGTTACCAGAAATCCCATTTAGCCGTTAGGCCATATCTATGGCCCGGTTATATTTGCGGCCCCCCAGCCAAAGCCAGGGTGGGGCTTCAAATAATGAAAAATTGCATCCCTCATGGGGAAGGCCATTAAAATGGGGATCAGAAGCAATAAAATAGGTCAAACACAAACCTTCTGTTCTTCCTTCTGCCTCTCCAACTCCTTTGTTCTCTCCTCTTGTTGCTTCATATTACTGATCATTTGTTCATAGAAAGACTGCGTTGGAGGTTTGTTGTGCTTGTGCAGAAAGACCTGGGCAATGCCGGCTAGCTGATATATCATCACCTGCATAATCAAAAGTCACATGAAGTCTAAACATAGGAAATTAGCTGATATATCATCACCTGCATAATCAACAGTCACATAAAGTCTAAACATAGGAAATTAGCTGATATATCATCACCTGCATAATCAACAGTCACATGAAGTCTAAACATAGGAAATTAGCTGATATATCATCACCTGCATAATCAAAAGTCACATGAAGTCTAAACATAGGAAATTAGCTGATATATCATCACCTGCATAATCAACAGTCACATGAAGTTTAAACATAGGAAATTAGCTGATATATCATCACCTGCATAATCAAAAGTCACATGAAGTCTAAACATAGGAAATTAGCTGATATATCATCACCTGCATAATCAAAAGTCACATGAAGTCTAAACATAGGAAATTAGCTGATATATTATCACCTGCATAATCAAAAGTCACATGAAGTCTAAACATAGGAAATTAGCTGATATATTATCACCTGCATAATCAAAAGTCACATGAAGTCTAAACATAGGAAATTAGCTGATATATCATCACCTGCATAATCAACAGTCACATGAAGTCTAAACATAGGAAATTAGCTGGTAGATCATCACCTGCATAATCAAAAGTCACATGAAGTTTAAACATAGGAAATTAGCTGATATATCATCACCTGCATAATCAACAGTCACATAAAGTCTAAACATAGGAAATTAGCTGATATATCATCACCTGCATAATCAAAAGTCACATGAAGTCTAAACATAGGAAATTAGCTGATATATCATCACCTGCATAATCAAAAGTCACATGAAGTCTAAACATAGGAAATTAGCTGGTAGATCATCACCTGCATAATCAAAAGTCACATGAAGTCTAAACATAGGAAATTAGCTGGTAGATCATCACCTGCATAATCAAAAGTCACATGAAGTCCAAACAAAGGAAATTAGCTGATATATAATCACCTGCATAATCAAAAGTCACATGAAGTCTATACATAGGAAATTAGCTGATATATAATCACCTGCATAATCAAAAGTCACATGAAGTCTATACATAGGAAATTAGCTGATATATCATCACCTGCATAATCAAAAGTCACATGAAGTCTAAACATAGGAAATTAGCTGATATATCATCACCTGCATAATCAAAAGTCTCATGAAGTCTAAACATAGGAAATTAGCTGATATATCATCACCTGCATAATCAAAAGTCACATGAAGTCTAAACATAGGAAATTAGCAGATATATCATCACCTGCATAATCAAAAGTCACATGAAGTCTAAACATAGGAAATCAGCTGATATATCATCACCTGCATAATCAAAAGTCACATGAAGTCTAAACATAGGAAATCAGCTGGTAGATCATCACCTGCATAATCAAAAGTCACATGAAGTCTAAACATAGGAAATTAGCTGATATATCATCACCTGCATAATCAAAAGTCACATGAAATCTTAACATAGGAAATTAGCTGATATATCATCACCTGCATAATCAAAAGTCACATGAAGTCTATACATAGGAAATAAGTTAATATGAAATCTAAAACAGCAAGAATATGTAAGTTACATGAAGTCTAAACATAGGAAATGTGTTAATATGAAATCTAAAACTAGCAAGAATAAGTAAGTTAGTTAGTTATTTGGGGTTTCAACATCACTGCAATTGGGTTTCCCCATACTTGCTCTGTTACTCTGCCAGTGCAAATCAAATGAAATGTCCCTCACTGTAGCATATGAAAAACTAGTGAATAAACAACTAGTTATGGAACAATCCAGAAATATGCTCACGCAGTAAATGCGCATTTCAGTTGCTCGAGGCGGCAAAGCCATCAACCGCCACCAGAAATGCAGTTTGTCATTGATGGAAGTAGTCGGGGATGATAAGTTGGTCACTACACTTACAACTAGAATTCTTACATAAGGTATTTCACCAGCTCATACTGAAACCGGCCACCAGCCATACTGAACAAAACAACGCAACAGGAAAAACACAGCTCACATGGTTGTAATTAAGCACTAAACAGTAGCTCAAGCAGCGAAACCTTAGACTACTGTCCTTATGTGGAAACTGCATTAGCAAAGCGCTGTTGGAAGCAAAAATAACTTCAAAGCTTAACATTCTGCCAAGCTTTTCCTCCATTTTGGCTGAAAGTCAAATATGTAAGTCACATGACATGACATAGGGAAAAGTATGGTAATCAGGTAGGATTATCATCACTGCACTTTGACCACATCCATAGGTGCTCTGATCTCCTCCTCAACAGCTCCTGACACAATTGATACTGTCTGTTCTGTGTTCATTAATGAAACATCTTTCTTGGTGAAATGCTTACTTCTTGCAGCTCCAGGTTGCACCCCTACATCCAGACGAAATATAAACAACACTATGCCTGTTCTACTGTGTTGGTGAGAGGTCGAAAAAGCTGGACTAAATTTAAGTCCCTTTCTCACACTTTTCTGATCTAGGTAAAGGCCTGTGCTTTTGTATTTTTGGAAGCATGATACATAACTGCTCAAATTCATGAAAACAAAAACCTAAAAATTCATTATAGGAAGAATAAAAGATGTTAAGACTGCAATTATTACTCAGAAGGTTTAACAAAGCATTATTTATTTCATTAAAAAGCAAAAACATGGTATGGTCAAGTTGAGCAAGCTTTTGACATTTAAAAAAAAAAATCATTATATAGTGAATCAACTGGGGAACATCATTCTCCTCTTGGTCTGCTAAAAAAAAAAAAAAGGGTCACTCCATCATTTAGGGACATTTAACTGGGGGCCCGAGGGCCAAATCTGGCCCGAGAACGCCTAGCAAATGGCACTGCCAACTGTATCGCATTAGCAATCTTTCTATGCTGGAGCTTGGACCTCTGGGGTGTGATGACCCCCTATTTTCAATATTTTGGCCCCTGAGTAAACTTAGCTGAATAGTCCTGCCATAGTTACTCGTTCTTGTGCTAACAAAATCCACAAAGAATGCTGGTGATTTATTAATATCATACCCCAGATGACGTCACAGGACAGTCCAACATTTTAGAGGGCGGTAGGCTGGGTTTCCCAGCTTACTTGTGCTTTAAACGACCCCAAAACATCTAGAAAAGGCCATAACCCCAACCCACCTCCATCCCACAAGAGAGTGCAGCCTAGGTCCCATGACTGCATGCAGTCTATCTATCACCCCCTGAAATATGAGACTGTCCCGTGACCTGTGGATTTTCCCTGTTTGGGGTAAGATATTAATAAAGCCCCAGAATGCCCACTGCTGTCCCCATCGCTGTGAAATAAGTGACACAGACTGCACTCTTGACAAAATCAACAGTATACATACACACTAAATGACTAAGGAATCATCAAAAGTGACAACACAAATAGTCCAAGTCTAGTACTGCAGTTTATCATCAGTGTAAGCAGCAGTTACAACAAATCGGTTGTTGAACATGCAATTAATTACATCAGGCACGATCAGTTCAGTGGCAACTTTTTCCCAGGAACCATACTTTTCATCACAGAATTATTATCAATCAATCAATTAGATGCCATCGCCACAATGAATACTGGTTGCAACTGATCACCAACATGCTCTGTCTTTCCCCTTGGTGTACTCTTAAACAGCTGTTTCTATCTTTTGGTGTTATCGTTCCACAAGTATCGCTGTCGCCTTTTGCTCTCTTGCCTTCAACTTATCCCTCCAGTATGGTTTCTATAAGAATGTTATGTCTTTTAATATGGGTGAAATATTTTACTTGTCTATTTTTTATTTCTATCAGAATTATAAATGGTGTAACAAATATAAACTGATATGCAGCAATATGTAATGACTAACCTCTCCAACGACCTCCTTCGCCTCCTTCTCAAGCGCAGCTTTCAACTCAGCCACAAGCTGGTTGGAGAGTCCCTTAGGGTTGACCAATGATATTTCTGGCACCCTTAAAACAGAAGAATGACAACAAAATGTATACAGGTCTGGACTAATATTAACATCAAGTCATCAAATGTATACAGGTCTCGACTAATATTAACATCAGGTCATCAAATATATACAGGTCTGGACTAATATTAACATCAGGTCATCACATGTATACAGGTATCAACTAATATTAGCATCAGGTCATCAAATGTATACAGGTAAAGGTAAAGTCGGGAGATGTGAACCAGCGTCATTGCACACGGTTATAAACCATAAGTGCTCTGCCACCAGTACGGACAGCTGATAAGAATTGTCCACCCGTGTCGCCGTCCGCACGTAACTCTGTAGCTACAGCGACGTTCCTCCATTTACCCTAGAGTGGTACCCATTTCCTAGAGGCTGGGTGAACCCCAGGAACTGCCCGGTTTCAAACACCGACCGTGGGCTGCAGCGAGTCGCAGCTGGATTTGAAAGTGAGCCTCTTATTGACTGTGCTAGACAGGTATCAACTAATATTAGCATCAGGTCATCAAAGGTATACAGGTTTCAACTAATTTTAGCATCAGGTCATTAAATGTATACAGGTTTTAACTAATTTTAGCATCAGGTCATCAAATGTATACAGGCCTGGGCTATCCTCCGAATAAAGATCCCAAATTATCGAGGCCGAAAATATACCCTAACAGGGCTACAGTCAAGTGTCAATTGCGGACTTCCAGCGACTTAATTGCGGACTTCTGGCAACTTCTGCCACCGCCAAGAATATCACCCCACGCCGCATGGATTGGGGCTAAACTAGATGGCTAGGACACACGAGCAGCAGCTACCGCATCTCCTGCAGCTTCCTTCATTTTATTTGCTTGTGAGTCCCAGCCATCTAGTTTAGCCACCGCCAAGGATATCACCCCACGCCGCATGGATTGGGGCTAAACTAGATGGCTGGGACACACGAGCAGCAGCTACTGCATCTCCTGCAGCTTCCTTCATTTTATTTGCTTGTGAGTCCCAGCCATCTAGTTTAGCCCCAAACCACGCCACGTGAGTGGCTTGAGGGATTTCTTGGCGGTGGCAGTATAGTCCCAGGAAGTTCGCATTTCGGCGGTGGCGGTATAGTCCCCTGAAGTCCGCAATTGACACATGACTGAGGCCCTGTTAGGGTATATTTTCGGCCTCGATAATTTGGGACTGTTATTCAGAGGATAGCACAGTCCTGGATTAATATTAACATCAGGTCATCAAACGTATACAGGTCTGGACTAATATTAACATCAGGTCATCAAATGTATACAGGTCTCGACTAATATTAACATAAGGTCATCAAATGTATACAGGTCTGGACTAAAATTAACATCAGGTCATCAAATGTATACAGGTATCAACTAATATTAACATCAGGTCATCAAATATATACAGGTCTGGACTAATATTAGCATCAGGTCATCAAATGTATACAGGTCTGGACTAATATCAACATCAGGTCATCAAATGTATACAGGTCTCGACTAATATTAACATCAGGTCATCAAATGTATACAGGTCTCGACTAATATTAGCATCAGGTCATCAAATGTATACAGGTCTCGACTAATATTAACATCAGGTCATCAAATGTATACAGGTCTAGGCTAATATAAACATCAGGTCCCCCCAGCCTTGTGTGGGTACCAGGGGCAAGACTGGGAAATAAAGTCGGTCAGTGTAATGTTGACCATATCACCCACCAAATGCCAACTGGTCTATAAAATATAGGTCTAGCCCTATTTGCCCAATATGCCTCAAGGCTTGGAAACGGCTCCTTTACTTTACGATCAGATAACATGAAATAAGTTTGAGAAATACAAATCACAGATCTTCTCATAATAATATTCACTATAAATATTTGTTTAAATTCAGAACCTAGAAGTACTGGAGCTCAAAATAAACATTGTAACAAAGAACTGTATGGAGAATGTATTAGTTGAAAAAAAAAAAGTGAAAGACACTTGTTTAAAAGACTCACACATCTGGGTATCTAGGTGAACATTTGACCACCATATCCAACTGAACATGCACATTGCCTTCTTCACCTCCCACGCTTTGCTGAGGCTTCAATGTTAGTTTTAGTTCCAATGGTTGAAAAATCTGTTTAAAAAAAAAAAAAAATAAGCAAAGGTTACATATATTTTTTTTTTCCTGAGCAAAGACACAGAAAAAAAAATACAGACAAAAATCAAAGATAACTGGAATAAACAAAAGGCAAAAAACTTTAACTGTCTTTCTGGTAAAAAGTACCCCCCCATAAAGTAACGGTCATAAAAACATCATCATCGTCAGGCGCCTTGCTGACTGGTGTGGGCGATCATGCCTCTCCGTAATCTGCGATCTCCTGCAGCATGTATCAGTTTGTGTGCCGACACACCTCCATGCCATGCAACAAGACTGTCAAGCATCTTCTCTCGTTGTCTTCCTTTATCCCTGCACTGGTCTTCAGTTAGCTCACACCAAGAAATTTACTCAAAACTAGTTGAATTCTGCAAGTCATGGGTTTGACTTTTTAACACTAACCATGCTTAGTCTCTTTTTATGACATGCATGGTTGGTTACAGTGTTAACTACTGTGTGTGTGTGTCCATTATGTGCCTTTGTGACTCATGAGCAAGTTCACTTCTTTTCTGCTTTTCATCTTATAATCAACTAAGGAATTAAAAGCAAAGCAGGCACAGCTAATAAAATGTGATTGTTAAAAATATAATTTTAACACAAATAAATGTCACTGGTTTTTTAAACAGACTGATGGAAGGAATTTAACTGGCGCCTGCGCAGAATAGAGGGAATTAAATGGTATAATAGAATAACTAATGTAGAACTTTGGAAGAGAACTAAACAGGCTCCAGTGGACCAAGAGGTGAGGAAAAGACGCTGGCCTTGGATAGGACACACACTGAGAAAACAAGAGAACAGAATAACTAGAATGTCTTTGCATTGGAATCCACAGGGGCATAGGAATAAAGCAAGGCCAAAAAACACATGGAGAAGCGAGCTGGAGAATGAAGTTAGAAAGATGGGGAGGACATGGGGAGAGCTCCATGCAATGGCGAAGGATAGAACGACTTGGTGTGAGTTGGTTGAGGGCCTATGCTCCATTGGGGGATAGAAAGGCAGAAGAAGAAGAAGATGTAAGGAATGCTAAACACAATACAAAATGTGACTAGATAGCTCAACAGAGGGAATGGAAAAGACGCACACAAACACAACAAACACTTTGACCAAAGTCTTTATCAATGAAGTATTTAATTCAGCACAAACTGATGGGAGGAAACATACAATATTCTGGCAGTTTCACTCCACAACAACAAAAAAACTGTCCACATGAAAAAGTATAAATAAACAGATATGAAAATATTAGAAGTATAAGATCTTTAGGCTCTCCTTTGAATTTACCCCTAAAATGGCGGCCGTATTATGATGCTGTCCGAAAAAGAGCTAAATTGGCCAATTTCTGGCCATAAAATATCCAAAAATATCCAAACGGGGCTCAGTTCTATTAAAAATATATGTGCCGTCTCCGCATAACGAAACAAATGCTCTAACAGGGTCTCGGCGATATGTTACTTGCGGAGCTGCTTCTGCGAGTGTGCCTCACCGCCGACCGTATCCCCCGCGCCACTACATGCGGCGCGGATAGGGACTAAACTAGATGGCTGGGACTCAGAAGCGGCAGCTACCGCATCTCCTGCAACTTCCTCCAATTACTTTACTCGTGAGTCCCAGGCACCTAGTTTAGACCCCCCCCCCCCCCCCCCCCCCCCCCCCCCCCCGGCGATAAGTTTAATCGCGTTTGGCGCATGCCGACAAGTCTGACATCTACCGCTGGTAAATCCTCTAATCGGAAGAACACAGTATTGCTAATCGGCTTTCATCGTCTGTAATGTCTCGAAATTGGTCAATGGTCGCTAATATCGTCTGCAGAAACGCTCGAAATTGTTGTCAACGGTGGGTATTTATTGTCTGCTACTACCGTGTGCAAATGTTGATATTGATTGTCAAGTAATCCTAGTTTTGCCGAGATTTGTTCCTTGGCAGAAAGTGCATATTTTAGATATACGTGAACACCGTCGTTTGGATATTTTTGGATATTTTATGGCCAGAATGTGGCATCATATTATGGCCGCCATTTTGGGGGTAAGTTCAAAGGAGAGCCGATTTTTATATGTGGGTGAAGTTCTTGGCTCTCCTCTGAACTTCATTGGAGGAAAGTCCGCATTTTACACATGAGTGAGGCCTGTTAGGGTACTTGTTTGGCCACCATAATATGGGGATGAAGTTCAGAGGAGAGCCAAGTTCTTAGCTTCTTGTGTCTTACTATAACTTTTATTTTGATCTTCACACCAACTTCAGAGAAATTAAAAAAGAAAAAGAGAGACAACTGAAGTATGTTGGTCACATTAAAATCCATGTACTTTTTAAATATCCTACAGATAGACAATCTGACAACAGACAATGATTATGACACAATGGGGAAGAGATGAAAAACAGAAGTCTGTATGTATAAACTGGCTAAAAGAATGAGATGCTTCGCAGTCAACTTTCACAGCGTAGTCTGAACCTGACTAACAAATATATATGAGAAGTACATAAATGCATATATGTGTATACATACACACATACATAAAAACGTGCATACAAGTGAAGAATACAATAACGTTAGTTATAGTTAGAAGAACAAATGTAAATAACAGAATACATATCAAGTGATCATCATTGTGATGCAAGTCTGTGTCACAGCTGAGCAACGACTTGAAAAATACTATATATTATATGTTACAATTAAAGCAAAGACGAAATTAAATGGACATGGCAGTGACGTATATACATTCCAAGCTGCTTTCTTCCTAAGATCGATGATATCTTGTCCAAAGATCGACTCCAAAGCTTGTAACTCCTCATCCTGTCGTTCTTGGAAGGAGGCAGCAGACATCGCTCACCGTTCTCTTGGTACTTGGTGACGATGCTCGGCTCCTTCCCTACAAACGTATCATAAATGATTGTTTCTGTAATCTCCACGATATCATTTTCATTAGTAACATCTGAACGTCTATTGCCTGTACAAGATTCTCAGCGTCATGACATTATCGCATAAAGATTTCTGCAGACGTGTTAAAAAATAATATTAGTTTCATCTCCAGTTTGAAGTACGACTTCCTGTTTACAAAGCTGTTGGTCAAAATTTCGGACTAAACGTTGGCTCGGAAATTAAGTTTCGAAACTAACAATTAAATCCATACTATAAATCACAAACCCTGTCTGTATTTCGTGTATGTATTTATAAATGAAGTGTTAACTTCTCACAAACCGTGACCAATACACGGGTTACATTTTTATTTGCTTTTATGACTACAATGTTTAATTTAACAGTTATATTGGCGGGCAAGGTTATTGTGCATTTCTTTATTTATTGCGACAATAGGTAAAAGTAAACTTTTGCTGCAGTTATATTCCTTTAAATATTTTTAGCTATTAGTTTCCTTGAAAAGGTAAGTTTTAAAAATTATATTTCGCTGTTTTTCTTACGAAACATGTATCCATATGTGACAGAGACAATAGATTTTTCGGTCTCTCAATTTGTTAAACACTAGTATAAGTATTACAGGGAACGCCTTGGGTATACTTAGGGGTAATGACTAAAGATACAACAGCGGAGGATAAAAGGATGAATTAGAAGGGATATTGAATATGGGGTTTTTAAGTAGACCCCTCTTTCCACTAGGCCTACATACAAGTCGGTGACTGTTGCTTGGGCATTGCAAACGCGTTTCGTAATGCCGGGGCACCGGGTTCAATCCCTATCGTTTGTGCTATGTATGCAAATGATGATCTCGACCCGCACTTCCTGGACCCATATGGGTATATGACAATGTCTTCTGTGCGTGAATGCTGACCAGTCAGTGCCCTTGTCTCGTCGTCGACGGTGGCATGTGACTGTTTTCTGTAGTTCTTCCCCAGTGTTAAAGACAGACACAAACAAATTAAGCATGTCTACTGGTGTATCCGTCCACTCATTCCTATTACATTACTGATGTTGTTATTATTAGTATTTTAATGAAAATGTTTAATTTATAATATTTTTCTTATTATTGAATATTATTATTGCTAATTGTTATTATTATTATTATTATTATTATTATTAGTGATATGCTAAATGACAAATTATACATACGGCAAGCACGAGAAACCATTATCATCACCAGTGTTGCCACTTTGGATGTTTTTCATCAAAATTTAGATGTTTCCCCTTGCATTTAGATGGCGTTTTTGACGTTTAGATGGTAGATGTTTTTCTAGATTCTTTTCATTTGGAGTGAATTAATAAAATCTAACCTACGAAACAGGATGAAATTTGACCTCTTAAATGCTATTTTACAGTAAAATTTTGCCTGATAAGAGAAGGAAAATGCTGTTCAACTTATTAGTTCCCTGATTGTGTATTAAAATAAACTGGAACAACTAAAGCATTCCAGAGTCATTTTAGATCTGAAGCTTCAACTTCATCATACAAGCTAAGTTTATCCTGTGCATCTTGTAAGGCAGTCTTTAGTAAAGATGAGGACATGATTCTATAGGGTAAGTCAAATCAATTGCTATGTAATGTGTGACTCTTTCCATTGGGATGTTTTTTCTAGATGTTTTCCATGCAAATGTAGATGTTTTTAGATATTTTTGACTTCGTTTTGGATGTTTTTTGTCAAAGAAAAGTGGCAACTCTGATCATCACCATTATCAACACGACCATCTTTCTGTACTAGAAGCAAATGCAGAGGAGGGGGTTAACTTGTGATGAAGGGAACAGAGAAGAGATAGCTGTAAGGATAATGTGGAAATCTACTCCTTGAAATCTCGACTCCGAACCTACAAGAGCTCTCAACAATGTCGCGTGGCGAGCCAAACCCAACCATAAGCTGCCTCAGTAGCAAGAAAAGAAAAGAGAAAAAGAAAGTTCGTTTAGGCGGGGGTAAAATCAAAGTATCTCACCCTGGCAGCAAATCTTCTGTGTGGGGTCTAATATAGTCTAACAGTAAAACCTAGACATACTAACTAAAATATAACACGAAATGTAAGTTGACGAATACAGAAACTTTATTGTTGATGACATAACAATCATTCTTGACAACACTCCAAAAGCTAAATATACTAAAGAACTACTAACTGAAATATATGAGCAGACCGGTAGAACTAACCAAGCAACTAGTAAATCAATGAATAACAAAATACTGACAACTACTAGCAGACCAACAACCAGGTAGTACCGTTATGCAGTCTTAACCTTGAAAATACCTACCCCTAATTAGGGGGCTTTAAACCCCCCCCAAAATCCGAGTATATACTTTTCACAAAACAATTTAAATTTTTAAAAATAAACATGGATGCCCCGAAATGAAAAAAAAAAGTATAAAATTCAGGGGGCCCAGAAAAACCCAAAACAAAACAAAAAATTATAAATGAAAATACGGAAAAAAATAATCAATTCTGAAATAATGAAAAATCTGAAATATGGGAGCCCAAAACAATTCAATAAATTTATACCTCCTCTTTACCTCTATTCAAATCTTTTTAAAAAAAATCAAACCAAAAATAAAAATCTCACCCCACTTTCCCCCGTTTAGAGTGGCGACTTACTTGAACGCGAACACCTAAACCCCCGGGTTTGGGAAAATATAATCCCCACCGACTGTGAATCTTATCGGCTTGCCCCAGGATGCTCAGGCAAACAAATGTCCAGGGATCTTTTCACAGCATTTTTAAACCCCTTTTAAATCATG
>CAJHNH020002845.1:0-32894 GCA_905116865.2 Candidula unifasciata | reverse complement strand
TAACCCATTTGCGAGATGAGATGCCTGAGAAAAGCCGCCAAGTTTACAATTCGAGATCGAATGAATAATGATACTACCAGGCAGATTGTGGGAACGAAATCTTGTACTAGATTCATCAAGAAACAGCAAACCAAGTGGTTTGACCATATAAGAATGCAGCTAGATCAAATCAAAACCGTCTCCACCTGATGGGCCATGCTGCTGACGTCACCAAACCGGGCTAACGATAACAGTTAGGTTTTCACTCTGACCGTCTTGTTTGTTCGGTGTGTTCCCTGCCCCTACCCGGTTTGGTGACGTCAGCAGCATGGCCCGTCAAATGGAGACGGTCTTGATCAAATACCACCACAAGAGTTACATCTCAGAAGATAAGCGGCAAGATCAAGAGGACGCCCTTCACAGAATTACAATAACCAGTGACACCAGCCTGCACTGGATCGCAAATTATCCCCCCCCCCCTTTTCACGACGCTTAACGGCGGAAGTGGTTTATGATGATAATGATGATAAATTAAATAGCGATCTCTCAGTAAGGCGAAACTTAAGGAAAATGTTTTGGGGCTAATGGGTGTCTGTGTACTGCCAGAAATGAGTAATCGATAAGTTATTAAAGAAGGCAAGACACGCTAACGGCTAATCACACATGTCCGAGAAAGCAGTCGATAATTTCAAGAAGAAGACAAATTGGAGTATGTTGTGTTAGTTGAACAGTTTTTCCCGCGTGTATTCTGTGGCCCTATTTTGGGATTTGAAAAATTATACCTACTGACTCATTACAAGCATGTCGTAAAAGGCGACTATTTAGCGATTTCCTGAAATAGGATGTGTTGGGACGAAAGACGCAAAGACTGAAAGCTAGCTGTAGATTACAGCATACCTTACCAACCATCCTTATCATTAACTCATGAAATGCCTATTTAAAACTAATGATCTGGCAGCCATTTTTATATATTAACTAACTGTATACGTACAAGAATGCACACAGAGACTGAATTAAAGTAAACTGTGAAATACTAACACCAACAACTGTAAGTTCAGAATAATAATGCATGATGTAATAAGTTTCAACAAAATGTAAGACATTTTTTAATGGACTGAAATAGAAAACAAAAGAATAGTGTGCAACAAATAATGTCCGAGCCAGGAGTGACTACAGGCCCGACATAAATTCACTTATTGTTTTCCATCGCTGCACTGATTATGTATTAGGGTAACAGTAAGCTCATGGCATGAATTGTCTGGTTGGCTGTACTTCGTGTCTTATGTGCGAAGTGGTAGAAAATGGTCGAACAGCTCCCCTCCTTCATCCACGTCGATTTCTGCTTCTTTAATCATTAAAGCTCACTAACTCGGTAGGGAAGATTTTAACACTAATCACACAACCTAGGTATAACGGAAGACCACCATAGCATAAAGGAATAGTCGATAATGAAGTGGCGGGCATTTTTGCAAAAGGAGGTACGAGCAGCCATAATATAATAGAAACAGGCCTAGGACAAACTGAGAAGAAGAGTGCAATCAAACGGTATGTTACAGGAATGTGGAAGAGTGGGAAAGGTAAACACTTTACGCATAGGCTGGTAGCAGTCGGAAGTGGCAAAACCTTCTTCTAGACACACCGAATGACGAGGTGGTGTCTTCAGCTGTCTTCTATAGAGTGTGGCCCATCTTGTCACTTCTCACACAGGTCATTGACAAACAGGAAAGTGGAGTATCTGGTAAATGGTATTAAGGGTTGGTGGATTAAAAGCAGTACCCTGGTGCATCTATTTCACTTTGATCCTGACGTAGGTCCAAGTGAAGTCATAGCTAACACGTCTTGAGGATAGGGTACAATAAAAATCTGGGTTAACCAACCATTAAATCTAGTGCTTGTTACTATTCTTCCCCACCAAACGTCTTCAGTTACGTTCAGATACCAGTGTTCGGCCGTCAAATAGAAGAATGGACCTGACAGAGATTTATCTCCAGATGTACCCTAGCAAGCATAAATAGCCATGCCCAATATTTCTCGGCTTTCTAGTTCAACTGTCGACCTGAATATATGATACATTTCTCTACCTGATCAATTTTGCTAGAGTAAGGTCATTTGAAAACAGGATACATTAATTCAAAGGTGCATGGCCTGCCCATGCATACATATAAGAGGACATCATCCATATGAATGCAGGTGAACCTCTCCAGTTGCAGTGATCTGTAATTTGAGTCCAGTGACGACGATGCACCATTTTTCCATAGCTGCACCAGTCTAACCGATCCACCAGAGACAAACATGACTTTAAATAAGTTAATTAAAGTACAACTTACCCATACTCTCTTAAAGTTCCCGGGTAAAACAGGTGACATTTAAACCAGATATATATGTAAGTTAACAGAAAGGCGTTATACCTTCTGCTGGCTTTGGGAACTACGTCTGGAACGAGGCTAATATTTCAAACTCTTCCGAACCAAAAGAGGAAAGATTCCCTCCCCCAAATTAAGCTGTAATTAGGCCATGGAAAAGGGCTTTACTACTCATGGAAATCATTTACCTGTGAGTGAATTCATAACATACCTCACTCCCAATAGATTTAACACTGAAAAATGTTCCGTAACACATGTCCTCACCCATAATTACTGAGGGACTATTTACCAATGGTGCAATAGTCCATATCTGAAGACAGATAATTTGCATAGAGATGTAGAGAATGTGGACGAGCTGCTGGTTGCGTGATAGTCAACATACTTGACACAAAGAAACCAGACCACAATTATAGCTGATACTGCTCGCAGTAGGTTGAACATGGTAGGTTTTGTTTTAATAAATAGATGGTGGTAGTGGATGAGGAATGACCAGCACTACTTGTTCGCTCTGGACCGGCCTGACGGGGGCACTACCCGTGAACTAGGAAAGATGACCACGCAACTTTGAAACTGCAGTGTCCTACGAAACTATCCCGAAAGGCTAAGTCAGGCAACAAATGTCTGCAGAAGTCGGATGTGTCGGCTGAAAGGTGCGAATATCGCAGCCATGTCGTACATGGACACAAAGTGTTTACGTCTTCGGATGAACGCAGACGACGACTACGACGATGACGAAGAAGAAGAAAATGAAGAAGAAGAAGAGGAGGAGGAGGAAAAAGCAGAAGAAGCAGAAGAAGAAGAAGAAGAAGAAGAAGAAGAAGAAGAAGAAGAAGAAGAAGAAGAAGAAGAAGAGGAGGAGGAGGAGGAGGAGGAAGAAGAGGAAGAAGAAAAAGAAGAAGCAGTAGAAGAAGAAGAAGAAGCAATTAATTATGGCCAATTGAAAACACTTCTTCCTTTGAGACCATCAAAAACATAAGAGTTTGAAAAGCTCAGCATTTTTACTAGCTATCTGCAGTTTTTCTGTCCGCCTGTCTATAGACCCTGATAGTTCCCAACAAAATGTTTAACCAATAGGAATCAGGGGATATTAAAGAATGCTACATTTCGTCAAACATCAGTCAAGTTTTACCAACAGCGAAAGTTGTGAGTATTGTGAAACAAGAAAACAAAGTGACAACTATTTCCAACAATACACAGAGCTCTTATCTCATTACCGGCCGGACTCTCGGCATGTCTCCAAAACGATTCAGGGCTAACACGTCTCTGAAATAAAGCAAAAAAAAATTGGATATTTTCCAATTTAACAACGAACGAAAATAGGAAGATGCAGTGTTGATGGACAGAAAAATGTCGTTTCTCCAAATGAGTGAGCGTGTATGTCTTTGTGTGTGTATGTTTGTGTATGTGTGTGTGTGTACGCGAGCAGTAAAAGCATGTGTAGCAATGAGCAAACGTTATAGAGAGCCCATAATGTGTATGTAAATAAAAGGATTTCCCCTCCTATAAAAGTAAGTTGGTTTCACTGGGTATGCGTGGGTGTGATTTGTAAATGTATTCTTCGAAACTGTTTTGTTTAGCATAATAATTCGCTTCATGTCCACATAGAAGATTACAAAATTGGTTACACTGTGTATACATGCATATACATACACACACACACACACACACACACACACACACACACACACACACACACACACACACACACACATACATACATACATACATACATACATACATACATACATACATACATACATACATACATACATACATACATACATACATACATACATACATACAATAAGAAAATTATTAATTTTGATTAGCAAGCATATCATGCTGTAAATGTGGGAATACTAGAGTAAAGGACCCTTTCCCCGCGTTCATACGTATCGAGGATATAGGGATAGACCTACATTTTATAGATCAATCGGCTCTCGGTAGGTGCTGTTGTCGACGTTACGACGGCCGCCTTTACTTCCCATGATTGCACCCGGTGCCCATTTGAGGCTGGGTAGACCTAAGAGCCAAGGTAATTTTAGAGAAAGTGCGGCTCCGTCAGGTCCTGAACCCAGACATTTGAGTTCGCAGTTGAGCGCTCAGCCGACTACACCATAGCGGCTCACATGGGACTACTAATGGAGCTCTCTCTCTCTCTCTTTCTCTCTCACTCTCTCTTTCTACTTCTTTGTCTCTCTGTTTCTAATAATACAAGCAGCATAATGCCTTGTAGTAGTCATGATAAGTCGAACCATGCTGTGTTATTGTCCCGTTCTCTCCCCCCCCTCCTTTCTCTGTATGAGTGTGCGTAAGTGTGTGTGTCTATGTGTATAGCTTTATCATTTTCAAAGAGATGTTATAAATAATATAAGCTACTTCTTCTTCTTCTTCTTCTTCTTCTTCTTCTTCTTCTTCTTCTTCTTCTTCTTCTTCTTCTTCTTCTTCTTCTTCTTCTTCTTCTTCTTCTTCTTCTTCTTCTTCTTCTTCTTCTTCTTCTTCTTCTTCTTCTTCTTCTTCTGATTCTTCTTTTTCTTTTTCTTTTTCTTCTTCTTCTTCTTCTTCTTCTTCTTCTTCTTCTTCTTCTTCTTCTTCTTCTTCTTCTTCTTCTTCTTCTTCTTCTTCTTCTTCTTCTTCTTCTTCTTCTTCTTCTTCTTCTTCTTCTTCTTCTTCTTCTTCTTCTTCTTCATCCTCCTCCTCCTCCTCCTCTTCTTCTTCTTCTTCTTCTTCTTCTTCTTCTTCTTCTTCTTCTTCTTCTTCTTCTTCTTCTTCTTCTTCTTCTTCTTCTTCTTCTTCTTCTTCTTCTTCTTGTTAGCGTTCACCGGCTGTAGAAGCAACCTGTTCTGTGTGCTCCAGATATGGGGAGGTCAACAGTTCTCTATTGGTCTGTTTCTTGTGCTGCTTCGCGTTCACCGGCTATAAACATCGTAGGAAGGTTCTGGTTGTTCGTTACTTTCTGTTCCAGAGTAGGAGTTTTGCGTGCACAATGGTTTTACTTATATTTCGTTTTTGCATGCAGAATGTTTGTTCCTTCCCTATCAGGCAGATAAACTCTGAACTCAAAAGAAAACACTGCTGATTGGTCAACTTTAATAGCATGTTTGTCAGAGGGGCGGCCAGTCTCCCCAATGAGGCGCCCGAACTCAAATGAGAATTATTCTCTGCTTGTCTGTTATTGCTAATAACACGTTTCCGGTCCTATTCACGTTTCCCGGCCCATCTAATCACTTTCTCAGTCTGGTCTATGTCAGAGGAGTGCCATCACTTTGTTGTGTTTTCTTCGAAAAGAGTCTCCCGTGGGACCTATCTCAGGCTGTGGGTAGGGGGTTTAGGTTAGGGCCAGTTCTAGATGTTCTGGGGTCATTAAAAGCTACATCGTCATGTAGTATAGAACAGGCGACATCGGTGCTGGTGTAATTAGAGGCAAGACAACGTGATACCCCTCTGACGTAGAACAGTCTGAGAAAGTATTAATATTAATGAAAGGTCAGCCAGTGTGTAGATGGGCCGGGAAACGTGAATAGGAACTGCTCCTGATAAAAGTTCCGGGGCCGCATTTGTTGTGGGAAAGGGGGGGGGGAGGGGGAGAGGAGAGCGGAGGGGGAAACCACTTGGTCGCCCCGTTTCCCCCACAAGGTGGTTGTAAAACGCGAATAATTAGTAGTTCCGTAAAATAGGATATGTTGGTTGGAGAGGCGCAGATATCGCAGCTAAGCTGTAAACCACACCACAACGTGCAACCGCCCTATTAAAAGCGAAGGCAGAATTAGAAAAAGAAGATAATAACAAGAAACATTATAGACATGCGGGGCGTTGTTATTAAGCACTGGGTAACCTTTGTAAACAAGTACAGACACAAATGACAGAGGACTTAACAAGACACGACACCGGCATTTTGTGTTTTGTTTGCGTGGGAGTTGTCATTACAAAACCGTTATCGGCTCCCCACGTGAAGTGATGAAAAAATGATTAGTATACAACAAATTGAAAACCGACCGTCAAACATCGATGGTAAACGTACTGTTACAAAAACAGAAACGCATTGTTATCCGATGGCGCGTTTTTAAAATTAATTGACTGGAAAGCCGGTACGCCTAAAAACTATTGACGAACAAGTTAAAAAAAAACTGTCATCTGAATGGTTGAACCCTAAGGTATTTTTGAAACGATTTTAAACAGTTTCACTCAATAAATTACAAAGATTTTAAAGTGGTCAAGCCGTTTGCCTCGCGCGCTGAAGGTCGGGAGCTTGATTCACGGCTGCTTCTTTCAGGTTCCTTGTGCCATTTTCCGAAGATTTATGGGGATCGTAGCCAGAGCTACAGAGTTCATGCACTGTGCGACACTCTCGACAGGTGGCTAGCCGTTCTGCGGAGAGAGATTGAGCCATATGGGATAAAACCCGGTGCAATGAAGTCGATTCCCTCGATAAACCTTTAACTTTTTTACTGGAGACAGTGTACAATACAAACACTTAAAGTACTGATGCAAAATGTATAAAACATACCATAACATTAGGTTTGGTACCAACAATAGTTTTCTTCGGCAGGGTGAGTGAGTGAGATTTAACCCAACCAGAACATCCAACAAACGATAAACACCCGGTGACACAAAGTGCCACCATGTGGATGAGGATCACCCGGGGAGAGGTCCCGGAAACCCCCTTCAACCGTTAGCTTATAGGCCTATTAACAAAAGCCAGGGTGGGGCTTCAAAATAACGAACAATTTTATCCAACAAGGGGATGACATATATTTGCTAGGCAGGGTCAAATCAAGACCGTCTCTATCTGATGGGCCATGCTGCTGACGTCTCCAAACCGGGCTAACGATACGCTAACGTATCGTCAGCCTGGTTTGGTGACGTCAGCAGCATGGCCCATCAGATGGAGAAGGTCTTGGTCAAATAGTATAGTTTGTACGAAACTACCAACTTCAGCAGCCCTGTTTCGAACCCAGCCTTTGGGCTACCTCGCTTCCTACCTATTAAAATTACTGACACAAATTATGTCTAATAATATTAGTTGTTACACTTTTGTATTATCAGTTTAAATTACCCCCTTCCCGCCTCTCTCTCGCTCTCTCGCTCTCTCTCTCTCTCTCTCTCTCTCTCTCTCTCTCTCTCTCTCTCTCTCTGTCTACGCCTCTCTCTATCCCTTCACTGTGTCAAAATCTGCCTCTCTCTTAACCCCCTCCCCTTTTTTTCTGTGTCTACCAGTATATCTTCCCTCTCTCTGCCATAGGTGCCGACACCTGAGGCCCAGCCAACTTGAGGCACCCCTCCCCGAAAGAGAAAAATTTGTAAGAAGGCTAAGGCTCACCGACACCAATAATTTTCATTCAACAACACCCCTCCCCCACACCCCCCGATTTCCGCTGCCTACTTGTCATAGTATTAAAAATATGTGCATTCATATTTTTTGGGCCATTCAACAAAAAGTAATAATAGTAATAATAAAATATTAATAATAATACTAAATAATGTTGTACAATTAAAGAAATCCAAAACTTTTCTAGGCGCTTACCCCCCCCCTCCCCCCCTCTTTAGTCCTCCCCCCCCCCCAATCTTTTCTCTGTGGCCATGACGGCCTACTCTCTGTATCTCTCACGTTGTCTGTCTCTGTTTGTTGTCTGAGTGTCTATCTTTTTGTCTACGTGTCCATGTTTCTCTGTGTCTCTCTAACGTCTATGGCTTGAGTGTTGCGAACACGCTACGTTATTCCGAGGTACCCGCTTCAATTCAGCTTCGACAGAAGACTGCTTTGCTTTGATTTGCAGTCTTGTGGACCACCGGTCATTAAGAAAGCAATACAATTAGAGACCGTAAAATTGCATAGAAAACCAACTAAACTGCCTCAGTAATGCCGGGGTTCGTTCTGTAGGTTCTGAAAGAAAACGCAAATAACTTTTTTTTTTGTCTCTGTCTACACGTGGATCAAGAAGACAAAAAACCCCATCCTGCATGATCTGAACGCCGAGAAGAACTGGCTCATAAACAGCATCCTCTCCCGAAAGTTGATGTATTCTGACCATTTTAAACGTCATGATCGCCAGCAGGGGATGGATCGTGCAGTTTCCGGAAAATGATGCAGAGGTCGATCTCACAGTGAAGGTGGGTACAAGATACTGAACATGCACTGGTCACGAAACCATATTGGTCTGGAGAACTGGCTGTTCCAGACGTTTCTTAAAGAGAGTGACGTTCTGTAAAAGATCTACTGATTGATAATACCTGCCCAATCTCCGTCTCTCTCATTCACTCTCCATCTCCCTCACAGTTTAACCAAAACGACAATTCAGACACTGGAAATTGGCATCTCCATCCTCAAGTTCAGTAGGAGTTAATCCCATTATCGATGTCACCTACAGGTCACAGAACATTGCAGATGCTGTCAGCGCTGGTTCTGACTGGCCTGATTCTGATGGATCTAAAGGCACTATGTAATCATAGCCAGGGCTGCAAAAGTTGGTACTTTCGTACACATATGGTACTATTTAACCCTTGCCGAGCACAGCTGTACTCTTGGTACCACAACGGGTGTTTTGGTATGTTTTACAAATGTTGCATTAATATTTTAAATGTTGGTATTGTACGCTGGATCCAGTAAGTGTTACAGAAGAAAGACCGACTTCAATTACGTCACTGGTCATGTCTTCGTCTTTGCGTTCACGAGCTGTAAACTCTGGTGGAAAGTTCTGGTTGTTCATCCACTTCTGACTGCAGTCCTGTTCCAGAAACTGTGTGTTGCGTGTGCATCCGTTTGTCAGATCTGACTCATGTGTATGTAGACTGTTGGTTCCGTGCCACTGGTCATGTATTTCCATTGCCTTGTTAAAGAAAAATATTATGAACAAATAAATCAAGAACTTTTTGGACTAATAGCGCAAGAACAACAAACTAATGATAAAATAACACCAGACACATTGTAGTTTACATTTTCAGAAGAAACATTTTGAGATGAAAACTGCTTTCGATTACTTTTGAAATGTATGCTTAATCTTTTGGCATTAGTTTGTTCCCCTGCTGTTGTAGAACGACGTTTCTCTTTGCTTAACAATTTTAAGATTTAAAAATAAATCACTCTCCTTTGAAGCCCTCAACAATAAATGAATTGATTAGATCAAAGTTAGTGCACCGGAACATTACTGCACACACTCGAAGTCGCCAAAACTGCTTCGTAGCGAATTAAGCGGAGAAAACAGTATCGCAATGATGGATGGACAATTTTAATTATGATAATGTAAGGTAAACCAGTTTATAGTTTAAATAGGTATGATTGTGTGTGTGTGTGTGTGTGTGTGTGTGTGTGTGTGTGTGTGTGTATGCATATGAGTGTTGTGGGTTTAAGACGTTTAACGTTTTTTTTCCCTTCTTAAATTATACATTGAAAATGTTGTATTTTGTACCTTTTGGTGTCTTTTGGTACCTTTCCGAAAAAAAAAAATATTTGGTACTTATTAACAACAACAACAACAAAATTTCGGTACCCCTGACATAGCTCCGAAAAAAAACCCCAGACCCATTTCCTGTTTGCGCAGACGACTAGAGGCGCCAAATTGTGCAATTCTCTCTAACCACAAGGCCAGATCTGGACCAGATGCGACCGTAGGCGTAATCTTGGAAGAAAAAAAGAGGAAAGTGAAGGACCCTTTTATATTAGTGGCGCAATGGACATATGATGCCACGTTCATTTTTTTTTAGACCAGTCAGCACTCTGTGGCTTTTTGTTGTTGTTGCGCAGTACGGTTTTGATAGACGGTGAAAGCTTTGCATTTTCAGTCAGTTTTTTTTATTGAGAAGTTTACTATTTTGTGCATGGGGTTGTTGTTCATGCGTTTAAGTTTTTCTGTTAGAGTAAGCACCTTTTCTTCCCTTCAGTGACTCAAGCTCTGGAAGCCAGAAGTTGCCTCCAGCTCATAGATTGGTGTGCGTCTCATACCTCAAGTGATGATTCTGAGAACTGGGTTCTGTATTTTGTCCAGTTTGTACACATTTGATTTGGCAGCAGTGGAGTATGTTCCTATGTTATACTTCAGTTTTGGTCGTACGTATCCTGTGCATACTTTTCGTACAGTATTGGCGTTTGCACCCCATCTTGTTCCAGTAAATTTCATAATAAGTCTTAGCCGCAGGGTAGCTTTCCTTTGGGTGTTTTCAATGTGAGGCCCCATGTAAATATTTTGTCAAATTTTAAAGGATGTTACCTCATAGGTACAGATCAGCTAGTTCTAGCTTTGTAGAAAGAGAGAAGAGAATCGAGGCGGTTTTGGTCTGGTTTATGTGACTCCCCAAGAGTCTGTTCATTTCTTAACCGTATTTATGCTGCATTCTTGTTTTAGTTGTTCCTACATGTTCAGCTTGTGTCCATATGACCATGTCATCTGCATGTAGAGCCTTGTGAATGTGAGTCAAACTGTTTTGGTAGGTCATTGATGAAAATAATAAACAGGGTAGGAGATATAACACCTCCCTGGAGGACACCTTCTTGTAACCTGACCAACTTGCTCTTGTGGTCTTCAAGTCTGACTCTCGCACAGCGTCTGTAAAGAAAGTCTCTAATACAGGCAAACATATGCCCTTTTATCCCAATGTGTGCTAGTTTTAGGAAGAGTCCTTTTTTCCAGATCTTATCCAAAAGCTTTGGACAGATCGAAGAAAGTAGCTAGCAGTTTCTATTTTTTCTTTTCTTTTCTGGAAAGCAACTTTAATTTCCTGTGCGAGATAAGGTTGGTCATTGTAGGTATTATGATCATTGAAGTGACCCACTTAAAAACGAAAGAAGAGATCGCTTAGTTACAAGATGGCGTCGGTGGTCCACGAAAAATGGCTTCTTTGCCTATCAGTTACTTTGAAATCCTGTCGCTCAATACTGGCTGCTCAGAATCGAATACGTGGGCTCAAAGTTATTCAGAAGAGGATGCTCAACCAAACGACACCTAACTTACATAGCGATCTTTGTTCAGCTAAATAAATTTCACTATTTGCTATGCGGGAATAAAATTTCTTTAATATCTCCTTTTTAAAGTGAATTTATATACTTTTAGTTGACATTTTTTGATTCTGTGTCCATTTTTACATAAATATGGGTAGTTTTGCTGGAATCTGTACATCATAGAATATAAAATTTAAATTTCTTCCCGGTCACTTCTTGACAGCTAAATCGGCGATTTCTCAAAATGGCTACCTCGTGGCCTAAACGAACTGTTTATCTCAGATTAATTAATCTAGGTTTTTATTAAAAAACAGTTCAAAAATAAGGCAATTTTTATCGTATTTATAATTACCCTTTCTTTAACTTTAATTTCACATGAGTTTTAATAATTTTAAATACTTGAAAATAATGTTTTAGCACGTTTTTAACAGACTATTTTTCTAGGGTATTTTGCGTTGAAAATGGGACACAGACATTGGTTTGAACATTTTAAAATATACTTTAAAAATCACATTATTGTAGTTTTTAAAATCATTTTGGGAATCTTTTAGCCATTATAGCATTTTTTAAGCCATAACCTATCATTTGCATGAATAATAGTACCTGTTTAAAGCCTTTTTACCTGTTGACCCCCCACTCTCCGCACCCAGACTGACATTGCGGATGCAGACAGTGGTTTAAAAACATTTTTAAATATACTTTAAAATCACATTATTGTAGTTTTTAAATCATTTTGGGAATCTTTAGCCATTATAGCAATTTTTTTAAGCCATAACCTATCATTTGGCATGAATAATAGTTCCTGTTTAAAGCCTTTTTACCTGTTGACCCCCCACTCTCCGCACCCAGAGACTGACATTGTGGATGCAGACAGTGGTTTAAAACATTTTTTATTATACTTTTAAATGAACATAAAGTAGTTATTTAATCATTTTTTCGAATCTTTAGCCATTATATAGCATTTTTTAAGCCATAATCTATCATTTGGCATGAATATTATTAGTTTTAAAATTATAGTATTAGTATTGACTTATAGATGCTTATTTAGAAAGTTGACGATTAATAAAATTAATAATAAATTATAATTTGTTTTAACTGTGCATACGTTTTACTTACTTACAGCCAAGGCTAGTTACAACTTATGATTATTAATATTTAATAATTATTTTCTAAATATACTAATATATACTAGCTAGCAAACAGATCACATGGGGACATAGATACGTTAATAAAATATATATAATGTTCTTTTTCCTCTTACCTTATGAAATGCTGCTCCATGAAAACACAACATAAATCCAAAGCGAATCACAAAGGAGCTTATTAAATAATTTTACTCCATGAAAACATAGCACTGAATCACAAATCAGGTATGAGCAGTTACCTTAGATTATTTTGAACTAGTAAATAAAATATCCAGCAGTGTTAGTTAAGAAGAAGAGGGAAACACTGTGGTAAAATGCGCTCATCATCAATAAAATTAAAGAATAACTCGCAAAGACTGAAGAAGGGATTATGTTAAATCAGTAAAAAGGGTGCATATTTTTTCACTTGGTTATCAAACAATATTGGGGGTCTCTGTAGAAAAGTGGTCAAGCCATTAACCTCGTGCTCGGAAGGTTGCGGTGAGTTTATTTTACAACTGCTTTGTTCGTCTCAAAAATACATTTTGTTTGGGTTAACAGGGACCCTGGAGCTGTTGCTGGAGCTACGGTATTCAGGCTTACTGCTAAGGTCTCGGCATGCGGCTAGTCATTCATGGTTATGTGGAGAAAGACCAAGCCATATGAAACCAGTAACGATGCAGTGAAGTCAATCCACTCGCTATTGAACATTTTTTAACAGTGGAGTAGAGCAAATTTCGGTCAGATGTATACACACACAACACACACACACACACATTGAGAGTGAAAGAAAAAGCATTTTTAAACAAATAGGAAGAGATGCATCATAACAAGAAGAATAGTTACAAAAGTATGCATATTACAGTATATGTCTTGGAAGACTCACTGGATAAAATCATTAATTTAATTCATAAATAAGGTTATCAATCCTGATAAACAAACTCATTTTTATGTTATTTAGGTTTGCATCACATCATTTTTTTTTAAAGGCAACAACTTTAGTCAGAGCCTGCTGTCCTGAAAGCAATGACATATGGTTGCTAAGGGGTTCAGCAAAAAACTTGAGAGTTATTGACATTAAACATGATAAATTTAGGTCCAGTTTTCACTTGGGAACACGCCGCCATCTTGTTTCTGTGTTTTCCATTATAAATTTTTGGGGCAACTTTCCGTCACTGAAATGTGAATATCTCCGCTTAGAATTGACATACAGACTTCATTGAGGTACCGTTGGACTCGGGTTTTCAACCTCTATTCAGCTGTCTTGGTTTAAAAGTAAAAAACCTAATTTTTACATTTTGACTATAATTCGTATAATTCTATTTATTAATCTTTACTAATCTACATTCTAATTATTTTTAAAACCAACTAGGGCGCACAACATAAAGTAGTATGCCAGAAAATATGGAAAGTGAATGTGCATGTTGTTATTTCCCTGACATCACCCAGCAAGCATCACTTGAGGAGTCCCGGGTAGTTAGCATCTTTGGATATTTTCTCCAGCGTGTGACGGTGTGTTGGGAAATGAGCATGCAGATAGACTGGCTGGCTCTGAACCATTTGGTGGTGAATTGATGTATGACAAGTTAGATATTGTGAGGGCCCTCTGGGAGTGAGTGAACAGTGCAGAGGCACAGATAGATCATTACAGTCTAAGCAGAATGGCGCTGCAAGGAGTTAACAGCGGATCTGGCCGTCCCTCAACACTCAGGGGAAGGATGAGACGGATATACAATCAGTCGGTTACTGGTACCATCGGAATATTCGCTTGCTGCCAAAGATGGGAACTGAGCACTTATACGAGTGTCCCGAGTGCTGTGATGTCAATTCTTTGTTCAACATTGACATCGCCGATCCAGTGTTGACGTCTTCGAAAAGGTGGTTTAATCTCCTATATCCGATACACGAGGCTACGAAATGGTCAAAGATCTATAGTGTACTACTGCTTCTTCTTTTTCGCGTTCACTGGCTGAAACTTGGGAGGAAAATTCTGGTTGTTCGTCCACATCTGAACTTAAGTCTTGTTGCATAACCTGAATGTTGTGTTGCACATCCCTTTTACAGATATGACTTATTTGTATGCAGAATTTTGATTTCTTGCCTCTCAGGCAGACGCACTCCGACTTCCCCAGTCCCTAATTAATCGACTCTTTGATATACTTGTTGAGGAGGCTTTGGGTCTATTCTTATTTCCCCAACAAAGTGGCCCCGGAACCCACACGGTGATATAGTGTTTTGTGTGTGTGTTGTTGTTAAGCGGGAAAAAAATCACTCACGTTGCGCATCAGGATACAATAGACAATAGTGTTGTATTGTGCAAATGACAGCCCATGGAAAACGAAAAATACCAGTACGTTTGGAACCGAGCATGCAGCAGCAGCTGCAGGATCAAAAAAGCCTTGCTGTCAGTTCGCCTGCCGGAGCTTATTGCGTATCATGTGGCCCGTGTAAACGCAAATATATTTTAGAAGAAAAAAAATATATATAAATCCGGCTCGATAGCAACCGCCAGGCGAATGCTATGGACGGCAATTTTCTAATGTAATGCTTACGTATGCTCATTATCATTAGGTGCCTTGCCAATTGGCGTTGGCGATCATGCTTCTCCATAATCTGCGATCTCCTGCAGCATGTATCAGTTCGCGTGCCGACACACCTCCATCCCATGCAACAAGACTGTCAAGCATCTTCTCTCGTTATCTTCCTCTATCCCTCCTTCCACAGATCTTTCCAGTGGTCACAACATGTTCTATATTCCCTCTTCTCATAACATGGCCGAAAAATGATGACTGCCTCCTTTTGATGTCTGTGATGAGTTGTCTTCGGGCTCCTGTCTCTTTCGAAACCTCTTGATTGCTCTTTTTGGCTGTCCAAGGTATTCTAAGCATTCTTCTGTAAAACCACATCTCTGAGGCCTCTAAAAATTGTTTGGCCTGCCTACCGATTGTTCAGGATTCACAGCCATATGTTAAAACTGAATGTATGTAGCAAGCAAGAATTCTTTTTCTAACTCTCAATGACGAGGATATATTGCACAAGATGTTTTTCATTTTATAAAATGCAGTTTTTGCCTGTCCTATTCTGTTTCTTATCTCAGTTATGCATCTTCCATCTGATGTTATCTATGTGCCCAGATATTTAAATTTATGTACTTGCTAGACATGTTATAGGGTTAAATAGATTTGAATTTGACGGTTCCGTCGTCTAGCTACCGAGCTGTGTGCTTGGTGTGACACTGTGAGATGTAGAATCATGTTGAATGATTTTCGGTTGTCCCCACGACGGTTTGTGTTATGAAATGCGCTAATAATGGCGAGTGGCCGATTGCATTCGAATGCGTGAACTTATGCCGTATTGCCTGTACTGTGACGATTTTTCCAGTAAATGCTTGCATTAGCAGTGAACTCCAATTCCGACGGGAACTGTTAACGTTGTCGTATCTGACGCTGCCTTATGCATTTACTTTGCGTGTGTGAGCTTCGGTATTTTGCTGGAACTGAGATGATTTTCACTAGTTTTCAGATGGGACAACGAATTGCATTGCATTAAGAAGTGGTTTGCACTTTTCAACCTGCCCCGAGGGCTTGGTTTTAGTTTAGGCCCTTGTTCCTTTGAGGTCCTAGGTATCATTCCTTTCTTATGGCGTTATGGTACAGCCTGATCCCTTTTCAGCTTTTGTTGTTGTTCGGTTTCATTCTTTTTTGGCCCCCCCCCCCCCCACCCAATTTTTTAATCCAGTTTTCTTTTGGCCACAGATGGTATAGAAGTAGTGGTAATGTATCACAGATTTAAAAAAAAAACACACAACTGGAATGCATGAATGCTGCGTGGGACATAAAGTAAGGTCCAAGGAGTGAGGGTGTGAGATAGCTTGCTAAGTAAGGATAGAGGGTTAGTGGCACAGTGAAGGGCATTGTGTGAGATCTCTACTAGCTCGAATGGAGCATTAACAGGACAGACCGTCTGCTTTGAAGCTGGAACTCGACCCACGACTAACTAAACTTGAGAAGAAGAAGCTGATGAAAAAATGAGCGAGGGGGAAAACCAAGAGATAAATTATTACCTCGATGGCTTGGTCACATGTGATGGTTAAAACAAGAACACTTACCTGATCTCTTATTCTGGTGATCGCGTGAGATAGAATTCTCACGATCTACCGACACGACACGTATTGATGCTTACTTGTCGTTAAGTTTGTAAAGCGCCTAGTACTGGTTATTCTAAGACTGTATTACTGAAGCCATTTAATTGTAATTTGTGTTCGAACAGAGGAAATTTGTGTCCTGAGGTTCCACTGTATTTGGAAAGATAATTTATGTACCTAGTTAATAAAAGGGGCCCCCTAACCCCTTAGTAAATTATTGATGGAAAAAAAAGGGGGGGGGGGTTGGGAGCCCCGCTAACCCCTGCATTTGAAGGTGGGGACTTGAGGAGCTGGACTGCCATTTTTGCTTAGGAAATCTGTTAGGAGGGGCCTCTCAGCTCCCCCCCCCCCCACTGTTTTCTTTGTTTCAGCGCGCCTGTCATACTTTTTATGATTTCAGAATTTAATCTATGAGTAAATAGTTATAGTTTACATACTTATTGTATTGTTGATCGTTTATGCTACACAGTAATTTCATGTTTTAATGTTTATTGATTTTAATCTTTTTTATTTTTTATTTTGTTATTTTACAGGGAGAACGAATGGAAGCTGAGAAGAGCAAAGGTCATACCCATTTCCTAGCTGACGTTGTTTTTAGTCGCTCAGAATTCAGCTAATCGATCAAGGGACAGTGCCAAAGATTTCTAGACAAACTGTCACACTATTTTATTACGTAACACACACACGCGAAAAACAATTATGACACTGTTTTTAGTCGCTCAGAATTCAGCTGAATCATTCAAGGGACGGACAGTGCTAAAGATTTCTAGACAAACTGTCACACTATTTTATTAGGAAATGTCAACAAAAGTGAAAGACAATTTTGTTTTTAGTCGCTCAAAATTTAGCTCAATCGATCTAGTAGTCATTTGCACTAGCAACTGAAATGACGGATGATTCAGGTATGGACTATAATTTCATTTACGACGACAACATCACAGACTTCTATTTTCACGCCTATGATCATCCTTTTTGGAGAAAACATGAACTAGATGCAAGCACACGACTTTTACCGCGAAATACAACCTTGGCGCCAAAGCCGGATATCTTGGAACTAAACACACACAGATGTCTTGTATTTTCTCCATTATTTATTATTCTTGCTTGTATCATGGTATCTGGCGCTTTCTGTAACATTGCTGTTTGCTACATATACAGATGTCGATCTAGGAGAGCGGCTTCCAATTTCTTTGTTATTTTCTTTGCTGTTTTTGACCTTTTTGGGTGTTTAGTTGTAATTCCTCTAGAAGTTTCCTCGTTAACTTTACCGTTGATGTATAAAGTGGTCTCTCTGTGTAAGGTCATGGAATGTGTCAAATCCTGGCTGATGTGTTGTCAGTGTTTGACGTTGCTGTGTGTAGCCTTTGATTGCTACAGAAAAATGTGTCACTCAGAACGGGATTTTAGTGTTTGGAAAGCGAAAGTATGTTGCTTTGTTGCCGTTGTATTCGCTGTAATTTTGTCACTTCCGGCGTCAGTGGTATTTACTGCTAAGCCACTTAGGACACCGTATACTGAACACTTTGGAGTTGGTTGTTTGGTTGATTCAAGTGGGGTGGAGTGGTTAAGATTTCTTTATTGTATCTGTGTGCTTGGGACATTCATCGTGAGTGTTTCTGCAATGGCAGGGTTGTATAGCTTGATATACGTGTCATCGTACAAACAACAACAAGCAGACGACACCGGAAAGAAAGCAAGTCCACTGAAAAGGGAGTTTCCAAAGAAGCATAGATTTGTTAGACAAGATACGGGTACCCCATGCATAACAAATTATTCTGAGGAAATCTATCGTCTTCATGACATTCACAGAGGATTGCATTGTGCTTTTCTTTCTCAGTCTGACCACGTACATAGGATAAGTTGCAAAAGACAATCCAGAACAAATAATATGAGCAACGGTGAAATGAAGACCAGTTTTCAGAGCAGCCACAAAAATAAGTCAAGCGGAACTATGTGCAGTGCTGCAGCCCAAACTGGCAAAGATGGTAACAGTGGGAACCAGTCAAATAATCAGAGTAACAGTGTAAACACACCCGGCAACCAGAATAACAGTGTAAACAAGACGAGTAACCAGAGCAACAGAAGAAAAAGATCAAGAAATCAAAGTAACAGAGAAATCAAGATATTTGGCATTAGTAGCAATGGAATAAAACACAACAGTCAAATCAGTGAAGGAAATGAAACAAACGATCAGAACAAAATTGGCGGCAATACCAACAAATCTGCTGGTCAAGGTGACGTGACATCTGTTGCACTCTACATCAAGAATAAAGAATACGTCCTCATGTTCACAGTCATCTCAGTATTGACTGCCATCAACATCCTACCGTTTGTGGTGGTGACAATACTCTACTCAGTCACATCAGCATTTAACAGCTTTTCTTCAAACACGAGTGAAATTATGTTTCATTTGTGCTCTCGGTTGTACCTCCTCAACTGTCTTGTGAAACCATTAACATACATGATTCTTCATAGAAACTTCAGAAAACAAACCAGGCACACCTTTAACAACTTTAAGATGTCTTTACTGCATAGAGACGTAACGTCGTGTAAGAAACTACAGCGGTTGTCTGTTGTTGGTCCTTTACGTTCTACGCTAGAGTCCACTGTGTATAGACCTACTAGAAGCATGTCTTAAATGGCCTATAAGGTCCCCCTTAGAGGCCAGGCTATTTAAGAAGTGGAACCGTTTCGGTGTAATATGAACTGAACTGTTAAAGAACGCAAAGCATTCACCCAGGGTCGAATCTTTTAAAGAAAGTGTGAACCCAACTAGAATTATCAAGAAAATGGAACTCTACCAGTGCGATCCCAACTGAACTGCGGAAGAACGCAAAGCTTTCAACCTGGGTCAAATTATGTCTTCAAGAAAGTGTGAACTCAACTAAAATTTTCAGAAACATGGAACTCTACCTATGTGATCCCAACTGAACTGTTAAAGAATGCGGAACTTGCTTATTGTAAGATCGACTATTTAAAGGCATGAAACATTAGATTTGTGAGCTTCACTTTCAAAAGACGCGAATTTTGATCATGTGAGCACAACTTTTAAAAGACCAAATTTTAGTCTTGTGAACTTTTAAAGGACGTGAACTTCGATCTTTTAAGTCCAGCTTAAAAAAAAAAATTAAAATACCGTGAAATTCTACTGTTTAAGAACAGCTTTTATAGGAAGTTAATTTTTACAGTTTGAGACCAAACTTTCAAAACATGGTAAACTTTTCTCTTGTGCGCCAGACTGAATTCTTAAATGAAATAGGGCTTTGCATGAGTTTTCTGCAAGTTATCAGTATCGATTAATCACTTTTGTCCTCCAATAATATCTAAATTTACTGTTTCTGCTGAATCCAGACCACCTTGCGTTGATTTCGACAAGGGTGTCGAACACCGACCTTTCATTATCAGTGGCAAACTACTGAACGTAAAATTCTTAGTAAAACACAAACAGCCTAGAGAAAGGGGGAAAAAATGCCAGGTTTGGTTCTGTAACGCCCCGTAAAGGATGCACAACTGACTTTTGTTTGTTTGCTGATTTCAAAGTTGACGAGTTACTTGTGAATGTTCAGTGACAACCAATTTTATGAAAGTGCATGTTTTCATCAGCTATTTCAGGGTCCATAGAATGAGCCAGATGTAACATCTGGAGACAGATGTGGTAAGTTTTCCCTAACGTTCAAAACTGCAGAGCATTAATAAAGGACTGGTCGATAATGTTGTCGGATTTAGATATAATCAGATAAATCAGCTATAGCTCAGGGCTTCATTATATGCAAGGGCCTAAGCAAATTCTATGTGTTTTTCTTTACAGATTTAATTTCATTGTAATATATTTTAAAGTTTTCCCGCCAGTTTTAAAACTGTAACTTAAAGACTGCATTATGGTATTGTATAACACAATTTCTGTTATTTTGCAAATATTCTTATTTTTTTCTTTTTAATAAAAAGTAAATGACAATTTTTCAGTATTCATATATTTAAAAGCCAAATATATTTTTAAGCTTTTTTTTTTTTAAATTATCTGATGTAATTTAAAACAGTAAGGGCCTAAGGCTTTTCATAAGAGGTCCTCGTCATGTATAAATCAGGCCCTAAAGGATAGTTTCAAAATGAAGAGGAGTATTGGTTAGAGTCTATACCGTGGTTTAGTACGGTCTAGGTTTAGACTCCTACTGATTCTTCTCGTATCTTACTGGTTCAAACTGAACACATTAGATTCTGTTTCTTGTTGGTGATGTCATTGCTTGAGGCTTGTCGTTCATTGGTCATTGTTCATTTAAAGATCATCTTCATCGCACATAGGACATGACCATAAGTGCTCCGATCTCCTCCTGAGTATGTCTGCAGGTGTTTTAGGCTAACAAGTCCCATTCTATTATGACTGATGTAACTACGGGTGGCTCCCGCATGGTTTTACTATCTCACAGCTCCAATTGGTTCACCCAGGGTATGCCTCCAGTCAATGAAAAATCATTCTCCACGAAACTGAACGCCTCATAGTGTTCAGTCTCTTGTATTGCATTGATGATGTCTATCCTGTCCATAGATGGCCTATTCCTGGTAGTCACAGTATCAGCCATGGTGTCTGCGTTTTCATTGTCTTTCACACGAGCATTACCTGTGACAAAAATTAGGGTGATTTTGTGAAACGCTACGTGCATTGATCTTCTGTAGCATACTCATTGAGTCGCTGAGAAAGCGTGCATTGGTGAATTCATGAATTCTCCGCAGTTCTAGGACTTTTGTCATAACCCTGACCTCCATTGCTATGCTGCTGGTGGTAGAATCAAAGCTCCACTGTCTTCTTTTATGACTTTTCCTAGCCGTGAAAGCCCATGCACTTCACTTCTGACGAATCACAGAACCATTTGTATAAATACATTTATATATATATATACATATAAAACAACATTTTACGGTAATGTGAGCTTCTCCACCAATGCTTGCACTTCTGCATCAACTAGTGCTGGTGTCAATTCACGGTACTGTCTTGTCAGGTTGAGGTACACAAAGAACTGCTTGTATTTGTTTGGTAGAAGTATCCACTCCTCTCCACGGTTTGTCTTGAAGGGAATCATCTGTTGAAGTACTGTCTCTGCCAGACCCAACAAAGACTGGCCTCCTTCGAGTCTGTTGCCTTTACGTGTATTCAGTCCATCATACAGTGGGTGTGACTTTGACTCCCAGGTCGTCCCAGTCTTAACTTGGTACCGGGTGCAGTCCCAGGAAGTAAACGACATCACCCATCTTGTGAATATAGGTCTAGCCATATATGCCCTAAACGGCTAAGGCGTGGCAAAGGGACCTTTACTTTATACAGTAGGTGAGTGTGTATTCAGTCATTTTTACAATAGGTGAGCAAAGACCTCATTGGTGTGTGTCGAGTGCCGATTAGTCTACCATTGTGTAACCAGTTCATCTAAAGATATGGAAGCAAGACCTTCACTTTACTTTCATTAATAAAATATAAAATACATTCCTCTTTGTGTTTTCCCGTGCTTGCTTGAAGGACAAGAAAATGTGCGTTTATTCAAAATGAGTTGACGACTCTGGCTTAGGCATTGCGAATGCACTTCGTGATGCCGGGGTATCAGGCTCTCTCCCAGCTGCAGGTGATTTGACAACAGACCGCATTGCGTTGGTTTAGACAGTGGTATCCAGAGCTGAACATTTAGAAAGCAATGAAGTTTTAAAGTTTGAAGTTTGAACACACGGATCAACATCATGGCACACGGGTAGTAACTCATTAGTGCTCCGTTCTTTTTCTAACTCAAGGCTAAGTCCGAAGATGCTCAGCACAATGCACAGGCTCTATAGCACCGGCGAGAATCCTAAATTACTTTCGGTAGATTTTAAACTCCAAAATTTGCATGGGCAGTGCTGTTAGGCTGCTCTTTTCGGTTTCAAACGGCCAAGGGATTTTTTTACGTGCGCAACAATGCACGTCCGATCTCACTACCCAGAGACCGGGGGGAATTACTAGAAGTCGAAGTGGACGTGAAAAAATCCCAGCCCTTACTGGGGATTGAACCCGGAACCTCTAGCACTCGAGGCGGACACCATGCCTCGAGACCACTCAGCCCTCCCCCCAGAAAGAAATGGCAAACTACTGAACGTAAAATTTGCCTAGAGAAATCGCAAGTGCAAAACATGATGGGGTTGGTTTTGCAACATCCTGTAAATGATACGCAACGACTTAAAGCACCTAACAGAGCATATAATTTCAACCACACCCTGCCCTCCCCTCAGACTGTATATATGCGTTTCCCCGACATTGAGACGAATCCCTAAATAAGCCCTAGGATGCTTTTGATGTAAGCCTTACCTAAAAATAAGCCCTGGTTAATATCGTCAGCTGGAATGAGAGACTACTAGGACCAGCGAGGAAACTTGGTGGAGCCTAGTTTGCAGGAGGTCGTGACTTGCATACAAAGACAGTACTTGGTGAGAAGTCCTATTTGGAGGGGGGGGGGGGGGAGGGTTAATAAGGGACTAAGACTTGTTTAAATTAATAATAATAACTTGCGGAATAGGGATATAAAGATATATATATATATATATATATATATATATATATATATATATATAAGGTATATATATATATATATATATATAATATATATATATAATATATATATATATATATATATATATATATATATAATATTTGAAACAATACATGTATTTAAAAAAAAAAAAAAAAACTTTAACAAGAGAGAGATTCCATGCTTGGGTGGAAAATGACGGACTACTTATCCTTCTTACAAATTTAGTGGAAAACAAAGGGGAAGGGGGGGGGGGGGGAGGGGGTAGGGGCTGAGCTCCTCAATATGTTTCAAAGGGAAAGTTTTTACTGTGCCTAAGCCACCAGGTTCCGGCGCCCCTAGGGTCAATTATTTAAAAAAAAATCTGCTCGTTCGGATTCGAACTCATGACCTTTGAGTCTGCCGGCAAGTGTCTAGCCACTGTCCTACGGTCTGCGTAGTTTAAAGTGCTCATCAATTTCACTTCAGTATTAAGTCCTGCTCCTCTTTATATCCACTTGAATATATTATCTGTATAAATATAGGCTAATAAAATAAAATGTAATTAAATTCTTTGGGGGAAAAAAAGACTAAAATCGTTTTGCCGTTTAATGAAAAGGAATCAAATTATACCAGCAACAAGAGGCAACTACATAAAAGTAGAAACACCAAGAGGTTGAGAACGGCCAAGAAGAAGATGGACTGAGAGAGTCACTGATGCCTTGAGACTCTAAAACATCACAGCATGCCGGACACCCGAGCCTACCCAAGCTTGGATGCAAATCTCTTAACTTGCGACACTTCAAACGCAGAACGTGGATAAAAGAAAAGAAAAATACATGTTGTCTGAACACAATATATTGAACTTAAAAAAAAAAAAAAGGCAAACATTTAAAAAAATATTCTGTAGTCTTTCGGAAGCGAGAAACTTCTTCATAACGTGTACCGCTCAACTCCGGTGGCAAGTTCTAGTTGTTGGTCGACTTTTAGACTTAAGTCTTCTTCCACAACTTTAGTTTTGCAGGCACATCCGTGTTTACAGATCTGTCTTATTTGTATACCAATTGTTTATTCCTTGCCTCTCTAGCATCTGTACTCCGACTTCGAAGGAAACACCCATAACTTACCCAGCTCCTACGACATGGATCAGAGGGTCTAACTTTCCTCCCAAATGGGGTCCCAGAACCCACATGGTAATACCAACCGAAATAAAAAAGAATAAGGAACTGTATAGTTCCAGAGTTGGGCTATTCTCATAGCAGGAGTCATCGTGGTGTAGTTGCTAGATTCTCGCATGAGGATCGGAAGGTCGTGTGTTCGGTTCTGATGGAGCCGGACTTTAAAAAAAAATGATATTGGCTCCTAAGTCGACCCAGCCTTGAGTGGGTACCAGGTGCAGTCCTGGGAAGTAAAGGTTGCCGGCTTAATGCTGACTACATCACCCGCCAAGCACCGGCTGATCTATAAAATATAGGTCTAGCCCTATATGCCCAATACGCCTGAAAGCGGTGAAAAGGGTCCTTTAATTTACTTATTCTCATAGCACTCCGGATCTGGTGCGCATACACTAGGACAAAATGGGAGGAGAGGCCCTCAGGCTCCTTACACATTTTCTAAGTTGGGGGCTGAAGGGACCTAAGACTTGTTTTTAAAATGCCTAATAACAATAATATAAATAACAGGCTGCAGGCGCGCTGTCAAAAAAATAATTGGGGTTAGCAGCAGAGCCTCAGCCCTTTATTATTTTCTAGTGGGCAGAGTTCAAGGGACTTGATCTTGTTTAAGTGGAAACTAATTATAACTGCTATTATAATTATGTGCTGAATGGCCAAGAGATTGGCAATTTAAACAAAACAAAATTAAATGTAGTAACATGAAACCTAAAAAGAGAATTGGAACTTTTCTCCAGGTCATGCCGGCGTGTTGGGGAATGAACAGGCAGACAGACTGGCTGGAACTGCACCGCTGGGTGGTGAATTGATACATGACAAGGCAGATTTGGTCATAGTCCTTTGGGAACAAGTAACGAAGTCAGAAGAGAAACAAGATTATTATGGGCTGGAAAGAATGATACACTTGGGTGTGACCAGAGGGTTCAGCCGACACACCACGCTCAGAAGAAAGGTAATCGGACATACAACCAGACTACGACTGGCACCATTAGTATTGGAACTCTGCGCTGACTGCTGAGGATGGGGACGGAGCGCGTTTGGGAATGCCCCGAGTGATGTGATGTCAATTCTTAACTCGACTCAACTCGACGAGAATATATACTTTTGGTTAGGGGGAACAACTGGACTCTCTTTCTCTCTCTCTCTCTCTCTTTCTGTGTGTGCGTCTCTCTCTCTCTCTCTCTCTCTCTCTCTCTCTCTCTCTCTCTCTCTCTCTCTCTCTTTCTAAGGGCATTAACAATCTCGGCGCGATCCATGATCCAAAATCTGATGTACGGAAATAAAAAATGGACACTCAGCCCATTAGTCAGAATTATTCGGAGTAGCAAAGATGTAATGTCATGAAATGGTGAAAGAAAAGTCATCGACAAATAAAAAGTGTTACGAGACAGTCTTGGAAACTGTGAACCGATAACAAGAAGAAGATAATTCACAATTTATTTTGGGGTATTTCATGACAAGGAAAAACTGAAATACATCATTACACAAACAAATTTATTTAGGACCAGCTGCATAGTCTTCGCTGAAACACTCACGGAGCATCCTGAGGAAAATGGTTTAAGACTTATTCCGCACAGAGTGGCAAACATCGCTACAGCGCAGGGGTGGGCAAAATATAGCTCGCAGACCAAGACTGGCCCACCGAGGACGTTTTACTGGCTCGCGAGGCTGGTTTACAGTTATTATTAGGGCTGCACCGAATAGTGATTTTCACTATTCGGCCGAATACGAATAACGGGACCAACTATTCGGCTGAATACGAATACGAATAGTGAATAGTGTACGAAATATCCAAACACACACACACACACACACATATTCATAATGTCAAATGTACGTTGACCTTTTACTTCACTTAAAGTAGCACAGAATAGTCATCTTCTTCTTTAGCATTCTGAGCCCTTGAAGTTTACTGCTGCAGACTGTTTTTGAAAACTTGTAATAAGGCCTCATCTTTTTCATTTCTGCTTCAAGTTTCAGAGCCATATAACACGACTGGTCTTATCAACGTTTTATCTATATTGATCTTGGTGTTGCGAGACAGACAGCTGAACTTTAACAGATGTTGAAGAGCATAGTATACGTTATTTCTGGATTGTATTCTAGACTGTATTTCTTCTCTCAGCATGTTGGAGCAGTTGCAGTTTGAACGCAATTACTTATATGTTTCCGTTCGTTTGATTTTCACTTTATCGACTTGGAAGTGAGTTTATATTCTTTCCAAGTCTAGTTAGTATTCGTACAGAATAGTGAACATTTAAAAACATTTTATGTTTTGCATCCTTCAGCCAGTCTGTGGTAACTAATAACTAGGAATGAACGAATCCTAAGTATTATAACAAGTAACTAAACATGAAAATTGTAACTGACAGCTTAGTTAATGCATGAAAGCTGCAATAGCTTACAACAAAATCAATCGTTCCATGTTGTCAGCATTAAGGCCGTGAATGCAGAAGCGGGTGTAAGGTAACTACTATTCGTATTCGACCCGACCGCAACTATTCAGCCGAATACCGAATAGTCAATAGGTCCACCATTCGGCCCCGAAGCGAATCATCATCATCATGTAGCAGGTCCTTTGCAGAACGTCGCTCTCATCACAGTCTGCCTGTAAGAAACTCGGTCTCTTGCCAGTTCTCCCGCCTCATGAACTTTTACACTCAAGGAGTCACTTATATCCTGTGCCTATCTTCGTGTTGGTCGGCCTCTGCCCCTCCTTTCTGGTACCATACCTTCTGCTATAATTTTTTTCAATCCGTCGTGGCGCTTGATATGACCAAAATATTTCAGCTTTCGAGAAAGTTTGCTGTTTATTTGCCAATCTTCCTTGATGTTCAGATCTTTTAAGATGTCAATATTTCTCATCTTCTTTGTCCAAGATATTCTGAGAATCTTTCTATAGCATTTCAGCTCAAAAGCCCCTATTCTCTTTCTTAAGGACTGAGAGATAGTCCACGACTCACATCCGTATGTAGCCACAGGGAAGATGTATGCTCTCAAAATTCTAAATTTTTTCTCCTTGCTGGTGCTTAACCATAGACTTTTAAGGCTGTTCAATCTTTGCATTGCTATGGCCATCCTCCTTTTAATTTCTGTCGAACAGTCTCCATTGTTGTTTATTATAGAGCCTAGATATTCAAAGTTTGTGACATTTTTAATTTCTTCTTCATTTATTGTTATTTTTGGGTGACAGCCAGTTTTATCTGTGGACATTATTTTCGTTTAAAATAAAGCGAATACGAAGCGAATATTCGGTACAGCCCTAGTTATTATATAATTTGGCCCTTGAGCTCACAACATAGCAGAATGCAAAAACATATATTAGTGTGCAGAAATAGGATTGCAGAAATTGTCAGCTTGAACCGACACATTTAGGAATATATCGAAGTGTTTTAGTGGGTGAGTGTGTCTGGCCAAAGGCGTAACGAGGGATTATAATCTTACAATATCTCTTAAAATGTGTTAAGAGGAAATCTGCATGTTATTGTTATAATTGATTTTTTTTTATGTGGCTCGCGACCAGATTAATATTTGTAAGACTGGCCCACAGAAAAAAAAAAAAAAAAGTTGTCACTCCCTGCTTTAGATAGTTAGCTCGCTTTTATCTTTCCTCCGAGAAATGAGGGTGTTTCGGGAAACGAAAAGGCAGATTGGGCTGTGCCTTTTGCCGGCCTTCAGCCGTAATGAACATATAATACTAGAGCAGTATTTTATTGACCAATCGCCACTCCGTGGATGATGTAGTCAACATAATGTCGACCGCCTTTGCTTTCCATAATTGTATTTGATACCCATTTGAGGTTGGGTTGATCTAGGAGCCATGGTCATATTTTAAAAGCCCATATCCCTTCATTTTAAACCCACGACCTCCGTATGCGCAGGCGAACTTCTAGCCGCTACACCGCGACGGCTCCCAGTAAAAACACCACCAGACAGCTTAACTCGATCTATTCAAAACAACAGTTAGTTAAAAACAGCGGTGGCTAGCCTTGTCAAGCTCGCTGGTTACTTTTCATTTCAGAAATACCTAGCGATCGACTTTTTGGAGCACAGAGATAATCTGATCAAAAGCTTCTAATAAATACATAAAAATAGAGGCTGTAACCATGGAAACAAGTTTTCGCAGTTTATAAATATTTAGTAAGCATTAACTTTTTGATAAACATTAAACTCTGCAGCAAATATGACAAAGAAAAGGTTTGCGTGCTTCGAGACACTTGCCACTGGCTTTGATCAGAGAGTTTATCTTGTTGCAAATCGTATGACATAAATGATACTCTCTGTGAGGGAATAATATGATCATTAGTGTTAGGTTTTTCGCTTTCTGATTGTAGAGAGCGCTGATTATCATTCTAAAAAAAGTAGATCAGAAAAATGCACTTTTATAAATGCCACCTTTCGAAAATTTGGATAGGATTCGTCTGACAGTAATTTCCTGAACTCAGTACGTTTCCAAAGTCTTGTCCTCACACTTGAACAAATATCCGGTAAACTCTGTGCACTATTTTTTTGCAGGTGGTTTTAGATTTTTATGTCCTCATGATTTTAAAATTTACAATCGCACAGCTGCTGCTATTTTCTTAACGCAGCGAATTTCTGTAGTCTTTGTTTGACTAATAATAAATGTGCCCGTAAAAAAATTTACAGTAATCGACACACGCTTGGAGATTGTTTGGAAATCAGTTCATATGTGCAGCGATGCAGGATGATTATTTTAATAGCCTATCTGGTGTACAATGAAAAATCACACACACACACACACACACACACACACACACACACACACACACACTGACTAATAGAGGCATAGCAAGTTAATTGGTAGTGAATAAAGCTGAAAAAAGGAGGTGAGTTCGAAAAGAAAAAGTTAAACTGTCACTAAAAGTCCTAGTCACCAAGAACACTCCTCACAACATAGCAGAGATATCTGGGGCTTTTTCTTCCTTTGGCGGTACGCAGTACTAACACCCTTTTTGTGTAATACTTTGTAGAGTGTACCGGCACCTTTTTAGATCCTCTGTGGTGCGGAACTTTAAAAAAAAAAACACACACACAACACAATAACAACACCAACAAAAACCAAGGCCTGGGTGTATCTTTGGATGATCAGTGTTAACGAGTACTGAAGAAAGGGAAGAAGGTACCACCCCCATTGACCCCCTTTAGGGTGGTAGAGAGGCGAAGTAGCTAGCACCTGAACAGTTTCCAGTACTGGTCAGCACTTTAACTGTGCTAGACAACAAGAGAAACAAACATATAAGGTGTCTCATTAAGTCCCTCCAGTCAACGTGTTTAAATAATTGCGTACCACGTCATGTGTGTTGTGTAGTTCGTGTTAGGAAAACGTGTTACAGTGAAACAATGGTCACTGTGGAGGGATCTATGACACACCTTAGATAAATAGGGGTGACCAATAAAGGAGCTTATAAATAATGACACGTCACTTTGATTCACAACAGCTGATTGGTCAGTTACAACAGGGAAGTCGAAACTTAGGGGTGTGAGCTGGGGGTAAATTATTTATAGGGAGAATGTGTCCCCTCCATTATGGGGAATCTTATCACCCCTTTCCCGCTCCTTGATAATCTACACAGGGGCTAATTGGGTTTCCCCTAACTAATTATGGCTCGGTTTTGGAGAACAAAGAAAAGACCCACTGCTATCTGACAAGGATGTCGTAAGAGGCTACTAATTAGGACTGTTTAATTCAAAGTCGGAATGCCCCTGTCTGGGCATGGATAAAATCAGGACAAGACAGACAGTGTACACGACAATCACATAACACAGGTGATTAATAGTTCAGTAGTTCCCGTTAGTCACCGACAGAAAAGCTAAAAAAAAGATGCCAATTGTAGTCACCCAACTAAAACGTGGATTAGGCGTACGTTTTTTCTTTGCTGGTTTATTTTTGTTGTTGCGGTGATAGCGTTGATTGTGTGCAGTTCTAAGGAAGAAACAATTAACAATAACAACGTTTGTGACGCCTGGCAATAACCTAATGTTTATTTCTAACATAAAGAGATGTACAGAAACACAATTATAAACTGTACTGTGTATAAAAGAAAGAGACACTGTATAGAAAAAAAAGTAGAAAAATAGAACAACACATTAGACAAAAATAAAAATCTAAAGCTATAGTTAGCGTGCCGGAAATCGAACCTGTCGACTACAAATGGCATGTGCGCCTCGCTATGGAAACAAGTCTACACAGAACACACACAAAATAAGGCACCCCCAAAAAAGTGTCTTAGTTTGCACGTTTATCGTACAGCTTAAAATCCACAACTATGGAATACGGACAGAATTAATCTCAAACCATATAAATGGCACCACAGGTTTCAGAAATCTATATTAACAAAGCATAGGTGAAATAACAAACACAGCAACAATTTACTATTATAAACTATAATATTTATGTTTATAAAAGACAGTTTCTGATACAGTCCACTATCATCAGTACAAGTGGAACTTGGAAGAAAAAAATTACTCGAGCCATCATCATTAAAATTGGTGGACCCCAGGAAGAAACACAGACCGACCCAGCCCAGCATCATCCATATCAACTGACCCCAAGACGGAAGAAAGGGCAAAATCCATGCCCGGCATCATTACTATCAGCTGACCCTAATACGGAAAAAAGACTCCAATCCCAACCCAGCATCATTACTATCAGCGGACCCAAGAGCTGGAGACAAGAGTCCGATTCAAATGGTGCTTCATATCTGGGTTGACCCAGGACTGACATCAGTTTTACAAAGCCCATTATCATTACAGTCGGGAACCCCTTAGAAAAGAGACAAGAAGTCTGGAAGATCAGTGAGCATTTTATAGATGGGTGGTATCCCGGGCAGACGACAATCTACCCACACCCATCGTCATCAATAACGATGGGACTGCAAGCACAGGAAAGTAAAAAAGGTAAGCGAATTTAGCAATGGTTGTGTTGTTTATAAAACATTTCATCTCCCTGCTGTGATCCTCACACCTGTTGATTATTCTGTCATATTTACTGTCGCCTGTCCCATATGCCGTCTCATCAAATTGCCAGTTAGTGGCGGGTTTCTTATGTCGTCTGGTTGAGTCAGTTGTTTAAATTAACAACAAGACGACCTTAGCCGTCTACTGGGTCGGATTAGTGTAAACGGGGATATGTACTCATTCCCACGTCGATGGACATTCAAGTCTCCCTCTTCTTTAGGCTTTCACTGCATAGTAAACTCTGGGGAAAAATGTAATGGTTTTCGTCACTTCTGGACTCCAGTACTGGTCCCGAATTTGAGTTTTGCGCACCCACCCACCATCAGGATGGATTCACTTTGACTTTCTAGTAATTTCATCTGGTAATAAGATTCGGACGTTCTCGTGTGTGTGTTCGCGCACGTAACAAAAATTCCCTACAGGTGGAAATTTTAAAAAGAGTAGCATAACGGCCTCGTGCCCGGGCAAAATTGTGGAGAATTCTACACAAAAGTATTTTTAGGATCTCACCGGGTGTACGAAGACGTACTAGAAGTTCATTGGTGGAAAAAAGCACAGAATTATATCAGGCGGCTTGAACCCAGAAAGTCCAGCCCACGAGGCGTGACGTCATGCCCTCGAAGACCAGCTCAGCCACACCCTTCACGCCCCTGCCCTCCTCTCCGGAGTTCAGACACTACAATTTTATACGAAACAATTAAATATTTAACAGGCAGTGACAACATTGTCCGGCTTTCCGTGAGATGTCACCACGACACCCATAGAGCAATGGTCAATAAAAAATATCACTAAAGCGTTATAGCCGTGCGCCACTGGGTTTAAAAGGGGTTCTTTTGTTTCGCGTCTCTTTCTTTCTTCTGACCTTTCTAAGCCACCCACTGGAACATAGCCCTCAAACCATCTCACACCATGTCTTTTTCTTCGCTGGCGCTTGCAGCTCTCCCATCCTTCCCTTTTTTGTAACTCACTCTCTAGGCCCTTCCTCCGCTTGTTTTTGTCTCTTTCTTCGTAGCCCTTGTTGCGTTCCAGTGCAAAGCTATTAAATTATATTGCTCTAAGGTTCTCTAACAGGTCCTCCTATCCGACGCCAGCATCTTTCCTAACCTCTTGGGTCCACGAATTGTTAGTTCTCTCCCAAAGCTTCTACATAACTAGTGATACATTCCAGGTGACAATTCTGGAGGGTTTCCCAGGTGAAAGGAGAACTTCAACGATCCGGACTACCTTCGGCTCTCTCCACACCATGTCATTACTTTCTTCTACTCGAAGAGCATCCCCTCATCTTGGCTGGCTGGGTTTTTCTTGTTTCTCTGCTTGACTTTCTTCCTGGTTGCTTGTTTTGTTACTATTATTTTTTCCAGGATGAGGGTAGCCAAATCTTAAGCCAAACCACAAACTACCCTTAATCGCCTCTTACGACATGCCTGGTAGGGTGCAGTATTACTATTCTTCTCTGCTTCCGTGAGGGCCCCGGGGACAAACGAGAGTTTATTTTGCTTTAAAAAATTATATTGTAAGATAAAATTCTAGGTCCCAGTCTCGATGCAGAGGATTTGTATACTCTCCCTTTGTGTGCATGTTAACGGTGTTGCGATGACTGTAACCAAAGTTTCTAAAAAGAGGCAAAACCTGCTTGGTATTTATGATTTATTTATGGGTTAAAATAAATAGTAATTTGGGG
>CAJHNH020002844.1:55000-91820 GCA_905116865.2 Candidula unifasciata | reverse complement strand
TTTCCCCCTTTTTTTTCCCTTTTTCCTCTTCTTCTTTTTCTTTTTTGGGTTTGTCAAATGAACAATTAGTTCCCTGTTTCAGCATACTTTTTTTTTTACCCCTTTTCAGGTGACAACATACTTAAGGGGATTTTTGTGGGGGTAGTTTGGGGGTTAGTGTCGTGGGACATTGCACTGTAATGTGCACACGCAACAAGATTGTACCCGGGCCTCTGATAGTGAGCAACTAACCCACTCGATTCTCTCTCGATTGCGATCCATATCCCGCCATCTCTCCGTGTCACTTCGTGTTGGTGTTCTTTCTTTCTTTCTTTTCTTTCTTTCTTTCTTTCTTTCTTTCTTTCTTTCTTTCTTTCTTTCTTTCTTTCTTTCTTTCTTTCTTTCTTTCTTTCTTTCTTTCTTTCTTTCTTTCTTTCTTTCTTTTCTTTCTTTCTTTTCTTTCTTTCTTTCTTTCTTTCTTTCTTTCTTTCTTTCTTCTTTTCTTTCTTTCTTTCTTTCTTTCTTTTCTTTCTTTCTTTCTTTCTTTCTTTCTTTCTTTCTTTCTTTCCTTCCTTTCTTCTTTCTTTCTTTCTTTCTTTCTTTCTTTCTTTCTTTCTTTCTTTCTTTCGTTCTTTCTTTCTTCCTTTCTTTCCTTTCCTTCTTTTCTTTCTTTTCTTTCCTCTTCTTTCTTTTCTTCTTTCTTTCTTCTTTCTTTCTTTCTTTCTTCTCTTTCTTTCTTTCTTTCTTTTCTTCTTCTTTCTTCTTTCTTCATTTCTTTCTTCATTTCTTTCTTTCTCTCCCTCTATCTCTATATGTGTGGGCTTAAGTGTGTTTGTGTAAGTTTATGTGTGTGTGTTTGAGTATGTACGTCTAACTACAGCGTGTGAATTATGTTTGTGTGTGTATTTTTGTGTTATAATCGGAAGATACGAATTTGGCATCCATACTTCTATTTTTAAACGTTATGTTATGAAGTTATATAAATACGAACATATTTTGCTTGATATAAACAATACAATTAACTTGTGAATGATGATGTTTAAAAACGCTGAATGTAAGACTGCCGAGCGTGTCCACTTTGTGAGCCTTTGAAAATAAATGCGGTTAGCTTCGTTCCTGTCTGCCTATCCTGTGTCTGTCTATCTGTCTCTCCCTCCCTTTATTTCTTCTAAAATACCCTCGCCTCGTCTTTCATCTGTCTGAGATGTCCTCACTCCTTCACAAAACCACAACCTTGCAACCCACACAATCTTCTCTATAAGTAGAAACCCCATTCACAAAACGTGCTCGCAATCTTAACAGCTGCATCTCCTACGCAGGAACCGGCGAATCTCTATAGGAATCACCGCCAATGAGTGTTTGAACCCTCGCTTCCGTTCTGTTTCTTTTAAGAATCACTCAGGGGTCCGTGTATACAGAGGTGTCTCAAATGTAACTGAATTTCTCGAAGTAGCTGTTCTAGTGTCCGGTCCGCAGTGAATCCTGCTGTAAATTGATCAGTCTTCGCTTCTGTCTTTCTACATATCATTATTTTGATATACCTATCTGCCTCTCTCTCTCTCTCTGCATGTGCATGTTCGTGTATATGTGGATGTATGTGTGTACTGGGTGCCTATGTGTTTGTGTGTAAGTGAGTGATTGAGCATGTGTGTGTATGTGGGTGTGTGTGTTAGTGCGTGAGCGTGCGCCCATATTTTACCACACATGCTTTTGTTTTTGACTTCATATCCATAATATGCAAATCATTACATGAATATAACATGCTTCATTGATGAAATACAACTGCTGTGTGAACGTAAAAGTTTGGAAGGGCTAAATTTAAGACAGGCCTGAGTGCCTAATTTGTAACCCTTTGAAAATAAAGCTCGTTCGTTCGTTCGTTCGTTCTCTCTCTCTCTCTCTCTCATTCTCTCTCTTCCTCTCTGACTCGCATATATATGTATATATATAATTTTTTAAATATATATATATATATATATAATATATATATAGATATATATATATATATATATATATATATATAGAGAGAGAGAGAGAGAGGAGAGAGAGAGAGAGAGAGGAGAAAGAGATAGAGAAAGGGGTGGGGGAATAAGTGGACAGACACAATGATTGACAGAAAGGCGCAAACGAATCAATACACAAAAATAGACAGATGAACACACAGTTCTGACGAAAGGAGAAACAGGAAAATGAACAGACAATTACACAATCGAATATATGAAAACATAGATAAACATTTACACAGACTCAAATTGATGCAGACAACGACCCATTATTAGACGAATTCTAAAAAAAACAAGCGCACAACACATTTCATGTTGCTAGCGTTGCCGTTTTAGCCGTGTGATCAGGGTGCAAATAACAGTAGGGAAGGGATTTTTTTTCCTGTTAGGTACACCCCCCCCCCCCCTCACCCTCTCCCCTCCTCAAAAATTTCAATTTTTGCACTAGATTTGAGGTCCCAAATCCCTAAGTCCACAGATACACCATCGCACCTCTCTCTTCCCAAAGACAATAGGTCTCTTCTTTTTCTGGAACTAATACTTACACAGGAAGAATGTTTTATAATTAGTTTTTCTTCTTCTTCTTTTTCTTCTTCTTCTTCTTCTTCTTCTTCTTCTTCTTCTTCTTCTTCTTCTTCTTCTTCTTCTTCTTCTTCTTCTTCTTCTTCTTCTTTTTTTCTTCTTCTTCTTCCTCTTCTTCTTCTTCTTCTTCTTCTTCTTCTTCTTCTTCTTCTTCTTCTTCTTCTTCTTCTTCTTCTTCTTCTTCTTCTTCTTCTTCTTCTTCTTCTTCTTCTTCTTCTTCTTCTTCTTCTTCTTCTTCTTTCTTCTCTTCTTCTTCTTCTTCTCTTCTTATTCTTCTTTCTTCTTCTTCTTCTCCTTCTTCTTCTTCTTTTTTTTTCTTCTTCTTCTTCTTCTTTTTCTTCTTTTTCTTCTTTTTCTGGAACTAATACTTACACAGAAAGAATGTTTTATAATTATTTTCTTCTTTTTCTTCTTCTTATCTTCTTTTCTTCTTCTTCTTATCCTTTTCTATTTCTTCTTTTTCTTCCTTCTTCTTCTTCTTCTTCTTCTCTTCTTTCTTATTCCTTCTTCTTCTTATTATTCTTCTTTCTTCTTCTTCTTCTTCTTCCTTCTTCTTTCTTCTTCTTCTTCTTCTGCTTCTTCTTCTTCTGTCTCTTCTTCTTCTTCGTCATTAGGTATTCTTCTTCTTCTTCTTTCTTATCTTCTTCTTCTTCTTCTTCTCTCTTCTTCTTCTTCTTCTTCTTTCATTTCTGTCTTCTTCTTCTTCTTCTTCTCCTCTTTTCTTCTTTCGTTATATTTAGCTTATTTTCTTCTTCTTTTTCTTCTTCTTCTTCTTATTCTTCTTCTTTTTCTTCTTCTTCTTCTTCTTCTTTCTTCTTCTTCTTTCTTCTTCTTCTTCTTCTTCTTCTTCTTCTTCTTCTTCTTTCGTCTTCTCTTCCTTCTCTTCTTCTTCTTCTTCTTCTTCTTCTTTTCTTCTTCTTTTCTTCTTCTTCTTCTTCTTATTCTTCTCCTTTTTCTTCTTCTTTTTTATCTTTTTCAGGAACTAATACTTACACAGGAAGAATGTTTTATGATTATTTTCTTCCTCCTCTTCTTCTTCTTCTTCTTCTTTTGTCTTCTTCTTTTTCTTCTTCCTCTTCTTCTTCTGATTCTTCTTCTCTTCTTCTTCTTCTTCTTCTTCTCTTCTTCTTTTTCTTCCGTTTTCTTTTTCTTCTTTTCTTTCTTCTTATCTCTTCTTCTTCTTCTTCTTCTTCTTCTTCTTCTATTCTTCTTCTTTTCTTCATTCTTCTTCCTTCTTCTTCTTTTTCTTCTTCTTCTTCTTTCTTCTTCTTCTTCTTCTTCTTCTTTTGTCTTCTTCTTCTTCTTCGTCTTCTTCTTTCTTCTTCTTTTCTTCTTCTTTCTTCTTCTTTTCTTCTTTTCTTTTTCTTCTTCTTTTTCTTCTTCTTCACCATTCCGAGCTCCCAAGAATAAATTCTGCAGTTATCACCCGCATCCATTCATTTCTATGATTTTGCTTCTCTTTCCAGTTGGTTCATCCAAGTGTTTGTAGATGTATCTGTATGTTATCTCTCCACCGTCGTCTTGTTCTGTTTCGTCGTCTACTCTCATTCCACTCTTTTGTGTATGCAGTTGTTACTCTCCTTTGTCTGTCATCCGCTCTATATTGTAAAACCATTGCACTCTCTTAAACAAGAAATTGCAGATTAAAACAGTTTGTGAATGTCGTTGTAACGTCGCATTCTCAATTCTCCGTTCTTTGGAGGTCATACCAGTGTGTTAGGAAATGAACAGGAAATAGAGTGGCTGGTTCTGCATTTTTTTGGTAAATCATGCATGACCAGCTTTCTTTCTCTCTATATCGCTATCTCTATCTCTATCTCATTAGCTGTCTATGGAAATAAATGCGGTTAACTTCGTTCCTGTCTGCCTATCTGTGTTTGTCTGTCTGTCTCTCCCTCCCTTTATTTCTTCTAAAACACCCTCGTCTTTCATCTGTCTCAGATGTTATCACTCTTTCACAAAACCACAACCTTGCAACCCACACAATCTCCTCTATAAGTAGAAACCCCATTCACAAAAAGTGCTCGCAATCCTAACGGCTGCATCTCCTACGCAGGAACCGGCGAATCTCTATAGGAATCACAGCCAATGAGTGTTTTAACCTCCGCTGCATGGCAGGCTGATGCACCATGCTTCATGGATGTACGCCATCCAGAACTGTCCTAAACAGCAGCTTCCCATGTAGTTGTGTTGATATCAACAGAATTTAGAGTAGTTTTGAGTGTGTCCTTGTAGCACATTTTCTGTCCTCCCTGGGAACCTCTTCGCTTGCTGAAGGTCGCCATAGAATACTCTCTTTGGGAGTCGAAAGTCTGGCAAGCGGACTAAACCAGCGCTCCTGAAAATTCTTCAGTATCGTGTGGATACTAGGCAGACTTGCCCTATCAAGAACCACAGTATTTGGGATCCTATCTTGCCATTTGGTTTCGAGAAGCAAACGATCGATCCCTCTGATTTCCCTTCAGGGCTGCAACGTCAAGGTGGATGAATTGAGCCTTTGTGTGTGTGTGTGTGTGTATGATTAAGGTTATTCAAACATGCTTAGGAGCTCCACTTTTTCAAGGCCTTCGCCGGTGCTACAAAGTTCGTGCATCTCCTTCAGATTAAAAAAAAAAAAAAAAATTATCTGGACGGCAGATCAACGTGGCAGATCCTGGGTACCCCGTTAAACCTCAAAAGAATCAGTAATTCGGACACCCTTAACAGCTACAGCAGACATGTGTAACCTACAGCTCTGGGTTAGTACTATTATGCTTTCATACACGATACAAAGGAAGGATCCAAAGCAAATGTTTAATAAATATTTGTTACAACAATAATGAAGCCAGAAAGAAAACTGCTGTTAGAAACGTCTGGCGATCTTTCTGGCAATTTAAGGTAGAAGAGGAGCGACTAAGTAAGTAAGTACATAATAATGTAAAATTAAAAGTAAAGATCTCTTCACGTCTTAGGCGCATCGGGCAAATAGAAAGAGCACCTCATTTAGTACATACCAATCAGCGAAAGGTGAGTAATGTCGTCAGCATTACGCCGGTCGTCTTTACTTCCCTAGGACAACCATCCTGGTACCTATTTTAGGTTGGGTCGAGCTGCGACGCCCATATCACATCATGATAAAAATACACATAGCCAGCAGTTTCGACCGAGGTACGTTGGAATTACGAGTCGGACTCGCAACGCCTAAGCCACGGACGCCGTACAAAATAATGAGGAACACACAATTAAAAATGATAAGTTACTTGCAGTTTTAACTGCAGTTGAAACTAACTTTTATTCTCAGTTTTCGTGTCCCCGGATAGTCTTCGCAAAACATGCTGACTGTGGTTCTCCGTGGCAAAGTGGTTTAAAGTTTGCCTCGCACCCTGGCGTATGGCGGTTCATTTCTGGTACTGTGTCGATAGATTCATATGTGTAGTTTTCGGGGCGATTTCTTTAGATCTTCACCTGAGCTACGGTGATTGTGCTTTGAGTAACGCTCTCAGGAGGTGTCTAGCTATTCTACGAAGAGACACGTAGCAATCAGAATTAAACTCTGTGTATTAATCTGGATACTCTCGACTTTAGACACTTCTACTATCTATATAGCTTTAAAGACGAGTTTATATGAACATTGCAGGGGAGCGTACCCTGTAGAAGGCTACAACATTGAAAAGAGCAACAGTTGTAGCCCTTTTTATATCTCGCCAAAACCACTCAGCGACGTTAAGCAGTTTATAGACGCTTGCCTGTCAGCTGGAAGTTCTTTAGTTCAAATCTTCCTTAGAGAGGATTTTAAATGTAAAGGTATTGACTCCATGGTCGATGCAGCCTTAATTGTGTTGGGGTAGGGGGGGACGGGGGGGGGGGCTATAGGAGCGTTAGCATTTTTTAAAACAATGTTATAGAGAGTGAGGGAGAGTGGTCAAATCCAAACTCCACCTTTCAATTCGTTTTGAGGGTTGACGAACCCAGATTCTAGGGCCTGTGCTTGCCATAAGAGGCAACTAAAGACTGTGTGCAAAAGTGATGGTCGTCTCATCCCTAGACCGCTCTAGCGCAAGTGCATAATCATTAATAAGTCATGAACGTGTTTTGTGTGTGGTGGTGGTGGTTGAGGGCAATAGAGTAGGACGGGGTAGGGGGGGGGGGGTGCGGGTTCCCTGGGAGGTATCACTAAGATTGTTAAAATGCATGCTTAAAAGGGATTTTGTGCCACCACAAATTCAATTAATAATATCATCATGTAGAATCTTAGTTTACATTTCTTTATAATATAAAGTGTGTGTGAAACTGAATGCGTGTTTTACACACACACACACACACACACACACGCGCGCGCGCGCGCCCGCGCCTGCACACACACACACACAGGAGGAGGGGAGAGAGAGAGAGAGAGAGAGAGAGAGAGAGAGAGAGAGAGTTATGAAATCATGAAAGTGTGGTATGAAGATATGCATATGTGTCTGTTTGAATGCGTGTGGGTTTGTAATGTATGAATATGAACATATGTGTGTATGTGGGTATGTGTTTGTATTCAGATGAATGTAAGTCTGTTTGTGTGTGTATAACTGGAAGTATGCATGTGCATGTGTATGTGGAATTTTGTTTGTGTGTGTGTATGTATTAGTGTTTGTTGGTACGTTTGGAAGTATCAGTGGATGCATGTAGGTATATATGTATGCGTATGACAATGAGTGTATGTTCGTTGCATTTGTGTGTATGTGTGTACGAATATAATATAAACAAATGCGTGTGAGTGCAACTGTGTGTCTATGTATGTACATTATAAGTATATGAGTACTATTATGGATGTAGGTGGGTGTGCCTTTTCGTATGCGTGTATGTATGTGGATGTATGTATGTTTATCTGTAAATATGTATGCTAGGGAATGCGTGTTTACATGTATGAATATGAATGTGTATGTATGAGTGCGTGTATGTGTATATGTGCGTGTGTGTATGTATTTTTATGAATAAGTGTGTGTGCATGCATATTTATATAAGTGTGCGTGTACTTTTGAGTAATTTAAGTGCGTACGTGTATATATATATATATATATATATATAATATATATATATATATATATATATATATATATATATATATATATATATATATATATATAAATCAATGTTTGTGTGTTTGTTTCACCCCTATAGACTCGGAAACTACTGAACCGATTTAGCTGAAATTTTCAGGATATGTTTGTTGTTGTTGATACCGGATTTTGAAACTGTCGTGGTTTGAAATTCAACCTGTCACTGTTAAAGATAGGTGACCACAATTTATGCCAAAATATACGCAACTAATATTTATAACTTTAGTGATTTCTAATTATAGCCACGTTAGTAATTGCGCATGCGCCGTATTTACTATTCGCCGTCGAGTTACGTGCAGCCAACGCCTTCTCTAATACTAATACATAGAGTAGGTCGTGGTACAGCAAACAAGACTATCTCTATATTTGCCACAATAACCATATTAAACACGATTTCTATTTTTTTTTTCAAACAACCTTCGATGGGGGGGGTGGGGGGGGGGGGGGAAAGGGGGGGGGGGCAATCAAGGAATATCTCGACGTCGGCGCAGACAGTGACTGTGACATTAACTTCATTAACCGTGTTAGACACGTGCGATTTCTATTTCATTAATATATCTGGAGTATCTGTCTACGAGAAAACAATTGCCTGCGGTTTTAAATTGTGTTTTAATCGCGACACAGTAGTATGGACTCATATGTCTAATAGTTGAGTTCTCTTTTCGATGTTCCGATTAAGTGGCTGCTTGGTCGAATGGTTAGAACACTGGGTTCATGTGCGGTAGACCTGGGTTCGAATCCGCAGTCGTTAATTTTTTTTTTTTGCCCCGGACTAAAATAATATCCTCATCTGCTCTGCCGTGGTGACAGCACTAGCCATGTTGCCTTAATAAAATAAAAAAAAAACCCAAAAAAAACAACAACAAGTAAATGGGTAAACCATTTGATAATTAAATTTGACCATTTCGCATACTTATGATTGCATTGTTAAACTTTCCGATTGCATGGTTACGCTGAAATTTTATAGATTTTCATTTAGATTTAGTTATTTCATCTGTGTTGGAATTTTAAGCTGTGCTGTTTACAATGGCGTTCATTTCCTAATTATGGTGTTTTTTTCCTGTGTTCGTTTGCTTTTCAAGTGTTTTTGTTTTCTCCCAGCTACTTCAATGTGGGAAAGAGTTGTCGGTGAATTTGGGGGAGGGGGGGGGGGGGACTATTAACTGAGAGAGCTTTAAGTCACAGTAACTGCTTTACCCACTTAAAGTAGCAGCAGCAGTAATAGTTGTTACACCAGGGCTGTTACACCATAGTGCTCTCATGTGAAGACCGCCGGTAAGGTTATGGCGTTCTTCTGTCGGCAAGTGAAATTATACATCCTAACCTGACCAGTCTGTGGCGACAGCACTAGCCATGCGGAACCAAATCTTCTGGCTCTCGACTCTCTGTCTACTCCGATGGTAACACAGATAGCAGTGACATTATTTTAGTAGTTGTACTGGTACTTGAAGGATGATGTGGTAAATATTACACTAGCCCTATTCACTACTTTTTACAATTCCTGCTCCCTATTTTAGTCCAGATGGACAGGGATGTCAATGTCAGTTACAGCAACAACAAAATATCCCCAGTTAGTGATTTTCAAATCCTTCGAAGAGGGAGAGAGCAGTAGTCGGTGGAAGAAGGGAGGGGGTAATGACTTAAATTTAAGAGAAATTAAAGAGCTTTACACTTGATTTTCAAGTTCTCATTGCCTAATTTGTTTATATTTTACTAACGCTACCTCCTCTTTTCTATTTTTAACGACTTACTTTGTTATTCACAAGTACAGTTGTAGCTTTACTTCCGTCCCCTATAAAAATACAGCTTTAGCATGTGATAACCAAATAACCATTTTTGTTACTGTGCTAATAACACCATTTAAACGACCACTAATATAAAAACACAATTAAAAGGTGCGTGTTCTAAAGTTGGAAAACCAGACTATCGCTATATCCGTGCAGGGAATGATTGCGACATTAACTGTATTAGACACGTGCGATTTCCATTGTCTTTCTTTTCCAAAAACCTTCGATGAGGGAGATAATAGTAGGTGGATTTAGTTGTGGTGGTGGGCGGGGATCAAAGACTAACTCTATATCTGAGCAGACAATGATTGTATTAGACACGTGCGTTTTCTATTTTCTTTCATTTCCATTTAGCCAAACTATGCCACAGCAACGCGTGGCCGGGTACAGCTAGTATATATATATATATATATATATATATATATATATATATATATATATATATATATATATATATATATATATATATATATACCACAGTGTGTATATATGTGTATGATTGTGACGAGCTGGTCTGGACAGCTGTTTCTGTCCTTTTAAAAAGTGCTTTGTTTTGATAATATTATTACCAAAGTTCTAAACATTTTCCTATTGCTTTTAATTAGCATAATAACACTGGATTAATTAAGAAATTTCTTACCCCTTTCTTAATGCTTCATTGGAGCAAATTTATAATTAAAGAGTTGAAAGGTAATAAAGGCGAATGAGATGATTAGTCAAGGGGAACTGAAGAGTAACTTCCTCCCTTTTTAAGGACTTCCTGTGCCCTTTTCAATTTAGAAATTGACCGGTTCAGACCTAAAGTTGTTAGTCTGCCTGTGGTCCAATTTTCTGTTTGAATTCCCTGCCAGGGTTCCAGATTGTATTCCAGATGGTACTTACAGGTGGGAGCTCCAGATGTAAATCCTAAGCTTAGCTGCAGATACCCGATTGTCTGGACTGGACTGGAAGATTCGGCCTGCCTGAGGTGTCACCAAAGCTTAGTCAGAAGCTGACCTAAGCTACAGCTAAGATTTAACTAACCTACCTTGAATAACAGGATTTTATATCCACAGCCATTTTATTTAGTTATCATTTGAATTTATATTGATTTGAAAATCCTAATAAATGTTAGTTTTAATGTTCCTACAGTTTTATGGAGTTTCCTTTTAACTGTAAACATTGTCAGTGAACTTAAGAACATTTAAATATACAAGTTTAATTACAGTAGGGAATAAGATGTGGGCAAACCCCGAATCCTCTCATTTAACCAGCAAGGCTGGGGTTACTATAATACCTTATGATGTTTCACTTTTTGTAATTCCCTCTGTGAATTGCACATAGTGCATTCGCTAGTGTAAAGCGAAGTTACCCGCCACAGAGTGGGGGCTCGTCCGGTATTTACTCACTTACAGAGTGGGGTCTCGTCTCGGAATTTACTCACTCACAAAGTGGAGATCTTGTCTCGGGGTTTGTAACCTCACACACAAAGTGAGATATTGTTCCTGGTTTTTCCCTAGACAACAGCATATTTTTTTTATATTTGTGTTCAAGTGTTTAGCCATCTTTGATTTATTTTATGGCATATACTTAAAGAACACTGGGAGCTCAGAGTCATTAGTTACTAGTTTGCCATTTAAAGTTAGCAAAAATTAACTTAGGTAATTATGTAACTGAAATTTACAAATAGTTTAAATGTTTACTGACTTTAAGAAATCAAAATATATAATTGGCTAGGACAATTTTAAATCCCAAAAATTAATGGTTGCCCATAAGGTTAAGGATTTGTTGAAATGGATTGACAAGTGGCATTTCTATTTTTTTTTAATTCTGATTGATAGATTGATTATGTGATTGATTATTTGATTGATGCATATGTGATTTGCTTACTAACCCTCTGTTGACCTAATTTTCTGAGTCTTGTTTAGTACTCTATAATTTCAGCAGCAATCATAGGTGATAATTTGCAAACTCCTTGTAAGGGTCACTACAGCTTAACCGAGATGGCAGCATATCATTCTCTATTGGGCAAGACCATCTCAGACTTTGCTGCTCATGAGGCAGGTTTGAGTGGGGCTGAGCTAGATATATATGTCTCTGATTTGTTGAATGCCAAATCTCAACTAGAAGCTAATGTAGGTGTCCAAGGGAGGGAAGTAGATTCTATAGATTGGTTTTTTAGAAGTATAGAAATGGGTCAGGCTTGCAAATTCACAGGTATTAAACTTCTAGAGTGTGTTGCAGAGAAGGTTAAGGAAGATTGGGAGTGGCAACTGGAATGTGTCCAAATGGAACAGCAGGTACAAGCTAAAGGTTTCAACGAGGCTGTTGAACATGCTCAGTGGAACCAGAAAGCTTTTGCTGGTGAGCCTCCCCGAGAATTATGGATGTTCACAACCCCAAAGCCAGACACTTCCATGTCAGCCAAAAATGCCTTTCCAAATACTAGTATCAGTCACTTAGGATCAGTAATTGAAGAAAGATCCCTTACCCCACCAGAATCTGGAAATGAAAACCCTGGTAGAGAATGTGAGATCCTTGGCAGCTGTCAAGAGATCATAGCTAGTGAGCCTGCGGCTGCAGTGACCACTAGTGGGCTAGCTACCACAAAACTTGAGTTAACTCAGGGTGGTGATTTCTGTCAAGATGGTCATTCCTTGGCAGAAATAAAAAGTGTTATTCCCAAAACCAACCCCATTTTAGATAATATTATTTTATCTAGAAGCTTGCACAGCAAGGAAACTTTAAAGAAGGTAGGTGGCGAGACAGAAGACTTCAGCTCCACGCTGCAGATAGTATCTTGTAAAGCGGAGTCTGTTTATGTCCATACTCCCACTACTTATTCTCACGCGCAGTCAGTAGAAAGTCATGTGCTAGTTAAAGACATCGATTTTTCCAGTAAGTCGAGTGATATCCTAGAGTTTACTGAGAGAAGCAAAAATGCATCTCAGTCCTGCTTACAAGTTAGGGAAAAAGAGTCTCAGGCCTTAGATAAGTCCTTGAGGTCTCAAGGTATGTTGTTGTGTCCCCTCAGAATCAAGGGCCAGCACAACTTTGACTACCAAGAAAATGAGTCTCATGCTTTTGAAAAGCCACTGAGATCTCAGGGTATGTTGTTGTGTCCCCTCAGAATCAAGGGCCAGCACAACTTTGACTACCAAGAAAATGAGTCTCATGCTTCTGATAAGCCACTGAGATCTCAGGGTATGTTGTTGTGTCCCCTCAGAATCAAGGGCCAGCACAACTTTGACAACCCAGGAAATGAGTCTCAAGCTTCTGATAAGCCATTGAGGTCTCATGGTATGTTGTTGTGTCCCCTCAGAACCAAGTGCAAGCACAACTTTGACAACCCAACGACTGCAAATAAGCAGGTCATGAGAGACCAAAAGTCTCGCATCTTGATCCAATCCAAGATGTGCCAACCAAAGCTTTTGTGGACACCTCTTCTGAAAAGAGTTGTGTGTTTCACCAAGACTAGACCGATAGCTAGGCAGACTGCTAAAAAGCTAACTATGTCTACTGAGAACCCCTTAAAGAGTAAACTCCTTAAGCTCAGGTCTTTTGCCAGTTTAGTTAGGAACATTAATGATCCCAACCCTAAACCTGGTAAGGCTTATGCCAAATCCTCTGCAAAAAGGCCAGAAACTTTAGTCTGTGCCAGTGCAGCCAAAAGTTGGAAGAACCCTTCCTTTACTTCATCTTCAGATGAAACCCACAAGACCCAGTCTACGGTTGAGTCTGTAGGTTCTGTACACTGTCGTAAGCAGCGCTCACCTTTTCTTCCATGTAAATCTTCCCAGATAGTTTCATGGATAAGACGCACTCAGACAGGTATCTTGAACATTGAACTGATCTTTCCCTCATGCCATCTTTTCTTTGTTAAGATTTTTTCTATTCAGAGAAGCGGACAGTCCGCCTTGACTTTCTCTGGGAAAAGACTTTGGTATGTTAGTCGCAGTCGGTCATATCCGCTGGGACGGGGCTACAAATCCCAGTCAGTTGTTAAGGAGAAATTTTTTGTTCCTATTGAGATCCCATAGCAGATTAATTAGGGGATAATTTAGCAGGTGGATTGTAGGTAGCAGAAACAGTATCCAGGCCAGTTTAAGTTTGATATTTACTCTGTGGCGGGTAACTTCGCTTTACACTAGCGAATGCACTATGTGCAATTCACAGAGGGAATTACAAACAGTGAAACCTCATAAGGTATTATAGTAACCCCAGCCTTGCTGGTTAAATGCGAGGATTCGGGGTTTGCCCACATCTTATTCCCTACTGTAATTAAACTTGTATATTTAAATGTTCTTAAGTTCACTGACAATGTTTACAGTTAAAAGGAAACTCCATAAAACTGTAGGAACATTAAAACTAACATTTATTAGGATTTTCAAATCAATATAAATTCAAATGATAACTAAATAAAATGGCTGTGGATATAAAATCCTGTTATTCAAGGTAGGTTAGTTAAATCTTAGCTGTAGCTTAGGTCAGCTTCTGACTAAGCTTTGGTGACACCTCAGGCAGGCCGAATCTTCCAGTCCAGTCCAGACAATCGGGTATCTGCAGCTAAGCTTAGGATTTACATCTGGAGCTCCCACCTGTAAGTACCATTTGGAATACAATCTGGAACCCTGGCAGGGAATTCAAACAGAAAATTGGACCACAGGCAGACTAACAACTTCAGGTCTGAACCGGTCAATTTCTGAATTGAAAAGGGCACAGGAAGTCCTTAAAAAGGGAGGAAGTTACTCTTCAGTTCCCCTTGACTAATCATCTCATTCGCCTTTATTACCTTTCAACTCTTTAATTATAAATTTGCTCCAATGAAGCATTAAGAAAGGGGTAAGAAATTTCTTAATTAATCCAGTGTTATTATGCTAATTAAAAGCAATAGGAAAATGTTTAGAACTTTGGTAATAATATTATCTAAACAAAGCACTTTTTAAAAGGACAGAAACAGCTGTCCAGACCAGCTCGTCACAATGATTAAGTGTGTGCGTGTGTCTCGTATATGTGAGCGTAGAAGTGAATGTATGAGTGTGTAAATGTGTGTAAATGCAGGGTATTAGATGTGAATGAGTACGTATGAATAATTTTATGTCTGTCTGTCTGTCTGTCTGTCTGTCTGTCTGTCTGTCTGTCTGTCTGTCTGTCTGTCTGTCTGTCTGTCTGTCTGTCTGTCTGTCTGTCTGTCTGTCTGTAGGTAGGTAGGTAGGTAGGTAGGTAGGTAGGTAGGTAGGTAGGTAGGTAGGTAGGTAGGTAGGTAGGTAGGTAGGTAGGTAGGTAGGTAGGTATGTATGTATGTATGTATGTATGTATGTATGTATGTATGTATGTATGTATGTATGTATGTATGTATGTATGTATGTATGTATGTATGTATGTATGTATGTATGTATGTATGTATGTATGTATGTATGTATGTATGTATGTATATATGTATGTATATAAAGATTTTACCTTATTGTGTGATGCAGAAATGTGTACAATGAGCAAGCAATATGAACACTGAAATCAGTATATTTAGATGTATATGTACAAGACAATGTTCAGTTTCTGATGTGGCGGTGGAGAGGGGCCACAATTAAACACAAAGATTCTAAAGAGACTGAGTATAAAAATATATTTGCTAAAAGACGGTTTGAAATCAAAAACAAAACACACTTTGTTTTCTTAACGCAGACAGGAAAGTGGAAATCAAGTGAGCCATAGGCATAGAAGGATACAAGTGGGAGGACAAACAGCCGTCTGAGAGTGTATGAATAAGACAATATACACAATCTGTTGGAGGTCCATCGCAGCCAACTTTCAGTGACGAGGCGGCACCGAATTGATGCCTTGTTTGAACAATCGTAGGCGCCGTTCTGTGCCTCCATGCGATTAATGTTAGATTGCGTTTGGAGAAATGAACAAAGAAATACGACAAAGAAGCAATTAGGCCGATTAGGTTATCGGACAAATCACAGCAATCTTGAAATGTAAGGACTTGAACATAAGCACTTAAAGAGCAGTTTACAATACAATATCCTCACCCGCGCTATGTTATCAGTGTCAAACATATAATCCTAGGTGTAAGAAGGAATTACTGACTTAGGATCAAGAGTAGGCACAGAACCAGTGCTGAAGGTTATCGTGTATGATAGATCAAATGGTTTTGCCACTTAACAAGACTGGCAACTGACAGGGCAACACACAGCAATGTTATTCATAAACAGCGGTAACAGGTTCAGAGGTCGACCACGCAGAACATGCACTTGGGAACTATCATAAGGTTAGTTGCGTATCCTTTACAGGACGTTGCAGAACCAACCCCAGCAGCCCCTGGCTGTTGTGTGGTTTCTCTAGGTAAATTTACGTCCAGAAATTTACCATTTCCACTCGACGGTCGGCTCCCTGATACCACTGTCGAAACCAACGCAAGGCACATAGCCCGCAACTGGTATCGAACCCGGCACCCCGGCATTACGAAGCGTTCGCATCGACTTAGCCACAGAGCCGACTAAGAAGTATAGGAGACACTGAAATTAACTTTCTACGAAACTAACTGACAGGTCAGTTCAAAAAATTTGTTTCTGCCCTGCCGCTGCGAGGCATGCCAAAGCCCGGGGGAAAAGGGGGGGGGGGGAGGAGGAAAATGAGTGGCATATAACTAACAAATAGTTAGGTCCAGTGGTGAATTTCCTCCTCTGCATTCCACATAGACTGGGCAATATTGTAGAGACCATATGTTGCCCATTCGGCATGATCCAATACTCGGCCTACTCTGTTAATTCCCAAGAATACGTAACACCCTACCTTTGGAACAAGACATGCTGCTTGAGCATTCCTTCTACACCACCTGACAATCTGGCCTGCCCTGCTTTGGGTTTTCATGTTTTATTTGCTATGCTAGAATAAAGTCGCTAACTAAGGGAAATATCAACTATATAAAGTGTGCACAAACGGTAAAGAGCAATAGGTGTCATACAACAACATTATTTCTGCCAAACCTTTTCGCCTCTCTCTCTCTCTCTCTCTCTCTCTCTCTCTCTCTCTCTCTCTCTCTCTCTCTCTCCCTCCCTCCTTCTATCTGTCTGTCTAATACGCTATGCATAAAAATATATGTATCACTCCTGCTTCCTTTCTCTCTCTATGACTGCCTCTATCACTCTATCTGTCTCTCTCTCTCTCTCCTCCAGTCTCTAGCTCAAGACTCTCTCAGATACTCATTCACATACATTGTTACACACAGAAACGTGTACCTTGGGTTTAACAACTTGTTGACAAACATGTGCAGTTAAATGTAATTGCTTTCATTGGTTAAATCTGAGAGATGCCAAATGTCAAACTGAAAGCTGTCCCCGAGAAATTACCCTGGATGTGGCTAAATGCGATCTGTTCCTGTGAAAACCTCAGCCAAAATGGATTGTGCAATTGCCCGCTCGCCGAGTGGACATACATGAGACACTGTCAATAACCGTTTGACCCCTTTGCTATGAAGCTCAAAGTAAGACTACCATACCAGTAAGACTGTCAAAAACTTCAAGTGTCCGTACATATTGTGTCGGTGGAGGAGAAGGGTTTGAGTTTCACACACTCTGCTCCCAAGTAAATGCGTCAGTCTGCTCTCAGTGTCTGCTTTCAGGCTTTCTCAGCGATGCTAAGGCCCCTAGCTCTGGCTCCGCTGGAATATGCGTGTATTGAGTGCGTCTGTGTGTGCGTGTGTGTGCGTCTTTCACTTTTCTGAATGAACGTGTATGTGTGTAAAAGCCCCTTCTCCCCCACCCCCACAAACACACACCCGCTTCCGATATTGCGAGGCATGTGGGACTCTGATCCTATTAGAGCATCTGTGTGTGGCGCTCATGTTGTTTGTACGTTCTCCTTGTATTGGTCTGTACAGTTCATATTATTGTAATTATGTTATTGTATTTATTTGTCATTCAGCACAAAATAATAACAATAGTAATATTTATTATATTATCCACGTAAGCAAGAATAGCCTGTCATTAACACCACCCCCCCCCCCCCATACCCAATCAGAAAATATTAATAATGCTGGGACCCATCCTCCCCTCATGGATTATTTATGTTTGCACACCTGATATGTGTATGTGAGAGAGTGTGTGAGAGAGTGTGTGTGTATATGTGTGTGTATACATATTTGCGAGTGTATTTGTCTCTGTTTGTTTAAGAGAGAGAGAGAGAGAGCGAGAGAGAGAGAGAGAGAGAGAGAGAGAGAGAGAGAGAGTATGTATGTATGCTGTGTGTGTCATCATGGAGCTTGCCGCTAGGCACGGTCGATCACACCTTTCCATATCTACTAATTCCCAAAGTCATCTATCAATTAGTGTGCTGACACCTCTCCGTGCATAGACAATTAAGTGTGAAGAATATCTCGTTTTCTTCCCCTATTTCTCTTCATCATATATTTCAGGTCCCCGTTAAGACCGGAAATATTGACGACTATGACTGTTGTGAGGTCAGACGCTCGCCTGCGGATTAGAAGGTCGTAGTTTCAGGTTCTAACGAAGACATACTTTTTTTTTTTTTTTAAATCACCTTTGCTCCGAGGTCGAAACAGGCTTGTGTGGGTAGCAGGTGCAGTTTTGTGAAGTAAAGGCGTTCCGGTTTAAGGCTAACTGTATCACCCACCGAGTGTCGATTGGTCTATAAAATATAGACGTAAGCCCTATATGCCCAATACGTCTGTAAGCGTGAAAAATGGTCCTTAAATTTTGCTTAAAATAGTGCATAAGGCGGCAGAGCTGGCGAAAGACACATTTTCTTTCAGTCGGACCGTAATGTGAGCGACGTTCTGCAAAGAACAGGCCAGATGATGATGATGTGGTCCTTTTAAATTTTTTAATAAATAGTATATCTGTGTCCTAGCCTCTGTCAAAACATTGATATAACACGTTTTGTCTGTGCAATGTGTTTATTTAATAATAAGAGTTTTCGGCCACACTGCATTGAAGTAAGAAAGAAATGCTATGGTGTTATAGACAACCTGTTTTTGTTACATGCTTGGCTTCCTTACCTGTGCGTGTGTGTGTAAGTGTATGTGTGTGTGTGGTGTGTGTAATTTGTATGTGTGTAAGTGTATGTCTGTGTGTTTGTGCGTGTAAGTGTGTTTGAGTGCGCGCGTGTGTGTGTATGTGTTCGTGGCATTTGACCTATGCATGTCGTAAAAGGCGACAATATATGCTGAAATGTGTTGCGCAAAAAAGGAAAATGTCGTAGTCTAGCTGTAAACAATAATACACCGTATCAACTGCCTGTTAAAGGGCGAAAACAGAGGACGACAGAAAAAGACATGCATGTGAGACATGGAGAATAAACAGGCAAGTTAAAAACACCTACTGGCAGCGGAAATATGGTTTTTAAAAAGAATGCAAAGAATATCTATAAAGAAGAAAAAGGAAGTTTTACGTTCTTTATTAATGTCTTAACCCAGATGACGTCACATGACGGTCCAAAATTTTAGAGGAAGGTAAGACTGGGTTTTCAGGTTTTATGATTCTTTTAACGACCCCAAAACATCTAGAACTGACCCTAACCCCAACCCACCTACGTCCCACGAGAGAGTGCAGCCTAGGTCCCACGAATGCATACAGCCTAGGTCCTACGACTCCATGCAGCCTATCTACCACCCCCTGAAATATTAGACTGTTCTGTGACCTGCAGATTTCCCCTGCTTGAGGTAGGATACTGATAAAGCATCGAGTTTTTTGTTGTTGTTCATGCCGCTAGAAGGAAATCTAGAATTTGGTGACAACTGGTAAGATTGATTAAATGAGAGCTGGAGGAAAGCAAAAAAGATAGATATCTGCAGGGTGTAGGCCTACAAAATGAGCAGGACAAGAACACTGGCGAATTCCAACATTCTTCTTTCTTCTTCTCTCCTTCGCCTGTAATAAGTTGTCTACAACTGCACTTTTGTCTGTAATAAATTTGACTGTCAAATTTTGGTTTAGTCAGTGGTCCGTGAATTTACATTTTTTACTATTGTTCTGTGTGGCCTAAATGTTTATCTTAATGTTTGGTGATTCTTCTGATCGTGTAAGAGAAGAAACATAACCGTGTAAGCTTACCAGCACACAAAAAAATGATGATTATGATGATAACGAAAAGAAGATAATAAGAGGATTAAACAGTGGTAAATTTTGTGAAAGCTTTAAGAATTTAAGGAAAGAATGATAGAGGAAGACAACGAGAGAAGATTTATGCCGGTGTTTTGGTCATGAAATAGACGAATGTCGGCAGATGAGCAGATAATTGCTGACAGGGATCACAACCCAAAGAGAAGTATTATTGTCGACACCAGTCGGCAAGGCACTTACTGGTGATAATATACTTGTGTGTATGTGCGCATGAAAATAGCTTTCCCTCCCCCCCCTCTCTCTCTCTCTCTCTCTCTCTCTCTCTCTCTCTCTCTCTCTCTCTCTCTCTCTCTCTTTCGGGTATTTACCCATGTGTATATTGTGTGTCTGCATGTATGTGTGTATGTATTGTGTATATGAGTATATGGGTACCTGTGTATTAAGGTTCTCTATGTGTGTTTGTTTGTGTTTGTCTGTGTGAGAGTTCTGTATGCGAGTGTTGTGTCTGTGTGAGTGCTGCGTCTTGAGTGTGTGCTTTGATACATGTGTATGTGTTGTGTCTAAATGTCAATTTTGTGTCTCTGTGCATTGGACTGTGTCTGTGAGTTTGTGTGCGACTGTTTATGTTTTGTGTGTATATTGTGTGTGCTGTCTGTAAAGGTTGTGTCATTGTGTATTGTGTCAGTGAGTGTTTTGTCTGTGTGACTGTGTTGTGTCTGTGAGTTTGTGTGCGACTGTTTATGTTTTGTGTGTATATTGTGTGTGCTGTCTGTAAAGGTTGTGTCATTGTGTATTGTGTCAGTGAGTGTTTTGTCTGTGTGACTGTGTTGTGTCTGTGAGTTTGTGTGCGACTGTTTATGTTTTGTGTGTGTATTGTGTGTGCTGTCTGTAAAGGTTGTGTCATTGTGTATTGTGTCAGTGAGTGTTTTGTCTGTGTGACTGTGTTGTGTCTGTGCGTGTTTGTGTATGTTTTGTGGCTGTGTTAAGTTATGTTAAGTGTTTGTGTATGTGTGGTGTTTGTGTATTTAACGCAATAGGTGTTGTGTCAGTGAGTGTATATTATGTCTTTGTAGATATGTTGTCTCTTTCTGTTGTGTATGTGTCTGAGTGTCTATGTTGTGTCAGTGTGTGCGCCTTAATTGTTTAACTGCCTGTGCGTATTGTTTTTCTTCGTCTGCATCGCTTGTGTGTCTGCCTCGTGTGTCTGTGTTGCGTGTATTTTTGCATGTGTTTTTGAATTTATGTATTTGCCATTCCAGATTTTGTAATTTTTTTTTTTTTTTTTTTCACATTTATGCTATGAATTTCGAAACTTGAAAACGATATGATTGAACAATAAAATAGAACTGTCGGGTGAAATATGAAAGTTTTAAAGGGCCATATTGAAGACGGGCCTACGTGCCTAATGTGTAACCCATTGGAACAAAAGTGTGTTTATTCATTCATTCGTTGTTCGTTCGTTTGTTTTATAGCTCTCTCCTTTTTTCTCTTTCTCTCTGAGTCGGCATGTATTAATCTGTATACTTTCGCTCTCACAATCTTTCTCTCCATTTCAGAATACGCATGCATGTTTGTGTGTTTGTGTATGTGTGTACGTATTTATTTGAATGTTAAGTCATCTGACATGCCACGACAACTAGATAAACGTTGTCGCCAGACTCTCCCACTTTTATCGATAAATTGATTTCTGGATATTTTGACGGTCCTAATGGAAGCGCCGCAATATTTCAATAGTTAGCAAATTGTGTTTAAAGATGTCCCTGATTTTACTGCCTTCAACTGGGACACAAATTATGTCCCCTGAGCAGCAGACTGATGCATTTACTCGGGAGCAGAGTGCGCGACACTCAAACCCTTTCCCTCCACCGACACCATATGCACGGACACTTGAACTTATTGACAGTGTCTCATGTATGTCCACTCGGTGAGCGGACAATTGCACACTCCATTTTGGCTGAGGTTTCCACAAGAATAGATCTCATTTAGCCACATCCGCGGTAATCTCCCAGGGACAGCATTCAGTTTGACATTTGGCATCTCTCAGATTTAGCCAATGAAAGCAATCACATTGAACTTCACTTCTTTTGTCTACGATTTGTTAAACCTAAGGTACACGTTTATGTATGTAATAGTGAGCACCTGTGAGAGAGAGAGAAAGATAGTGTGTTAGAGAGAGAGAGAGAGAGAGAGAGAGAGAGAGAGAGAGAGAGAGAGAGAGAGAGAGAGAAACAGAGAGAGTTTGAAAGCGATAGACGATGATTAAATTAGTGAAAAGACAAAGTAGCTGTGTCATAAATACCATAGTTGCATGACAATGCAATGGCTTGCCTAATATTTTCATGTTTGTGAATGTGCGCGCGCGCGCGTGTGTGTGTGTGTGTGTTTGTGTGTTTTGACGTGAGGTCGGAGTATAAGCTAGAGAGAGAGAGAGAGAGAGAGAGAGAGAGAGAGAGAGAGAGAGAGAGAGAGAGAGAGAAGTCAATTAAGGGAAGCAGGAAGAAGGATATTGTTTTCGGTTCTGGTTTAGCATAACATAGTTTTGTCTGCACATCTGGGTGCGTGTATCTGTGTGTGGGAAAGACTGAGAGAGATGGGAAGAGGAAGACAGAGAAGAATCTTCTGGGCGCTTGTAGCAAAACACAGGGTTGCTTTATCCAACCATTTAGTGTGGTAGTGTGTGGGGAAATGAGAGCGATAGGTAGAAAATAGGATGAGGATTATACACGCTGTTGCAGCATGTAACAGGGTTTCCGCTACCACGCATTTCACTGTAAACACATATATAGGTACTGATTGGCACTCACAGATGTAGAATAAAAAAGAGGAGAAAGTAAGCCACACTCTAGCTCCCTTTATTTCTCATTTAATAATACCTATTTTAGGCTCAGTGGTCTTGCAAACCGAGGCACATAACTAAACTGGCTAGATGGGGATTCAATGGCAAGACCTTCAAGTCTGCAGGTATCATCGAGCGATTCAACTACCACTAATTCCACTTTTTAATAAAACCTTTCTTCAAAATATAATTGTTCCAACGTTCAGTATATTACAAAGAGGTTTATTCAACTGTTTTTGTTTCTCTTCAATGATACCCAGGACATTTTCGTCTGTTGCTGGCAGTCCCTATGGACCATTGAATTTAAGATGAAATAAATTTTACCCCGTTCCGGTGCCTCATAATGGGAGGTCTTTGTGGGGGGGGGGGGGGAGGGGGGGGGCGGATTTGAGGTGTATGCCCACTGGCTTCTAACAAGCATGTCGTATAAGTTGACCAATTAGGGCTGTTTCCAAGTCAGAGTGCATCTGCATGAGAGGCAAAGAGCCGACAGTGTGCATATATAAAAATAGGTCAGATACTGCTTTTCTTCGAAAAGAGTCTCTTGTCTGACCTAGGCTCGGGTTGTGAGGAGGTTTGGGTTAGGGCCAGTTCTAGATGTTCTGGTGTCGTTGAAAGAGTGTATCTGCCTATCTGAGTCTGCATGCATTTATTTGTATAATTTTCGCTTTCCCACGCTCTCATTCTCTCCATTTGTAAATATACGCGTACATGTGTGTGTGTTTAGTATAGAACACACGACATCGGCGGTGATGTAATTGGAGGCACGACTACGTGCCACCCCTCCGACCTATAAGAGTCTGAGAAAGTATGAATGAAAGGTCAAACAGTGTGTAAATGGGCCGCGAAACGTAAACAGGACCCGATGACAGTGATGATAACGTTGTTGTTGATGATGTTGTTGATGACGATGTTAATGATAATGTTGTTGTTCGTGATGGTGATAATCATTAACATTCATAAATGCAGAAAACAGAGATACCAACCGGAGGAAACTTTACAATACAAAACTCGAAAACTACAGTTAGAAACAGACCAAACATTTGAGCGCCAGTAACAATCACGTTCTACTCACCATACTCAGGGCAGGGATTGTCTGTAGCGTCTCCGACATCTTCAGTCCAGTCGCCGTCAGCGTGAAGACGCTAAACACGGACACAAGTCTCAGCAAAGTATTAGGACTCATGACTAGCTTCCTTGTTAGAGTATCCGCTGGTAGTGATGTTAGTGCAGACGATGTTCATGAGTGTGTGACAAAGTAAACTCACTGAATTGGTACGATTCAGCCAGAAATCACTGTATGCAAAAGTATGTGGTATTGTTCCATTAAGTCAGGATTCATCACTGAAATTAGACATTTTTTCCACGTTTTACTTAACTAAGTATATACAGAATGGATTGCAACACCAAACACTTCATGAACATCTGCCATAAATATCACCTTTGTGCCAGGTCATGCGGGTGTCCAAGGGAACGAGCGTGCAGACTATCTTGCTGACACTGCGGTTGCTATGGCTGGCCCAGCACTGGACAGAATGGATGTTTCCAATGCGATGCGCTGAATTTACCGTACCGAGGAGCACGCCAAAGGACATGACTCCGTATCCCTGTCTAGACTGATGGACATCGGAGTGCAGCCTGGAGCTGCCAGAAAAGAGCATTTTACAAAGGGGACAAGACGTTTCATTGACCAACACAGAATATGCGTCATCAGTCATTTCACACTTTTGGAGCGTTTGACGAAGAGATCGGAACACCTATGGATCTGTCCGAAGTGCTGTGAATATAAACCTTTCTAATCACAAATCACTATACAACATTGTGAATTACTTTATGTTACCTTAAATTAGTCATGTAATGCCACGTGTGGGTTCTAGAGAAACATTTGAGGTTGTCGGCAGGTTAGGGGATAGACCCAATATCAAGAAAGTTGTCAAAGGCGACTAAGAAGCTAATCTTTAAAAGTCGGAGTGCGTTTATAGTAGTAGTACTGTAGTAGTTTTTACCCCACTAGGACATCACACAAGCGATAAACACCCGATGACACAAAGTGCCACCATGTGGATCACCCATGGAGAGGTCCCGGAAACCTCGTTCAACCATTAGACCATATTTATGGCTGGCTATATTGCGGCCCCTGGCGAGCCATAATGGGGCTTCAAAAAAAAAAAAAAAAAAACGAAAAATTACATCTCACAAGGAGATGACTAGTCAGTGTAATATAAGGTAAGTGCGTTTGACTGACTGACTGACTTTCTACCCCACCAGGACATCACACAAGCGATAAACACCCGATGACACAAAGTGCCACCATGCGGATGAGGATCGCCGTGGAGAGGTCCCAGAAACCGCGTTCAGACATTTGGCCATATGGATGGTCTGCCTATATTGCGGCCCCTGGCAAAAGCCAGAGTAGGGCTACAAATGACAAAAAATTTCGTCCTAAAAAGGACAAAATTGAACATTAGCTTTGAGTGCGTTTGCCTGCGAGGCTTGGAACTAAGAGTCTGCACACTTTAAAAAAAAGTCTTTACACTTAGAGCATGGGAATTAAGTTCACTGTTGCCATCAAATATATTTAATCCGTTTTTTTTTCCCTCAGACGCTGATCTCATAACTTATTTGCAGTTATTTTCCCTGTTATTCATACTATTTCCTGGTTTCCCCCTCCGCGTAACACGCCCATGACATTATTTCTCTGACGATTGGGTCCGGGATTAAGTCCCTTTGTACCATGACACAAAGATTTGCTAATATTATAGTGACAACTGTTATCCATGCAGCTTGATTGCTCTCACTGCCTGTTTTAGTAACTTTAACAGAAAGATAAACGCGACACGTCCTTGTGACGGTAATGTCGAATAAATACAAAATATGTGTCATGCTATACAAACGCGCCACGTGAACTACTTGTTGCCATGGAAATGAGCTCAGGATACACGGAAGCTGAAGTCGGTTGTTGATCAAGCAGTATAGTGGTTCGTAGAGACAACTAGAATGAGGCGAAATCACATGGCGAAAGAGCAATCGTTGAGTTGTTGTTGTTGTTGCTGCTCAGAATCAAACCCTCATATAAATACCGGGGAAAAAAAAAAGAAAACGGAGAAGCAGCAGCAGTAGCAGCAGTAGTAGTTGTGTTTGTTTTCTGTTGTAATAGTTAGTGAATTAGCTAGTCTTTCCTCTTCAGCTTAGGGCGGCGCATACGGCAGAGCTCGTAGCTCTCCATGTCTGGCGGTTCGTTACCGTCTGGTTTAGGTCGTGGATATTCATTAAGCCCATAGTTGAGCGTTCCCTGATGATGGTTCTTCGCAGTCGCTCTTGGCCTTCCCCGTTTTCGTTTTCCTTCAGGTGTTCATATGGGGGTTTGATGGGGAAGTTTGCTCTTATCCATTCTGGGTGTATGGTTGACGTAGTTCCAGCGACATTCTTATAAAACAGGATACATTATCTTGCTTGGTCTCTTGTCTTATTTGACTACTGGATCTGAAATATGTCGACTAGTGATGATAGTAATAATAGCAGCAGTAGTAAATGTAGTCATAGTAATAGTAGAGAGAATGAGAAAAAATGAGACTAATAGTAATATCGTTGTCTCGATGGTGTTAAGTACATAGAACAATAATATATTTAAATACAAACCAACGAACATTATTTTATGGTGTCCATTTAGACCATTGCTGTCCTTCTCTATCTTACTCCCTAAATATCTCTCTCCTTCTCCTGCTGTCTGTCTGTCTGTCTGTCTGTCTGTCTGTCTGTCTGTCTGTCTGTCTGTCTGTCTGTCTGTCTGTCTGTCTGTCTGCCTGTCTGTCTGTCTGTCTGTCTGTCTGTCTGTCTGTCTGTCTGTCTGTCTGTCTGTCTGTCTGTCTGTCTGTCTGTCTGTCTGTCTGTCTGTCTGTCTGTCTGTCTGTCTGTCTGTCTGTCTGTCTGTCTGTCTGTCTGTCTGTCTGTCTGTCTGTCTGTCTGTCTGTCTGTCTGTCTGTCTGCCTGTCTGTCTGTCCGTCTGTCTCTCTTTCTCTCTCTCTTCTCTCTCTCTCTCTTCTCTCTCTCTCTCTCTCTCTCTCTCTCTCTCATATTAGGCAATCAACACACAATTTCTTTTAAACTGTTATTAATTTCAGCATCCAATGTAAAATACTGAATTGCCTTGGTCACACAAAATCATCTACTGCTAAAACATGAAGTTCGTCCCGATCCACAGTTAACACCATCATATGAAAATGTAACCCATTCACCAATAAAGTGGCGATAGTAATTCAGGAGTTACTTTTTCACAAGATGTATATATATATATATATTTGATATGTGGAATTACATCACTAATTCAAGAATTACTTAAAGATTTCGTTAGTTTTAAATCTCATTACATTACTGGTCATTCAACAATCATGAATTACTTTTCAAGATACAGGTCAGGTTTTCAATAGCGAATTATTTACACATGACACGGGTCTTAATGCTGAATAAATACCACTCAGCTATCACGGACGGCTCACAAAAGACATCAATCCAAGATCTCAGTTAACAAAATCCAACAGTTATGAATTATGTTCACATGACATCGGTTCAGTTCTCAAGCAACAACATCAGACAATCTTGAATAATGTTTACAAAACGGCATTCTAAATTTATGTCTACACAATCCTGAATTACTTTCACTGCCTTTAAGAACGATATTTTTTGCCAACAAAATCCAGCATGTCTGAATTTAATAACCAGGCACCAACAATACATTTCACAATGTGTTCAATTTCGATGTGTTTCTCATTTTCCAAATTCATAACAGGAAAGAATTATTTTAAAAATCCTGAATTACTTTAACCATACGGTGTCCTATTTTTCTGTAAAACAACAAGAGCTCTAATATCTCTCACTGTGCAAATCTCCTACCAATGTCTGAAAAACAAAACGACTTTGTCTTTTCAAAATCGTTCGTTTAAGGAAATTGAAGCACTAAACAATAAACCACAGCACAACGATAATGACTTTCTCAAAAGTGGTATCAATGTATATTCTAAAAGATTTTACATTCGCAATTAAAAAATAAGATAATCAAGACTGAAATTACAATCATAATCATCATCATTATCATATAACATGAACTTTGTAAAATGACAGTCTGATCATGAAACAAGTAAGAAAAGCAAATGAAAATTTTCAACGCTTTAAGGAGTATTGGGCATATAGGGCTTGATCTATATTTGTTTAATCAGTCGGTACTCGGTGGGTGATGAGGTCAACATCACATCGACCGCCTTTACTTCCAATGACTTTACCTGATACAAATAAAGCTGGGTTGCCCTGGAAGCCAAAGTCATGTTTTGAAAAGAAAAAAGTCCGGCTTCATAAGGATCTGAGCCGACGACCCTAGGATCCGCAGTCGAGCCTCTAGCCACTACACCATAGCGAAACCCAAAAATTACTACTTCATTATGCAAAATGCGAGAACATTCACTGACAATGCAATTTATATATCCTTTTTTATGTGGCTTCGTAATACCGTGTGCCGGATTCGATCCCAGCTGCAGACGGTTTGTCTTGCATTCATTTCGGCAGTGGTACCAAGAGCTGACCAGTTAAGCAGTCGTACGTCCTTCTTATGACGTTATTTTTTGTTATTTGAAGCCCCACTCTGGCTTTTGCCAGGGGTCGTCGCAATATAGCGGTAGTCGACCTCTGGCTCCGATACCGTTATAAATGTATAAAGTTGTTCTCTGTGGTGCCCTGTCTCGTGCCAGTCTTGTTACATGACCAAACCATTTGATTTGTTGTCTACCTTTAAAGTTCAGTATTGGTTCTGTACCAAAATCCTGATATCATCGTTCTTAAGTCGATCTTTTGTCGTTACATCTAGCATAGTACGTAAACAATTAATTTATGTGGTGACTATTTTCCTTCTGTCTTCTGAAGACAGTGTCCATCTTTGACATTGATAGAATAGTATTGGTAAGAACATTGTGCTGAGCTATGTTATTTTAGTGTTCAGATGCACATGCTTACATTTCAAAGTTGTTGTCATTTGGCCTAAAACATGTTTGGAGTTATTGCATCTTTGTTAGATTTCTTCATTTATGTTTTCGTCTTTTTGAAAAAATGCTTTCAAGATATGTAAAATCCATCGCCTGCTGTTTTACATTTTGATATCGGTGGTTCTTCCTTTTCTGGAGAAATTCATTACTTTTGTTTTGTCTACGCTGATCGTCATATCATAGTTGTCGCATTTTGAGTGGAGTTTATTAATATGTTCTTGTAGTTGAACTGCTGTTGATGCTATGATTGCCTGTTCATCCACAAAAGGAAATTCGTTTAGTATGTTATTTCCTTCCAATATGCTAGCGGATTTGCAAATTTGGTCGACGTATGTGACAAAGAACAGTGGTAATAGAGCGCACCCCTGGCTCACTCCAGCTCTGTTGTAAAACAATTTGTTTTATTTATGTATTTGTTCTAATTACGCATATATGGTATATACAATACAGGCATTTCAAATATGAACTGTACACAGTCTCATGTTGGTATGTTAATTATTCACAAAAAGATGTGAAGAATGGGTTCTATCCCAATATTTCTTTCCCCCCTCCCTCCGCCCTCCCACCCCTTCCGCAAAAAGACAGTCGAATATTTTAGGAAGTGGTAGATAAGCTGCATGCAGTCGTGGGGCCTAAGCTGCATGCAGTCGTATGACCTAGGCTGCACTCTCGTCGGACGTAGGTGGGTTTAGGTTAGGCCCTGTTCTAGATGTGTTAGGGTAGTTGAAAGCATCAGAAAGCCAGAAAACCCGCTCTTACCAACCTCGAAAATAATGGACTGTCTTGTGACGTCATCCTGCAGGGAGAGATTGGGAAAGCACCGAAGAATGTCCATAGTATATAAAAAACACGTGTCACTATACTAGAGCATGATCAGCATCATTTGAAAAATATTGTACATAAATGAGGAACATAACACGGGCGGTGCTGAACGTTAATATTACTACTGGACCCTGAACACTGAAACTAACAAACAAATAAACGGACTAACGAACTTTTTTCCCCCCTGAAAATGCTAAGGATTAGGTAGAGAGGTCCGCATCTTAAAACATATTACTCTTCTAACTTCACAACTTTCATACATTATTTCATGCATATATCTTTTATCTTGTAATAATACGCCCTACCGCTGGTACCTACATATTTATTACACACAAACGAATGTGATCAAATTATCCTTACATTTCTAACCACAGTGAATCATCATTACTGTTAGACATCCAGGGGAATATACACTACTGTTTTACTTTAGAAATAGGAGACCAGACAAGCAAATCTACGCCTGGATTAAAAAGAATTCAAGCAACTTTACAGGTCTCAGAGATGACACAATCAAAATACGGCGAAGCTGATTATTAGATATAGACAGGCATGTTCGAACAGTCAATAGATACTTAGCGACAGTCAGTACTATGATAGATAAAAAGACAGACATACAGTTAGACAGGTACATAGACGTACAGCACAGAAGAGAGAAGGTATACAGACAGATAAGTAGGCTTTCAGTCATACAGACAGACAAACAGACAGACAGACACACAAACAGACAGACAGACAGGCAGACAGACAGACAGACAGACAGACCGACCGACCGACCGACCGACCGACCGACCGACCGACCGACCGACCGACCGACCGACCGACCGACCGACCGACCGACCGACCGACCGACCGACTGACAGACAGACAGACAGACAGACAGACAGACAGACAGACAGACAGACAGACAGACAGACAGACAGACAGACAGACAGACGGATGGATAGATAGATAGATAGATAGATAGATAGATAGATAGATAGATAGATAGATAGATAGATAGATAGATAGATAGATAGATAGATAGATAGATAGATAGATAGATAGATAGATAGATAGATAGATAGATAGATAGATAGATAGATAGATAGATAGATAGATAGATAGATAGATAGATAGATAGATAGATAGATAGATAGATAGATAGATAGATAGATAGATAGATAGATAGATAGATAGATAGATAGATAGATAGATAGATAGATAGATAGATAGATGGAAAGATGGATGGGTGGGTGGGTGGATGGATGGATGGATGGATGGATGGATGGATGGATGGATGGATAGATAGATAGATAGATAGATAGATAGATAGATAGATAGATAGATAGATAGATAGATAGATAGATAGATAGATAGATAGATAGATAGATAGATAGATAGATAGATAGATAGATAGATAGATAGATAGATAGATAGATAGATAGATAGATAGATAGATAGATAGATAGATAGATAGATAGATAGATAGATAGATAGATAGATAGATAGATAGATAGATAGATAGATAGATAGATAGATAGATAGATAGATAGATCACAATACTCTATATACGAATGTGGACAAAATAAACAAATATACTATATTAGAATAGACTCACCATATCACACTACATTTTGAAAATCACCTCATTGAAGTTTTTAGCAAACACACTAACCTGAGTGGTATAAACGCAATGGCCGTTAAAAACAACCCAGTATAATAAATTTAGCAGACTGGCGCCATCCTTTAATAAATAATTGCGTCACATAACCACCTGATTATAAGCGCGTGCGTAGCATAAATATTTATTGGCATAAACGCCTCACGTCATACTATAGGTTTATCGAGAAATGCCAAGAAATCAGGCCATAATCGAGAAATGCCCTCCCGCACCGTAACTCGATAAAGGCGTATCCGATACCATCCAGTACTTGGCGATAGAGAATGTCGCATGCAGTGCTCAGTACCGCCCGTGTGGCATCGTGTCGTACAGGTAACCGATTTTATGTTTAATTTTGAATAGCCTGGGCGATAGCCGCATTTCACGGTATAAGGAATTTTCTGTAAAATATAATTTTGTTAATTGGGTGTAGAAAGCTAATTTTGAGAACTAACGTCCGAACAAACGGTATTTTCAAAGGGTTGCGAATTAGGCACTCAGGCCCTTCTTACATTTAGCCCATCCTAGTCTAACACAAAGAAATTGTATTCTATTTGTAGAACTGTACACAGTCAGGGCTTATGAGTGTTGAGGGTTGCCCTAAGAACTGACGTCACAGCACTAGGGACATTCCCATAAGCGCTCTGTCCTCATCCCCACCAGCCATCAAAGAGTTTCAGATACGAAGGTGCCAGTAGTCGTTAGATTATATATCCAGCTTACCTCTCCTCTGAGTGTCGAGTTTCGACCTGGCTTTTCTCATGCATGTCCATAATCTGGGAATACATTAACCAACTTGTGCTTAGGAGCGGTGTATTTTACTTTTTTCAAAGTAACTTTAATATTTTCTACTTCAGTGATATCATTATAGAACTTATACTTCTTGAGTGTTGCGAACGCGCTTCGTAATAATGCCCGGGTGCCGTGCTTGACCCCAGATACAGGTAATTTGGCAGCAGACCGCCTTGCCTTAGCTTTGGATTTCTGATATTTAGAGCCGACCGACCGTGCACTGGCATTAGTAAACTACTGAATGTAAATTTGCCTAAAAAAACCACAACAACCAAATAATGATGGTGTTGGTTCTGCAACGTCTTGTAAACGACACATAACTAACAAACAACGTATCTTTCATGATAGGTAATAATCAGTTGCGCATCCTTTACAGGACATTGAGCTAACCCCAGCATTTTGTGGCTGTTGTGGTTTTTCTAGGCAAATTTACGTCCAGTAGTTTGCCATTGCTTCCTAGACGGTCGACTTTTCTATACTACTGTCGAAACCAATGTAAGGCGTAAGGCCAGTAGCTGGTATCGATCCCAGCATCCTGGCATTATGAAGCTCGATATCTTTCATGATACTTGATGGATATTCTTAAACCAAATTTATAATTTTATTTTCCTTATGATTTGGCTGTGGTATGAATCTGTTCCCCTTTCTGCGAGCCTGTTCTTATAGACATACCATCATCTCTATTTTTTTCCCCTTTGCATTTGCCTTAGTTTCCATAATCTTCCCTGTGACTTATCCCTTCCAGTTTCTGTCATTCAACGTTCACATTTCGATTTGTTTATAGAGTTCTTGTAAGGAATAACATGATAGATAGTTGGCGCAATGGGGCGAAATAAATCAGATCATGCAGAAATGTAACACCACAGAAGAACGAAGATAGAATATCTCATCATAATCATCATCACTATTAATCATTATGACTGTGAACTCCGAGGGACATTTCTGGTTGTTCCAGAACTTGAGTTTTGCATGTACATTCATGTTTCAGATCTGACTTATTCGTATGGACTGTTGGTTACTCACCTCTCAGGCAGATCCACTGCCACTTTAGAGGTAACAAATCAGGCGGTAAAGCTGGAACAGAATTGGTCAAATCATATTCTATGGACACATTAGGGGGAATTAGAGTGTGCCGTGGGCAATAGGAAAGATTTAGAGAACGTGACGGCGGAGAGGAGGTAGGGAGGAGGGGAAGGGGAGGACAAGAGAGAGGGTGTTAGTAAGGCATCATTTTTAGTGGAAAATATTGGCAGTACGCGAGACAGACGGATGTGGACAGACATCGTAACTAACACTTCATGTTTCTCAGAAATCTTTACTGCTTCAGGTGTACTACATCCTTTGGATATTTTCTCCAGGGTATGCATTTTTGTTGGGACTTGAAAAATAGAGATGGACTACTTTTGTACCACTGGGTTGTAAATTTATGCATGACAAGCTTGATCTTGTCAAGGCTCTTTTGGAAGAGTAAACTGTGTGGAGGCCCAAACAGCTTTATAGTCTGAAGAGTACAGTTTTGCTAGTAGTGACCAGGGTGTTTGGCAGACATTTAACTCTCATGGCAAAGGCAAAGCGTTCACACGATCAGACTACTACATAACTAATCGACAATGGAATTATGCACTGGCTGCTGAAGATCAGGACGGAGCTCCTATGGGTATATTTCCAGTGCTATGATTTCAGTTCTAAAGTTAAAAAAATTCAGCTCAGTCTCAAGATGTACCTGAAACAATAAACTCTTCTTAAAAAGGGGATTGACTGTATATGGCAACGACTAAAGTGCTGTGATGCGGGTTCTTAACTCCGTTCAAAGCAACTCCACAAACTACAATAAGTAAAAGTGAAGTAAAGCACTCTTTTCCGTGCCTTTAGGTCTATTGGACATAATGGACTAGACCTATATTTTACAGGCCAATCGGCGCTTGGTGAGTGATGTGGTCAGCACCACGCAGACGGCCTTTACTTCCCAGGACTGTACTTGCGACCCAATCAAGTCTGGGTCAACCTGAGAGCCAAGGTCATGTTTTGAAAAACGTCTGGCTCCGTCAGGATCCGAACCCACATCCTTCCGATCCACAGCCGAGCCTCTAGCCGCTAACCACGGCGACTTGCATGAAATACAACATATTTGAGTCATTTCACATATTAGGAGCATCAATGACCATTCTTCTATTTGCTTGTGTATTGTCCATATATATTGCCAGATATTCCGAGTGAATGCTCAGACACAATTTCCCAGGTATTACAGTAAGTTGCCTATCCTTCAGTTACCACAGCAATGTGGGGTGGGGGGGGGGGGTCTGTTTGGTTTAACTAGGGTATTTAACGTTCAGTAGTTTGCAGTTGCCATCTTAACGGCCAGCTCTCGATATCACTGTGGAAATTAACGCAAAGCGGTCTTCTGTTATATTGCATGAAGGTGAGATATTACTGGAAGCCTTGAAACTACGAATTGCGTTCGCAAAACCCAAGTCACAGACGCCGCGAAGATGCGCCCCAAGTACAAAGCGTGTTATTTCACAACAACAACAATATCCTTATATCATTTTCTTCGTCGTCGTCATCATCTTCATCACCATCATCATCAACGTAGAGCAGTCCTATTACAGAATGTCACTCTCATCTCGTCCAGCTAAAAAGCCAGTCAGACTTTTGTCACTATTTCCTTCTCATGATCTTTCCTGCCAATAGTATCCTTGAAATCCTTTGTTCGTCGCCATACTGGCCCACCCTGCCACTTTATCCAGGAACAATACCCGCCAGTATTGTTCTCCCCCAACCCATCAGAGCCTTGATCATGACCAAACAAATTCAGTTTTCGAAAATGATATTGTCTGTGGGTCAGTCCAATTTAATTTTAAACTCCATGCCGTGTGGCATTGGTAGTCATGTCTATCCACAACTTTCTGTCTCATGTAATTTCAATCACATTAGACACAGATGATCCTCAATGTCATGATGTCAAACTGTTGAGCAGCTTTTTTCTCGGTCTCCATCTGCCTCTCCTCCCCTCGAATTTTCCCACAGACACGATGTACTCCAGTTTTCTCTTTATCATCACATGGCCAAAGACTATAGATTGCTCTTGCTGATATGGGCGGTCTGTTCTCTTCGTGAGTTAGTTTCTTTCAAGACATCCTCATTACTCTTTTTATCTGTCCAGGGTATTATCATCATCCGTCTACAAAACAACATCTCCACAGTTTCCAAATAACTTTTCACTAATCGACTAACTTCCAACTCTGATATTCAGAGTGATTTAAAAAAATACCCAAGGACGCTTTCCCCCGCCAGGGTGCAACTGGCATCCAACACTAGACTTACTTTGTTAGAGATACAGCTAAACTGTTACTGTTGGCACCAGTATTGGAATTTTTAGAAAAAATACAATCTAGAATACAATCTGGAAATAAAGTATACTATGCCCTTCAACATTTGCTAAAGTCAAAGTGTCTGTCTCGCAACACCAAGATCAAAATATAAAAACCGTCGATAAGTCCATTCGTTTTATTCGGCTCCGAAACTAGAAGCACAGCTTAAAGAGATGAGGCCTAATTATAGGTTTTCGAAAATAGAATCTTACGCCGAATCTTTGGACATAAAAGACGTAAACAGAGAGGAACGGAGAGTGAGAAACAACTACGCAATTTAAAGTCTGTTGAAATCACCATTGAACACTTGCATCAAGAGAGCTAAATAGACTGGAATTGCTGGGGCATATTGAAAGAATGTCAGATGACAGAGAAGTTAAAAAACAGTATACACAAGGGAGATAAATGGTCGTAGACCACGAGGCAGACCAAGAATACCATAGAGAGATAAAATCAAGACAGACCTGCAAACACTTAGTATCACCAGGTGGAACCAGAAGGTCAGCCGGAGATATCTGCAGCAATGAACCTCGAAGGTTCTGATGCAGAAGAAGAATTACTAGAATTTTGCGCTGGCTTCTAAAGTTTGGGACTGGATGCTTATTTCGCCCGTCGGTTCCAGGACATCAACGTTGGGAAACAAAAACATACCCCCTGTCTCCATAACAAGCATGTCGTAGAAGTCTACTAACTGGGGACATCCCTTGAAGTCTGAGTATATCTGCCTGACAGACAAGGAACCAAGCACCTGTATACAAATAAGCCAGAACTGTAGAACGAATGTGCACGCAACACTCAGGTTCTGGAACAAGACTAAAGTATGGAGATAAACGAACAACCAGAAATCAACTTCGGTGCTAAAACGTCGGTTCTTCCCTCAGCCCAACTCAGTTCACTATGTAGTTTCCGACACTTATCAGCTCTCGATGAGTCACGTCATCAACATCACTCTGAAGACCTTTACTTCCCAGGACATTATCTGGTACCCATTTGAAATTGAATTGACCTGGGACCTAGGTCAGATTTGAAAAAGAGACATCTGACTAGATAGGAATTCGAAACTAAGACTTAAAGGTGGGCAGGCGAGTGACTAGCCACTACACTACTGCGGGTCCCGATATTAGGATGTGACGAATGGTTTGACAACATTTAATGCTCATTTTCACTAAATTCTTTCATTTGAGTAGGATGTCTTAGGAATGGAACTATCTGAATTTAAAAAAAAATAAATAAAAGAAAATGAAACACACACGCACACGCACGCACGCGCAAGCACACACACACGCACACACACACACACACACACACAGAGAGAGAGAGAGAGAGAGAGAGAGAAAACTTACGTCAATGAAGTTTATTTTCCAAAAAAGGCAATATTGTGCTTTAAATTATGCATCACCTAATTACATAAATGTCTATCGAAACAAAGTCAGTCCATTTAGGAAGTTATTAAATATGTCTATAGTTGATGCTATATTACTTTACACTGCAAAAGATTCAAAAGCGTTTTCAGCATGTGCCAAGTATGATGGCGTAGACGTCTGTGTCTCTTTATAAATGACAGACAGATGGATGGATGGATGGATGGATGGATAGATAGATAGATAGATAGATAGATAGATAGATAGATAGATAGATAGATAGATAGATAGATAGATAGATAGATAGATAGATAGATAGATAGATAGATAGATAGATAGATAGATAGATAGATAGATAGATAGATAGATAGATAGATAGATAGATAGATAGATAGATAGATAGATAGATAGATAGATAGATAGACAGATAGATAGACGGATAGATAGACAGATAGATAGATAGATAGATAGATAGATAGA
>CAJHNH020002844.1:47500-50000 GCA_905116865.2 Candidula unifasciata | reverse complement strand
AAGAAGAAGAAGAAGAAGAAGAAGAAGAAGAAGAAGAAGAAGAAGAAGAAGAAGAAGAAGAAGAAGAAGAAGAAGAAGAAGAAGAAGAAGAAGAAGAAGAAGAAGAAGAAGAAGAAGAAGAAGAAGAAGAATAGGAAGAAGAAGAAGAAGAAGAAGAGAAGAAGAAGAAGAAGAAGAAGAAGAAGAAGAAGAAGAAGAAGAAGAAGAAGAAGAAGAAGAAGAAGAAGAAGAAGAAGAAGAAGAAGAAGAAGAAGAAGACGAAAAAATGGATAAAGAGGAGGAGAAAAAGAGGAAGAAAAAGAAGAAGTAGAAGGATGTTCACTGCTGAATGCTGAATTACCAATCGATATCACAGCACTCGCAACACTCCCATATGTGCTCCGTCCCCATCCCCAGCAGCAAGTAAAGAGTTACAATTCCGATGGCATCAGTAACTGTGATTGTATATGCTTCTCACCTTTCTTTCGAGCGCAGAGTGTCGGCCATGTTACCTGGTAACTCCCTGCAGCGCCATTGTTTTCCGACAGTAAAGATCTTTTTGTGCCTTCGTACTGTTTACTCGTCGGGGTCTGTGCCGGGGTGCTGGGTTCTATCCCTGCTCCGGACGATTTCTCTTATGCTGGTTTCGACTGTGGTACTGAGCGCTGGTCGTTCAGAAGCAATGGCAAACTACTGAACGTAAGATTTGCCTAGAAAAACCAAGAAAGCCAAAAAAATACTGAGGTTGGTTCTGCAATTTCCTGTAAAGGATATGCAACTAACCTTTTTATTTTTAAAACTGTTCACTCACTCCCAAAGAACCTTCACAACATCTGGCATGTCATATATTAATTAAACACAAAGTGATGCAGAACCGGCCAGTCTATTTGCCTGCTCGTTTCCCAACGCCTGTGGAAAATATGAAAAGGAGGCTAAATAACCGGGACCTCTGAAAAGATGCTTGCTACTCTGCACTGAACATGCCTGTCTCCATCTTTCTCAACAGGCTCCGTGAGACTGAAGGAAAAGATCAAGATAAGGAAAATCAAAAGAATAAGAAACTGTGTTCCTTTATACACTTCACCGAAACCATACACACGTACTCACGCAAACGCACACACTTTTGTGGATGACCTAATTTCTATTTTCTGCGAAAGGAAGAGATTTGATAGTTCCCCCTTCCCCTCCGTAAGGTGCAAAACAAACCATACACACTTCGTATACCAGCACAACCCGTGTCGATGCACTCGCAATGCGGCCAGAAGACATCATAGAGGTAGGACGATTGGAGGATATTGGGAGCACATCCACATCTTTGCTAAGAGTACAAAAATTGGGAAAAAAAGAATGGCACAGCTAGGCACGAGAAGCACACCGGAAGCACGAGAAGTCATGTCTACCAACGTAGAACTTGGACTTCCATCCGCGGGACGCTGATGTATATGCTGATATCATTCTAACGTCTCTTGTGTCCTACACCGCCTTCAAAGTATTACATCCAGGCAATTAAGACAGTTTTTTGAAATATCTTTATTAACACCTATTCATACGGATAAAAATATTTAGTTAAAAACTATAACTGTCACCGCCAAATGTGGTACCATGATCCTTCACTTTTAGGCTGAATAAAACCGCACGATTTATCCGCAATTGATTTTCAAGTTGAACTGACACGAGCACATACTTTGATTACCTCATTTGGTAAAGTTAATGAACTGTGAACACTGGCTTGTAGTTATCATAACGAGACTTTTATGAGTATTGTTCAATGATTCGTTGGTTTCCCCACAGTCAGCTCTCTTCAAGGGGTATCGAGACACGTCAGCTGTGTGTATTTTTAACGTATTTGAAATGTCAAGAGGATTATGTTTATGTGAATTGATTGGTGCTCCAAGAACTAGGTGACAGGAATCATCATCATGTGTACTGCCGATAGATTTTGCGGTCATACACGATCACCTAAATTATGAATCAGTTCGTGGAACTTTGCAATCTTTCCCATTGCTCCATTTGTATCAGTCTTACCGTTTGGTATTTCAATCCAGGTCAATCAAATTACACAAAGAACTTTTCTGAAGCTATGGATAGGTACATGGTATTACAGCTGTATTCTATACACCAGCGGGTATTAAGAACACGGGGGAAAAAAAACAAGAATCATCATCATGTGTACTGCCGATACATTTTGCGGTCATACACGATCACCTAAATCATGGATCAGTTCATTCAACTTTGCAATCTATTGGCTTCCTTTTGCTCCACTTGTATCAGTCTTACCATTTGGGATATCAATCAAGGTCAATCAAATTACACAAAGAACTTTTCTGAAGCTATAGATAGGTACATAGTATTATTAAACCTGCGTGGGCTGCGTGGATTTTTATCGTGGTATGGGACGTCGCAGGTCGACCCAGCCTCAAATGGGTACCAGGATGGGCTGTCCTGGGACAGTAAAGACAGCCGGCGTAATGCTGACCACATTACCCACCGAGTGATGATGGTCTGTAAAAATGTGGGCGCT
>CAJHNH020002844.1:37500-42500 GCA_905116865.2 Candidula unifasciata | reverse complement strand
TTTGCTGATGTTAACTGGTTTACAAATTTTGATCGACGAATCCATCTTATTCTCAGGAAATCAGACAGTCTCTGATCCAACTTAATAACATAACAAACGGGTCACCCCATCATTGCTCCAATTCTGCTCCATCGAATGTCCATCCCTGTCCTTTGTGAAAAATAAGACACATACTGTAGTTTTAGCAAATTCAAAAGCATACGTAATTTTTTAAGGCATAAGGCAGAAGTCAGAAGTACTAACACTATCAGCCCGACATTAGAGATACAGCTCATCTACTGTCGCTTCCATCTGATCTTCACAATGCTTAAGAACATCCAGGGCTCAGATTGTTTAATTTCTTTATAGACACTTTGGGAACTCTGGCGCCCAGTGGGCTTAACTGCCAGCTTTCTCTGAATCCTAGGAGGCTGTACTGCCTACACAGTTTCATCTTATCCTTGAGTGACGGTCCCTGGTATATACCCGGATATTTTTTTCCGGGGGCCACGATCTTCGTGAGACTATTGCCTTGACATCGACATGGCTGCCACGAGATACGAAGCTAAGTGATGTTGTGTATTTGTGTAGTATTGTCTATTCTATGTATGTGCTGAAGAAAGCTCCATAGCCGCAACGTTCACGTTTTGATTGTGTTTGTTATATTGTCAAGCTCGCGATATACTTTTAGTTCAGTTTTATATTTATTCCCGATAAGGCTCAAATTAGACTCGTCGGTCATCTTCGTACTCACTGTCATTGATATTATTACTTTGGTTGCTAAATGGTTTTCATTAATTATAATCGACCAATAACAATTTTTTTTTAAATACATTAAAATGCATATGCTTTGTTTTTGGAACATCCTTGAGTACTGGCACTATGTTTCACAAAGCGAAACAGCAAACTAGTGGTTGAACTGGCAAAAACAGCCAAAAATTCTCTTCAACAAAAGACTACAAGCAGATACCTCAGAGAACTAAAGTGAATCTTATCAGAACTATTTTTTGGCCAACACTATGCTATCAATGCCAAACGTGGACACTTACGTCCTCCAATGAACGTAAGATTGTGACAACGAAGATAAAATGCCTTAGAAGAGCTGCCGGAGTTTCAAGGAAAGACAGAATACGAAATCATGAAATCAGACGAAAGCTAGGAATAAAGCTAGTCTTACGGGTCATCAAAGAACAACAAATGAAGTGGTCTGGACACCTAACAAGAATGCCCTGGTACTATCTGCCACAGCGAGCCACACTAAAACGTTACAACGGGTATAGAGCGAGTGGAAGACCTCGGAAAAAATGGAGTGATGGCATTTAGAACAGCCTTACAGAAATGAACATCAGTCTTAATAGTGCTCTTGACAGAGCTCATCAACGAACATTACATCTCCCCCCGACACTTCGGTGAGGTACAAGGTGGAAGAGAAGAAAAATAAGAACAAAAGAATAAAAACCTCACTAAGCTTTCAGCTATTGGTTCTTGATATAAATATCGGAATTTTAAATAACCAATGAGATCGATTTTCACTGGCAAATGGTGTTTGCTAATTAAGTGAAATATGATTGGTTCCTTACACAGCCACTCATATCCCCTGCACCATGTCTTTGAGTTATGACTTTCCGTGCATTAGAAAATAACGATAATTTGGCGAAGATTTCTGGAATGTTCTGAAAATGAATTTATTATTATTTCCTTTGCAAAGTGGTTAAGACCGTGTCCTCGCGAACGGAGTCGCTTATGTTCCATTTTGAACTTTGGGGCCAGAAGATTTTCGTAGATCCATTTAGTTCGTCGCTAGAGAAGTGTATCTCTTGCAACGCTCTCGACTGGCTATAGGTCTGTCTGATTTATAAAAAAAAAAAATGAAGTATAACTGGCGCCGTGGTGATACAGTGGCTGACGATTGCCTGTTTTCCTGAACATCTTGGGTATGACTGTTAAACTAGGAGGGAATTTTATAAAAGATCTTGGCTCTCTAGTCGACCTAAACTAAAATTCGTTTTCTTGTTCTGTCGTCTCACTGATACCTGGTTGTAGCCCAGTGTCGTTGTTAAACCTAAAATTGAAATTAAAAAAAAAATTAAAGGATCCTTTCCATGCCTTCATGAGCAAAGAATTGGGCACACAGTCCAGGCTACCAGTCTGCCCTTCCAGAACACTCCTTGCATACATCTATTTATTTGTACATAATGCAATAATTAATAATAATAATAATAATATAAATGTAGACAGATATATAGATAGATATATAGATAGATAGATAGATAGATAGATAGATAGATAGATAGATAGATAGATAGATAGATAGATAGATAGATAGATAGATAGATAGATAGATAGATAGATAGATAGATAGATAGATAGATAGATAGATAGATAGATAGATAGACAGACAGACAGACAGACAGACAGACAGACAGACAGACAGACAGACAGACAGACAGACAGACAGACAGACAGACAGACAGACAGACAGACAGACAGACAGACAGACAGACAGACAGACAGACAGATAGATAGATAGATAGATAGATAGATAGATAGATAGATAGATAGATAGATAGATAGATAGATAGATAGATAGATAAATAGATAAATAGATAGATAGATAGATAGATAGATAGATAGATAGATAGATAGATAGACAGACAGACAGACAGACAGACAGACAGACAGACAGACAGACAGACAGACAGACAGACAGACAGACAGACAGACAGACAGACAGACAGACAGACAGACAGACAGACAGACAGACAGACAGACAGACAGACAGACAGACAGACAGACAGACAGACAGACAGACAGACAGACAGACAGACAGACAGACAGACAGATAGATAGATAGATAGATAGATAGATAGATAGATAGATAGATAGATAGATAGATAGATAGATAGATAGATAGATAGATAGATAGATAGATAGATAGATAGATAGATAGATAGATAGATAGATAGATAGATAGATAGACAGATAGATAGACAGACAGATAGATAGACAGACAGATAGATAGACAGACAGATAGACAGACAGATAGATAGACAGACAGATAGATAGACAGACAGATAGATAGACAGACAGATAAATAGATAGATAGATAGATAGATAGATAGATAGATAGATAGATAGATAGATAGATAGATAGATAGATAGATAGATAGATAGATAGATAGATAGATAGATAGATAGATAGATAGATAGATAGATAGATAGATAGATAGATAGATAGATAGATAGATAGATAGATAGATAGATAGATAGATAGATAGATAGATAGATAGATAGATAGATAGATAGATAGATAGATAGATAGATAGATAGATAGATAGATAGATAGATAGATAGATAGATAGATAGATAGATAGATAGATAGATAGATAGATAGATAGATAGATAGATAGATAGATAGATAGATAGATAGATAGATAGAAAGATAGATAGATAGAAAGTTAGATAGATAGATAGATAGATAGATAGATAGATAGATAGATAGATAGATAGATAGATAGATAGATAGATAGATAGATAGATAGATAGATAGATAGATAGATAGATAGATAGATAGATAGATAGATAGATAGATAGATAGATAGATAGATAGATAGATAGATAGATAGATAGATAGATAGATAGATAGATAGATAGATAGATAGATAGATAGATAGATAGATAGATAGATAGATAGATAGATAGATAGATAGATAGATAGATAGATAGATAGATAGATAGATAGATAGATAGATAGATAGATAGATAGATAGATAGATAGATAGATAGATAGATAGATAGATAGATAGATAGATAGATAGATAGATAGATAGATAGATAGATAGATAGATAGATAGATAGATAGATAGATAGATAGATAGATAGATAGATAGATAGATCATCACATGACTCGATCCATTTTGGAAATTGCAAGTTGTGAAGCGGAATCGCTATGCGTTTCGACAAGACACTTACTGATGATAGTTCTTTCTCCTCCTAACATTTTCATCCTCATTTATTCACTCACCTATGACTACCACACCGCACGATCCTCTAATTTGTGTCATCATTTATAACACTCATAAATCGCCACCTCCTCCGTGATACCATTCCATTCACCAACACTCCATTGCTTTCCTATTTTCCCATCCGCCCAGCCTACAGCCACGTCCAAGTTCGGTCTAGTTCACACCTCGTCATGAAAGCGCAGTTCAAATATGGTCCAATTTAGAATCATCAATCTCTTGCAGTCTTTCAGTTCACATCTCCATTTCGTCTCTGATTCCTGACTCTTTCATCAAGGCCCCAGCAATTTCCTGTCTCTCCGGCGACACTTCTGAATTCTTTTCCAGACATGCGCGACCCTCGCACACATCAGCTCGTAGCCATGCTTGTGAATTTTGTTAACATTGAACTGTGTAGTATGCGATGGATTAAGGTAATTCTTTATCTGCTATTGCCTCTGGGGAATACATTTTTGAGCTTTCAGACGTACTAGAATACCTCACATAAGGTAGGCGAGCAGTTTATTTGCACCTCCCATTACCCTCTAAGGCAACTCCGATTAAAGAAAAAATCCTATGTGGATTCGGGGTGCTCCATTATGGGGAAAACAAGAACAGGCCACTGTCTCTCCAACAATCATGTCGTAAGAGTCGACTAACTGCGGGCTTCTTTCGAAGTCAGAGTGCATCTGCCTGAGAGGCAAGAAACCAACAATCTGCTAACAAATAGGTCAGATCTGTTAAACGGGTATGCACGCAACTCTCAGATTATGGAAAAAGACTAAAGTCTACCAGAAATATCCGCTAGACTTTACGGTCAGTAAAGGGGAAGAAGAATAGTAAGAAGACATTAGTTCAGTAGTGCTGGAGATCCCCAGACAGGCACATCACAATCATAGGTTCAAAGACTTGTCCATGACAACTACGTCCCAGATTATGCGATTATCCATTTAAATGGTTTTGTGTTGAGAAGCAGAAAGATTCATTAGGGCTCATTGCAAAAGCAAATGGATGCTATAC
>CAJHNH020002844.1:15000-32500 GCA_905116865.2 Candidula unifasciata | reverse complement strand
TAACGCATCGTTAGCCCGATCCGGTGACGTCAGCAGCACCACCCGTCAGCTGGAGCCGGTCGTGGTCAGACCTAGCTGTACCATTCTCTCCAGACCATAAAGATCGTTTCGCGCGGCATTATTTATATGCTCACAGACGGTTTTGACAACATCTAGCTTCTCATGCATGAGTTCACCACCTTTTGTGTAGAACCAGTCAGCCTGTCCATCTGTTCATTTCCCAATACTCCTGCTTATTCTGCAATGTTACTAAATAATGTAGATTGCCTCGATTTTGCGGGTTATCGGTTTTCTTTATCATTTAATTTATTTCCCGATAAATGCATTAACCTTTTCAAATCTATTCCATGCATTCTCATAATTCGTATATAAAATGCAATCTACGCAACGTCCTTAAAAAGTTAGAATTGAATGGATTGACACTCCATGATTCACTTCCATACAACAGGATAGCTTCTGTATATTGATTTGATTTTTTTGTACAGAGGATCAAAATCATGGCAAAAGGTAGTAACCCATAAGTGTACTGTTCTACTTCTAACACAACCCTGATTTCGAACAATCTCAGCGAAGTGCACGAGCTCCGTAGCACCGACGAGGATCCAGACATACTTTTGTAAAGTTTGAACTCCATATTTTGCACGGGCATCGTTTAGGCTACTCTTTTCAATTTATAACTGCCAAGAGATTTTTTAACGTGCGCAACAATACACACAGACGTCCGATCTTACTACCCAGAGACTATGGGAAATTACTAGAAGTCCACGTAGAAGAAAATATCCCAGCCTTCGCTGGGGCCAGAATCCGGGACCTCTAGCATTCCATGTTTCGGACATATTTCAAAAAGGAATGGACTAGCCAGATCGAAGGGAAAGATGCCATGAGAAGGCAAAGAGATAAATACCTGTAGACCATTTTTATGATTGTCTCTTACCTTTAACATTTACACAAGATACTTTTATATAAAATGACAATGTAAATAAATCTACGGGTTCTGTAATAGACCACATCCCTGATGATCTCCAAGGATTCGATGAGTAAACAGGTCACAGTCAGATGCAGTCCCGTGGCTAACAGACCTCAGAGCGATTCTGTACCTTAGACACATATCGATTCTCAAGAGCTCTTCATTGATGAAAACGAACAATTTTAATTGTGTGCTTCCGTGATTTGATGTCCAGCATTCCATTGCTATTGAATGCAGCGAGCAAGGTAGCAAAAGAGATAAAACTGGCATCAACATACGTCTTTTATAGATTCCATTAAATTAATAGCGGTACAAATGTATGCCTTTTGTGAAGTTTTCATATCATATTCTCAACTGCATTGAATTGCCGGTCATACTTTCAATTCTATGAATAATATATTTCAATGCCTATTATATAAACGAAGCTGAAACATGTGTACTCCTCCTTCTCTGCTTCTTCTTTTTCTTCTTCTTCTTCTTCTTCTTCTTCTTCTTCTTCTTCTTCTTCTTCTTCTTCTTCTTCTTCTTCTTCTTCTTCTTCTTCTTCTTCTTCTTCTTCTTGTCATCATCACCATCAACATAATTAGGCCTTTACATTTTTTGTCCACTTGAAAGGCGAGGGGACACGTCTGCATATAAACATGCCAGATCTGAAAAACGAATATGCATGCAAAACTCACGTTCTGGAAAAAGAGTAACGTTCAGAAATGGACTAACAATCAGAAGCAAGGTTAACAGCTCATGAATGCTAAGTAGAAGATTTACACGTCCTCGGTTGCTCAGCCCATTTCGCTGCCTAGTGATTGGAGGTTTCTCCTGTGGAGGTTCAGCTTAACTCTTTAAGGCCCGAGCAACGCTGTGAGCGTTGATTTAGGAGTTCTGTTTTGCCCAAACAACGCTGTCTGAGTCAATTGCGCGTCCTGCACACGGCTCATACTTGTTTCCCTTGTTGCCTTATACCAGTGGTTGTCAAGAAAAGTCTTATTTCTTCGTCCCTCTTGAACGTATCCAGTTTGATTTTCATCACCTGCGTTAGGTTTGCATACACCATGAAATCTTTATGTCCTAAACAGCGCACTATAGGTGACTGCATATTATTTACGTGTACCAGTCAACTTGTTACACATGTTTTCACATCTTACGTTAGAGAGCGACTCTGGAGACCTCTGGCAACATACTTGTTTCCAGCAAGGGTTGTATATTCGCCCCATGTGGAAGTAGTATACCCATGAGTTGAGTACGGCCATTCCTAAGTACCATGGACATTAGTTAGGACCTTGTGGGACTGAAGGGGATAAATTATCACGGCTAATTCACTGAACAGGCCATGAGATGGATTCAAGCAGGGAGTACGTCCAAGCGAAATGTCACGATGAACTTTCGTGAAAGAAGATTCATTTACCGTTCTAGAATACATTCTCTTTGTCGAAACTACTGATAAGTTAGATCAAAATTGAGAAGTCAAATGAAGCTTTCGCTTCTTCTTTCGCCTCAACGGTGCAGCTGACACAGTGTATTGTTGTTTATAGTTAGTTTGCAATACCTCCGTTTTCGTCACCACACATCCGATTTCGGCAAAATCTTACCTAACCGCCTTCTAAAACATGCTCTTTAAAAGGGCAGTGGATCGATACTTTCTTTTTTTTCAAACTGGGGCGACAAAACCCACCCTGGAAGAACAACAGGAAGATAATGAAACCTAGAGTTGAGTTGAGTCAAGAATTGACATCAGAGCATTCGGGGCATTCTGATGCATGATCCGTCCTCATCTTGAGCAGCCAGTGCCAATACTGATGGTACCGGTCACAATCTGGTTACATGTCCGTCTTGTCTTTCCTCTGAGTGTAGTAAGCCAAACAGACCCTCTGATTACACCCAGGTGTCTCATTCTCTCCAGGCCATAGTAATCTTCTTTCTCTACTGATTTCGTAGCTTGTTCCCAAAGCGCCTTTGCAACATCTGCCTTGTCATGTATCATAATATAACATAATAAAATAAAATCTAATGAGACGGTGACTTTGGTTTAGGGTTTTAATGGCAATTTCTCATCCTGGCATACCAAGTTTCAAAGACAGATGTAACCCATTTTATAGCGGATAATTTTTGTCGTAATTTGGTAAGATGGATGCGTTTTGTTGTTGTTGTTGCTCACAGAGAATAGCAAACTAGTCAGTGATAAACCGTATATTAAAACCAAAATTCAGCCAATAAAATACACCCTCTTCTTGCAATTGTGACATGAATCAACCCCTCCACCCCCCCCCCTTTCCGCTTCCCCCCTCCCCCCCCCCCCCAAAAAAAAATGAGGTCTGGGGATTTAATATTGTTACTCATTTTTTTTTTAAACGAGGAGTGGTGGCACACATACACCCACAGTTCACATACGCACACACTAACAAACAAGCTAGATGACACAAAAAGATGAAAGAAAAAAAAAACTACTTGTAAACTGATCAAATCTCATTCTATGACATAAGTCATGAGGACTAAACTGAAGTCTTTAATCTCAGACAAGATGTTATTTAGCCCTTTCATACCCAGGTAAGTGATTTGGTAAATGCAAAGCTAAATTAACTTTGAGGAAGTAGGCCGTATTGTTGAATTTGCCCACACAAGAGCGATCATATAAGCTCGCATGTTGTTGTTGTTGTTTTCACGACTCATAATGATATAAGGTTGTGGCTGTCTGTGATTGGTCAAGGCTTTCGTCAACAGACTGTTTACACTTGAGATATTCAAGGACAGTTTCGGAATAGGACTACACTGCCAGTCTTTAATGCTTTTAAGCTTGGTATGGGAGGAGGAAAAAAAAGGTGGGGTTGAGAGGGTGGGGGGGGGGGGGGGAATTCTGAAGATTATAACCCACAGTACAATTGATTTCGTCATGTACAGAAAAAGAAAAGTCTATCACTTTACCGAAGATTCAACCTGGGTTGCTCACATAAAAGCCCAGCTTTGTAATCACTCGGCCATCGTCCCAGTGTAACAACACATGTTACGATATGACATTGCACTCTAACAGACGTTTGGACTCGATATTGCGCCATGTTTGATTCTACAAGGCTGAGTCTGTCTCGAAAATCTTGATTTGTGTCTTGTATAAAGCATCTTTTTAACAAAGGAACCCTCTTAATCGTCGAGCCTCCAGGATCTGCGCAAAAAGTTTCGTGAACCAAAGACCACAATACATGTCTTCAAGTAAACTCTATCAGAACGGTGACAGTACTGTAGCTATCACTTCCATCTGAAGGCCTGTTAGCATATGATGAAATCCGTCCCGAAGAGATGAACTCCCCCCCCCCCCCTCCCTTATTCCGCCCTCTCCTTTTGCTTTTGTTTCTCTTTTAATTCTGCCTGAACCGTTGTTTTAGCTAATGCTGCTTTTCCGGCTCCTACTTCTTCTGCAGCGTCTGCAGCCTCACCTCCTCATCCTTCCCCTTCTTTTTTTCCTTCTTCTTCTTCTGCCCCCCCCCCCCTCCCCCCCCCCCCCCTTTCTAAAATGGCGGTTGTACGTTGTGTAGTGGTTTACATCTAGGTGGCGATATCCGCGCTATTCTGCCCAGCTCATCTTATTTCAACAAACTTATGTTTAGTTGCCTTTTACAGAATGATTCGGATGGTAAGTGTTTTCTCTTTCCCGTCCCACCTCGTCCCCCACCTTGCCCCCATCTCTTGAAAATGGGATCTCAAAAATTTAACCGGGCACATCTAGTCATTTTAAATCATTCCCAGTTACAACGGTTCAAAAAGAAAACATTCATACTTACACATTTTTAATAAACAGTTGAAGAAGTGGAATATTGCACACACACCAACGAGCTCATCATTACCACTTAGGTGATTTCTTTTGTCAATATCTGCTTATGCCGCTAGGTGTCGCAGTTTCTCAGACAATCAGCAGCCGAGCCAGGACGCACTCGTTCGCTTGATATTCAATGATGTTATGCATTCTCAACGTGTTAATGATTCCTTAAATCCATGATCTTCTCGGTCTTTCCCTGCTTCTTGGTGTTTAGATTTTCAGGTGGTACGCTCTTACTACTGGCATCAATGATTTCATTCTCATTAGTTGGCTAAACCATTTCATTCTTTGTTTCTCAATAAATTTAACGATGGGTGTTGTTCCAACAGTTTTTGTGATTACGTCGTTTCTCACTCGTAAGTGATTTGGTAACTACAAAACTGATTTTACTTTCAAAAGGTAGATCATAGTGTTGAATTTGCCTCCACAAAAGCGATAATAGACGTTGGGATGTTGTTATTTTCAGGATCTTTAATGGTACCAAGTTGTGGCTGTCTGAGGTTGGTCACGGCTTGTGTCAACAAATTGTTTACAGACTTAAAGCCATACGATTATTGCAGTCATTAGAACAACTGTTTAGGTTAGAGTCATCCCCCCCCCCCCCCCCCCCCCCGAAAAAAAAGGAATATAAAATTCAGTCATAATAACGAAAATTTAAACTGGGTCTCCAACATAAGAGTCCAGTCGCAACCGACCCCAGCTGACGGGCCGTTCTGCTGACGTTATTACTGGGTCGGGCTAACGATGCGTTACAGCAGCGGTTGTCTAACTGGTTGCCGAGGCACCCCGGGGTACCGTGAGCGTAAGCCAGGGGTGTCTCGGTAATAATCAAGAAAAGTCGGCTAAAAATTGTGAAATTATTAAAGAAGGCATGTAGATACTTAGAAGTTAAAACTAAAGTTGTCTTCCTTCGCCACTGTCAAAAATAGTTTATTTCTTGTTTGAGAACCACTGCGTTAACGCACCTTTAGCCTGAACCGGTGACGTCAGCAGCACTACCCGTCAGCTGGAGCCGGTTGAGTCCCAGGTTTGTGACCACTCTGTCATCATCAAAGTGCAACAACACATGTTAACATATGACTTTGCACTCTAATGGTTGTTTAAAGACGATATTGCACTATGGTCGATTCTACATGTTCCGAGCTGTCTCCAGAATGTCTAATACTTTATTGTCTAAAGCATCACACAAAGGACGAAACCTCTTACCTCCATAGACGAGCACCCGGGATCTCCGAGAAAGCAAGACTCACGAACCAAAATCGGAGCCGGTGAAGTTTTATTTCTGTCTCATAGAGCTTTATCATTGCTGCAGACAATCCAATGTCCGCTTGCAGCACTACGTGTGTTTAGGTCAACCATGCAGGAATTGTGGCTGTGCTGTGGTTATTACTCCCACCTGTAGCCGTGATGAAATCCACCTTGAAGCAGTGATTTAAAAAAAAAATTACTTCTCGTCGTTATCGTGCTCCTCCTCCTCATCCTTTGTTCTTTTTCTTCTTCTTCTTCTTCTTCTTCTTCTTCTTCTTCTTCTTCTTCTTCTTCTTCTTCTTCTTCTTCTTCTTCTTCTTCTTCTTCTTCTTCTTCTTCTTCTTCTTCTTTTTTTTCTTTCTTCTTTTTCTTCTTCTTCTTCTCTTCTTCTTCTTCTTCTTCTTCTTCTTCTTCTTCTTCTTCTTCTTCTTCTTCTTCTTCTTCTTCTTCTTCTTCTTCTTCTTCTTCTTCTCTTCTTCTTCTTCTTCTTCTTCTTCTTCTTCTTCTTCTTCTTCTTCTTCTTCTTCTTCTTCTTCTTCTTTTCCTCCTCCTTCTTCATCTTCTTCTTCTTCTTCTTCTTCTTCTTCTTCTTCTTCTTCTTCTTCTTCTTCTTCTTCTTCTTCTTCTTCTTCTTCTTCTTCTTCTTCTTCTTCTTCTTCTTCTTCTTCTTCTTCTTCTTCTTCTTCTTCTTCTTCTTCTTCTTCTTCTTCTTCTTCTTCTTCTTCTTCTTCTTCTTCTTCTTCTTCTCCTTCTCCTCCTCCTTCATCATCATCTTCTTCATCTTCTTCTTCTTCTTTTTCTTCTTCTTGTTCTTCTTCTTCTTCTTCTTCTTCTTCTTCTTCTTCTTCTTCTTCTTCTTCTTCTTCTTCTTCTTCTTCTTCTTCTTCTTCTTCTTCTTCTTCTTCTTCTTCTTCTTCTTCTTCTTCTTCTTCTTCTTCTTCTTCTTCTTCTGCTTCTGCTTCTTCTTCTTCTTCTTCTTCTTCTTCTTCTTCTTCTTCTTCTTCTTCTTCTTCTTCTTCTTCTTCTTCTTCTTCTTCTTCTTCATCTTCTTCTTCTTCTTCTTCTTCTTCTTCTTCTTCTTCCTCTTCCTCTTCTTTAGCGTTCGCCCTTAAACAGATGGTTCTTATGTTGTTTTGTTGTTAACAGATGAGGGAGCATATATACATACACCTTTTGACCCAGTCAGAGGAAATTACACCATATCCTGTTTTAGTCGCATTTTAGGATACGCATGTTTATATAGTACATTGGGGCTATTCATCCCCTCCCCCACCCCACCCCCTCCTTACCCACCAAAAGCAGAATGGAGCCGTGAAACTCACATGTACAAAGTATCTATGATTGATGAGGTATTTCAAACACCCGCTCTCAGTTTTCCAACCAACCGGCCAGCCATTTTGTTATTATCATTAGCCGTCTAAACTGCCTCTTTAGTTCTTCTGGTTTAACTCTAGTTCTGTGCCTCCTCTCATCCTCTTATTTATTGGTGCAATGATGATTGTGATGCCATAACAGCTCAATTGTTGTCACCTTGGAATGACGTTTGTCTGATTGGGGCTTGTGGTTTTCATTCGATTTGATGTAATACGTGTTGCAGGAGTTTGGGGTTGCTGCTGGACATACTGGAAGTAAGTAAAGGTCTTTTTTCACGACAGTGGCGTATCGGGCATGTCGGCACTCGATGAATAATGTGGGCAATATCACGACAGCCACCTTCATTTCCAAGAATATTACATGCGTAGTTATTTTAGCCTGGGCCGACCTGTGAGCAATGGTCAATTTAGAAAAACAAAAATCTGTGCCGATGCTGATTTAAACCCCAGACATTTGGATTAGTAAGAGCAAATCTATATAAATTGTCTCTAACATATTTTTTCAGGTCACGCAACCTCACCCCCTGTCCCCTCCCATGATTATATGGCAAGATCCTTCATGCTTCCTTTACCCTCCCCCTTCCCGGGAAAATAAAACATGTTATTATAATAAGACACTAGACATCGCAACAAGGGACACAGAAAGTTGGAAGTTGGATTTTGGTCAAAAAAGTATTCTTATTCATTAATTAAACGCGTATTATCAATTAGTTAGATTGTTAACGGTAGGTGTACAAACTGCTCTTGAAAACTTCAAAACTACCCTTCTCGTTTAGTTTAATAAATAGTTTTTAAAATATTGTATCTATATTAATGAAAATGTAACTTTCCGTTGGTTTGTAATAGCTAATCTCCGAAAGTTTTTTACCGCTTGCTTTCAAATTTTTACACAACGTTGTATTTGACTGCGTATGTGTTTTTGTTTACGAGTTTCGCACAAACCACGAACTACATTGCTATAGTTCACATCGCTTTTTGTTTCGTTACCAGCCCTAAATTGTTCTTAGTTCCGCTGGTGGGCGACCTTTGACTGCTGATCTCAGACCTCTGTATAAAGCTACGCCTAAATGTCTTCTCTGATTATCCTGTTCGTTACGTCCTTCTTAGGACGTAATTTTTTTTGTTATTTGAAGCCCCACTCTGGCTTTTGCCAGGGGCCGCAATATAGGCAGGTCATCATTATGGCCAAATGTCTGAACGCGGTTTCTGGGACCTCTCCACGGTGATCCTCATACGCATGGTGGCACTTTGTGTCATCGGGTGTTTATCGCTTGTGTGATGTCCTGGTGGGGTAGAAATTCAGTCAGTCAGTCAGTCTTCTCTGATTAGGTTGAAAATTTCACACACGGTTGCTTTCAAATACTTGCGCGTGTTTTTATGTAAGAGTGTTGCACAATTCATAAACTACATAGCTCCAGCGACGATCACATCGGCATCTTGATTTTATTTTTCCACGATCCGATTTTTTGCTGCGTTTATGACTCAAGCTGTTATTTACCCTGATAGGCGACCTTTGACTGTTAACCTCAGAAATCTGCATGAAGCTAGTCGTTATGGTATGGAAGAGTTGTTGACAGCCACCATTAACTGAGCTGGGAGAGCTTAAAACATGATTTTAATTTAGCTTAAAACTTGATTTTAAAGTTCTCATTTTAAAAATTATTTATATTTCAATAACCCTTCCTCCGACTATCTGTACATCTGCGCAGACAACGATTGTGATATTAACCATGTTAGACCCGTGCGCAGTTCTATTTTTTTCCATCTCGCCAGACTGAGACACAGCAAAGCGTGGCGGGTGCTACTAGTTTACAATTAAAATGAAAAAAAAAAAATATTTTAGTATAATGGATTATTACAAACACAAATGCATTCAATTTCAAAATTGCTTTACCCGCTCCCCCCCCCCCTCCCCCAAGCTTGAAACTTCTTTACGCCCCCCCCCTCCCCGGGGCGGTGTGCCCTATTTCCCATGTCAGTGCGCCCCATGCATCTGGCAAGGGAATAATGACATCGCTCCTTTCCGGTGCCGAGCCTGTTGTGGTAACGTCACTGTCCGCCAGTTAATCTGCACGATCATTGCCTTGAACAAAGATAAAGTTTAGGCTACTTATTTGCGATGCATTTGGTGGCAGAATCCATTCTTGTCTCATGAAGCCGGCCTGGATTTTCTTTAGCACAATAATTTAATCAATCAGTATGCACGGTGTGTGAATTCTTGAGTACCAAACCATGTCAGTGCTTTTGTTGCAGCCATGGATTCTATTGTGAGACTGATTGTTGTAACAGCAAAGATACCACTGATATCCTTAACTCTTTGAGTCCCAGGGGGTTTAGCATCACAGGCCCAGAGGGTAGTAAAGAAAGTAATAAAATCGGCGCATCATGCGTTCATTGGGCTTCTAGGTAGGAACCTATGAACGTATGATGCGTTCCTTGGGACTCAAAGAGTTAATGGTTTGTTCTCATTAGTCAGCGTTTTCACTAGGCTCCACTATGCCATAAACCTGTTCTTTTGCAGCTTATGCCCATGTGTATATGGACCGTGATGCCGATGTTTGAGGCGTGAGGAAAATGCACTCATTGTTGTTTCTGGATTATTGTCTGTAAAGCTACAAAGCTGCTGAATGACCTATCCGAGATTTTCATCTTTAGAGAGCGGGCGTCACTGGATGGATGTGAGGAAAGGTAGCTCTGAAAAGTTTGACTCTGTTTTTTATTGATGGAACGTCTGACAGGTCTAACATCGATTGGCAAGAAGTGTCCCTAGTGACACGACAATAGCACTCATTGCCTTGTTGTTAATTTTTTTCCCAGCCTGTTTATCTGTGTGGCGCTAAATGTAATGATGGTCAGTGAATACTCTATTGTGGAGTGGGCTTATCCTTGGTACATCATTACAAGCAGCTGTTGTTCAACGTTTGTAGCAACTATTAGAACCTGTTTGGCCTTGCTGATAGTGTGGTCTACACGCTTTTTAAATTATAGGAATCTACCTAAATGTTTACCTAGATACTTCACAGAGTCGCATCTCTGCAAGCCTTTGCCACAGAGATCTGCCATCGGCCTTAGTGCCTTTATCATATTGTTATTCGATGAGAAGCATCTGGCGTTCTCTTTAGATGCATTAATTGTCGCCACTGAGGTACTGCAACAGGATAATATTCGGTCTAATTCCTTCTATTTCTCAGAGACCATGTCAGCTCTGTTCCTGAACTGTCAGTACACGTAGATGTTACCCACATATGAGAGAGTTTTTTCTTTGCCGTACAGTTGTTCTGTAGTGGTCTTAATGGTGAAGATACTGAACAGGACTGAAGACCAGTGAATGCTTTGAGGCAGGCCTCAGCTGACTTAATGGCTGAGAAGACAAAATACCACATCAGAGCACCACTTTCTTTGGACCAGGGCAGACGATATCCATTGAACCAGGCATGGGAAATGTTGAGTTCTGTTAGCGGGTACATCAGCTGGTGGAATGGAACTGTGTTGTAGGCATCTTTCAGGTCTATGGCGACTGCATATGTTTCGTCACCGGCTATGTGTACAAACTGTTGGTCATCATCAAATCATACAGTTTGGTCGTGCATTTCTTTTTTCTTTTTTCTTTTTTTTCATTTTTTTTTTCTTTTTCGTCTTAACCTTAACGACTGTAAAATCCGGCGAAAAGTTTTTGTTGATCATCCAGTTTTGAACTTGAGTTATGTTCAGAATTTGAGTTGTGTATACACATCCATTTTACAGACATGGCTTATTTATATGCAGACTGCTGGTTCATTGCCTTTCAGGTAAATACGCTCTGACCAGAAAAAGCACCCTAGTTTGTCGAATTTGATAACATGCTTGTTGGGGGCAGTGTATCTATTCGTTTCTTCCCACACTGGAGCCCCATAATCCATATGGGGATGGTTGTGAACAAGCCGAAACACATTTTTGTGTGTTTTTGATTACTTTGTTTGTTCTATGTCGTTAGCTCAGCTACAAGGCACTCAGGGTGATAATTATGATGATGACGATGATGTAAATATTTAGTTTCTTCTTCTTCATCATCCGGTTTTACATGCCAGTGGTTTTAAGTTGAAAAGGTCACCCGCTATATGTAGGTAATAGTGTGTGATGCATGTCCTTTGCTGATCCATACAGACTGGTTGTAGTGAAGTATTCGCTTTTCATGTTCCCAAGTTTCAAACATGTCCTCAACGGCACAAGGATGATGAGATGGGGGATGAGGTTTCTTAGTGCTCGTCGTGATTGTTTAGTTTACTGCAGAAATTATTAACTCTTTGAGTCCCAAGGAGCGCATCATACGTTCATAGATTCTTATTAAGAAGCCCAATGAACGCATGATGCGCCGATTTTACGTCTCTCTTGACTACCCCTTGGGCCTGTAATGCTAAACCCGCTGGGACTCAAAGAGTTAAGTGGCTTTCTCTTAACACATCACAAAAAGTGACCTAAACAAGTATAAACCACTGAACAGGTTTCTTTAAAAAGCATTAGTTCAAATATCGATAATTTCAATACATAATGATAAAGATGTTGTGCCTTCCCTAACTAAAACGCCTCTAACAAAACCTCACATTACGCTTGCAAATCTCAGCAGCTGGTTTGGCATCATCACTTCAGGTATGAAGCCCAGTCTATGGTCACACTGCGTTAGTGAAGTGTCTTCTAGTTTGCGTTTTCAGTTACGCTTCTTACTTTTAACTAGATTACTCTTTTTGTCTCTTAGAATGTATGTTCCAAATCGTTGTTAGTATTTCAGTTTTTATCGCCTCCGTTTGAGCATATAGTGTTTTTAATTGACTGCACCTGCCTTTAGTATTTAAGTTTTTCCGCCTCGTGTAAGAGCAGGTTTCCTGAACGCCATTGTCTTCCTTAACCCTAGTTTATATCCGAGGGCCCGGGGAAAGTTGTTTTATCAGTTACTCGGTATCCTGTCTATATACTTATTTCTGTAGCACAGGCTTATGGGTTGTGTCCGTAGATCTAACTGTGCATCGTCAGGATACCGAATATCTGGTGCTAAGTTTTTCTCCTGCGAATCTTGCGTTCATCAATAAGCCATCCCCAAGTGGGTTTCGGGGGGTCAGTGCGGGGAAAACAAGTGTAGACCCACTGCCTCCCCAACAAGCATGTCGTAAGAGTCGATTAACTGGAGTTTTCTTCGAAGTCGGAGTGCATCTGCCTGAGACACTGAACAAACATACTGTATTCAAAGGGGTCAGATCTGTAAAACAGATGTGTACGCAACATTCATGTTCGGACACAACTCTAAACTCCAGAGTTGGATGTACAACCAAAACTTTCGCTGGAGCTTACAGCCGGTAAACGCGAAGAAGATCAACAAACCGAAAACTATGAAGGTGCAGTAGCGTTGTCTCTGTTACACGGTTTCCCGCGGAATGTCGACCGGCTAGACCTGGAATTTCCCTGATAAATGTAGAGAACATGTCCGCAACACTTGTTTAACGTTTTGTAATGCCTGTCCACAAAAGTAAAGTTCTGCGTTCCCAGTCTTGAATATCATCATTATCGTCATCATTTAACAGATCCTGCGCAGAACGTCGCTATCATCATTATCTGCCTGAAAGACACTCGGTCTGTCGCCATATTCCCCCGCCTCGTGTACTTTCATATTCAAGGAGTCATTTATATCCTGTGCCCAACTTCAATTTGGTCGGCACCTGCCCAACCGTCCTCGTACCATGCCTTCTGCTAACTTTTTTTTTCCCAGTTCGCGAGATTTATGTATTGACTATGCCGTGTGTGCATGTGTATATATATATTTTGATAAGTTTGTTGTGTCTAGTAAAAGTAAAAACGAAAAGGTCCTTTTATACGCCAGTAGCAAATCGCATATATGAGATTAGATTCATATTTTTAAAAACCGGCAATTGATAGGTCATATGGTGCACGTACAGCGGGACGCCTTTACATCCCAGTCTTTAACTAGTACAAATTAAAGGCTAAGCGGACATGGGAGCCAGGTCATGTTTGAAAATAATCCAGACCCATGCGGATTTGAACCCACGATCTTCAGATCCGCATTCAAACATCTAGCCCTTAGACCATAGCGGTTCACGTTGTTTCCAGTTCGCAGTCTAAATACAATGACATTTGGTGTGTGTGTGCGTGTGTGTTTGTGTGTGAAGAAGTATTCCTGCCGTCGTGGTGTAATGTGTGCACGTGAGACATTGACGGTTCATGGTTAAGACCAGTGACCACGGCGGGTGCTGCAGTAACGCAGTGCCATTCCGCTGGTGGTCACTACAGAAAAATGCCATCATTTATCTTTACTTCTAATGCAGGGGCATCTTTGTTAGTTTTTTTTAAATCTTGTGTCCTGTCGAATGATCTGGATTCTTCCACTAACATCTATCCTCTGGGGTGTTTGTGTGTCCATGTTGCAATGGTTAAGTCCAAAAGTTGTAAAGCTATTTCAAGCTCCATTTTCGGATAGCGTGTGCATGTATTTTAAAGATCTCTTGTATCGTCGCTGGAGATAAAGAGTTCGTACCTTGTGCGATGTTCTCAGCTTGTTAATAGCAGCTCTGATGAAACCAAAAAACCACGAGGAATTTAACACCTAACAACACAGGTGATCCATACATTTTCAAACGTCTAAACATCTTTCGAAAACTCTCGACTTCTGATCGTGTTTCATGACACTTTCGACCAACCCTTCATTAATTGTTATCTTTCGACCTCCGTCTCTTACAAAGTTTTTTTTTTTTTTTTTTCACTGAGCTGAGATTAACATTATTTTAAGCAGGAGAGAAAAATGTTGCTGTTATGGAGATTGCTGTGTGCGAAAATGGTGATATTTAACGAAAATAAAGTCAAATTAAAGTTTCCTTTTATACAACAGTGACGCATCGGAGACGTGAGTACAGACGCATATTTTATAGACCAGTCAGCCTTCATCATCGTCAACTGTGGTCAACATCATGCCGACCGCCATCACTCCCTGTGATTTTCCTGGTACATTTTGAAGGCTGCGTCGACGTAGAAGCCAAGGTCGTGTGTATAAGAAAATTCCGGCTTAACACGGATTCGAACTCACCACCACGCAAGTGTCTATCCGCTACACCACGGCGACTTTAACCAACAACTAATCGAAACAGAAGGAGCCAAAAACAGATTTAGATACAAAGACACTGGATAGTGGTTTTTTTGATGTCACGACGTGTCAATCCCAAGCTGCAGAAAATTATCAAAATGGAAAGTGGGACAAACGAAGCAAAAGGGAACGAAGTGAATATGGACAAGCGAGAAATTGATAGTTGTTAAGAAAAACAAATATTCTCCAGCATCTCGGTCAGAACTGACATTCATTAACTGGTTCCTTAGCAGAATAGATGGACTTAAATGTGATAGAATCACAATGTAGAGCTAAGCAAGATCCAGAGGACCAAGAGGTGGCGAAAAAACGTTGGCGTTGGATCGGACACACATTGAGAAAAACGTAAAACAATATAACTAGAATATCTTTGTACTGGAACCAGTAGGGGCATAGGAATAAAGGAAAGCACACACACAAAAAAAAAAAAAAACATAGAGAAGGAAGCAGAAGAGTGAAGTTAGAAAGATTGGAAGGACATGGAAAGAGATGCATGCGATAGCAAAGGATAGAACGACTTGGCTTGAATTGGTTGACGGCCTATGTTTCATTGGGAGCTAGAAGAAGTAGAAGAAAAAGAAGAAGAAGAAGAAGAAGAAGAAGAAGAAGAAGAAGAAGAAGAAGAAGAAGAAGAAGAAGAAGAAGAAGAAGAAGAAGAATAAGAAGAAGAAGAAGAAAAAGAAGAAGAAGAAGAAGATCTCAGTCAGAAGGTAAAGAGTGCATGGCGGCTTGAGCATTTGCCTACTTGCATGTTACATGTAGGTTTGAATCATCTATCAGATGGATAATATTTCTCGTACTCATCTAGGCTGTTAGGTTTCGCAATCCGATATTCGCCTTTCTTTTTGCCTTTATTTGTCCCATAGGGCTAACAGTCTATTCTTCATATTCTTCTTTATTTATTTCTGCCTTGTGCAGTTCTTTCGATAGCATTAATGGTATCCAATCCAGCTCATGTGATCTCTCCTATCAACGTTTGTTACAGATAAGCTCCTGAACCTCCCCTTTTCTTCGGTCCATTTGCTTCCCATTGTAATGCCTGCTGGTGATTCTCTGCTTGCTTATTTCTCAGTTTGTCCCTAGTATATCGTACTATTCTTTATCGTATATTGCTGGTACTAGTAGTTGTCCAGAAAGACATCTTTTTTATCGGCCCTGAGCATTCGTGTGTGTTCTGAGACACCATTGTGGAGGAAAACAAGTATAGACCCATTGCCTCCCCAAAAAGCATGTCGTTGGAGAAGACTAACTGGAAGCATCAATCAAGTCGGTGTACATCTGTCTGAGAGGCAAGGAACCAAGAGTATGCAGACATATAAGCCAGATGTGTGAAACGGATATGCACGCATCACTAATGTTCTGGACCAAGATGACTGAAGTCCGGACTTGGAGAAACACCCATAATTTCCAGCCCGAGTTTTTAACCGGGGAATGCGAAGAAGAAGAGGAACAAGTTCAAAATAAATTTATGGGAAATTATCGGATAAGTAAAGGCGACTAGAATGACAGTAACCAAAACTGCCCGCTGTGTGTGTAGATTGGTTGTTAAAGTAAGTTGGCTAGTACGATCTCCCACTACCTCCCAAAGTTGGGAAACATAAACGTGGTTAACCAAGTGAAGTATGCAGTAACTATTGTATCCCTTAACTAGCAGTGTAACCTTTAGATATAGTTTGCACAGCTTTCTGTACGATACTCATCATCATTATCATCTTGTTGTTCCAAAATGCGTCACATGGGGTCTACAGTCTAGACATCCATATCGTTCTATCATTAGCATTCCATTGGAAATCGTAGATCAGCGACTCTCAACCTTTCTAATACCGCGACCCTTTAATACAGTTCCCCCATGTTGTGAAGGCCCCTAAACAATTTTTTTTTTCCTTCATAACTTCAGTGAGTATGTGTTTTTCGATGGTCTTATGCGACCCCTGTGAAAGGGTCCTTAAACCCCAACAAATGGTCGCGATCGGCAGGGTGAGAACCGCTGTTGTAGATGGAACCTAGTCCAGCAACTTGGGCTTCTGTCAACAAATTTCTTCTTAGGGTTTTCTCTTGTGCCTCACAGTTCCCTTAGTCTGTCCGCTTGTTGTCTTCTTTGTTAACAACACGTAATGCAAGCAGTTGTTCAGACATGTTTCTCATTTCTTTACCTTTCTCGAAGTCATCACATGTATTGTTCATTTTCTTCCTTAGACGTTTATTTTCGAATGTATTTACAACGCTCAAGCCGTGATTTAAATGAGTAGGCATCAGTCTTCTACAACATTTCTTGCCTTTTGCTTTCAAACACGGGTATGTTGTGATTGTTAAACTGCTTTCACAGCCCGGCTCTCTAGCGTAATTGGCAGAACAGGATTGCGCTGTGACCGGGTGACAAACGCCTTGTGGTCCGGATTCACTCCCGGGGATAGGCAGAAAAGCCACATTTCTCCCAGATTTACGGTATTTATCATGGAATCAAGGCCCAAGGGTTGCGATATCCATAATACTGATCCTAAGGGTTAACAACTCATGGCTTCTGGATACTAATTCAAACAAACAAACAAACTGCTTTTACAACCGCCAGGCTCAGAGACATACAAGGTGTAGAAATGATACTGTAAGTCGCGTTTGTGGGGAACAAAAATAAAAAAATGGGTGAGGGACACCATTTGATTACATTATAAAGATGTAGCAAACCTGCTTATAAGAGCCGCAATGATGGGAAATGGTGGAAGCAGCGGAGACAGCGTTTTAAAGTGCAATGAATGGACGGCTAACATAAAACAAGTTACACAGTGAAACAAGTGGAAGGTTAACATCAAAAGAGTTATACAGTGAAACAAGTAGAAAGTTAACATCAGCATAGTTATACAGAGAAACAAAAAGAAGTTTAACATCAACAAGGTTATACAGTGAAACAAGTAGAAAGTTAACATCAAAAGTGTTAAACAGTGATATGATGAAAAAATTAGCATCAAAAGAGCTATACCGTGAAACAAGTA
>CAJHNH020002844.1:7500-12500 GCA_905116865.2 Candidula unifasciata | reverse complement strand
TATATAGTAGCAATTACGACATGCTTTTTCATGGTTAGGCACTCGCCTGCGGATCGGAAGGTCGGGGGTTCGGCCCTCGGCAAAGCCGGAATGTTTTCAAAAATGACCTTGGCTCCCAGGTCGACCCAGCTTGACTGGGTACCGGGGGCAGTCCCTGGAAGTAACGGCGGCCGGCGTAATGCTGACCACATCACCCATCTTGTGCCGATTGTTACATAAAATAAAGGTTTATCCCTATATGCCCTATATCCCTAAGGGCGGGGTAAGGGGTCCTTACCTTTTTTGTTCTTCATGGCTAGAGAGTTCATTCTTGTGTGGCCTGAAATAGGGTCCCATAAACAGACACATGGGGAGTCTGTGTTTAATTCTAAACATATGCAGATATTTTTATTGCAACAAGTGTCGCTCTGGTGTCGATCTAAACCAATAATGTGCGTACTAGAAAGTGTTTCGAATTTTGGGAACGCTGTCAAAGAATGAATGGCGAAAAGCACGTCGCCTCCAGTATTTTTCGGTGCAAGAGAAGCTTCAGTGTGTACGATGACCACCCCCAACCTCACCCCTCTTCCCCGGAGTTTTCCTTAGCCCAAAATTCGAAAAAATATATTGTAAATCAATTCCCTAAATAACAGGACACCCAGTTTCAAAGATTTGGGAAAAATATGGGAAAACATTCTGTTTTAACAGGCAAAAATATTAGTTGCGTATCCTTTACAGGACTTTGCAGAACCAACCCAAACAGCCCCTGTCTGTTGTGTGGTTTTTCTAGGCAATTTACGTCCAGTAGTTTGCCATTGTTTCTAAACGGTCGGCTCTCTTGATACCACTGTGGAAACCAACGCAAGGCGCATGTCCCGCAGCTGGGATTGAACCCGGCATCCCGGCATTACGAAGCGTTCGCATCGACTTAGCCACAGAGCCGACTTTAACATGCGAAGGGGAAGAAAAAAAAGGGAGGCGGGACGTTACTCATTCAGCATCATTTGCCACTATCATTACGAAATTTTGTTTTTTTTTTGTTTTTTAAAGAAGATAGATGAGGAAGGAATGGTGACGTAGTTGAATGAGATCTCAAAGCTTGACGTGTAAAAGAAAACACATAAAAGGTAGGATTATTGCGTTGCCTGACAATTATGTGATGTGAGTTCAATTCTTAGCATTGTACTGGTTATTTTTTTTTCCCCTGAGCATCTGGCTGCGTGGTCGACTGATGCTTTTAAATACATGTACAGCACAATGGATGTAAATATCAAGGGTAATGACAACCCTGTAAAAAAAATGTATAGAGAAATAAAGATGTCGGCGTTTGAAATTAAACCTTTAAATCAATATACGATATGAAAAATCAAATCAGCTACATAAACAACTAAGACGTTTTGAAATTAGACGAATAAATAGGCTTAGTCCTAGTCTTAGTCGACATTTCAACTTCTCTGCAGTCAGGTCACCCCATTTTGCCCAGTTCCTGTGCCAGAGAAAATCAAATTACATGTCCCTTAATGTCGCATTTGAAAAACTGGTTAACAAACAATTGTCCCGGCACAATTTAAAAAAAAAAATATACTCAGTAAATGCATATGGCAGTTGCAAGGGTCCCCAAAGCCAACAGTCGCCTCCAGAAATGCAAGTGCTTGTACAAGTTATGGAAGTACAAGGTAAAAAAAAATTAAGATGGCTAGATACACGTACAATTATTATATAAAGTATATCACTAGCCCAAAAGTAAACCGACTACCGGCATTTTGAATATCATGACAAAACCGCTGTACAAATGAAAGGCATTCAAGGGGAAAAACACAGCTCACAGGGCTAAACCATGCTGTAAACTCAGTATCTCAAGCAGCGAAACCGTAGAATCTATGTACATATGTGGAAACTGCATTGGCAAAGCGCTGTCGGAAGCAAACATAACTTTGAAGCTTAACATTTTGCGATGCCTAACCTTACACTTTGGACCGGAATTCGCTCTCAAAGCAAACCTAAAATGAACTATTTTTTGACCAACTTCATGCTACGAGCATGACAACTTTTTATAAATTGTGAGCACAAAAATCATAACAACATAATATAGATCTCTTGGAAGAGCTGCCAAAAAGATAACATCAAAAATTTAAAAATTCGAAGAAGACTAGGACTAAACTTGTCAAACAATTCAGTAAGGAGCAATAGATGAACAAGTCTAGCTATCTGATAGGGATGTCATTGTACAACTGTTATAGAGGACCATGCTGATGAAACAAAAGTAACAAAAGAGGATGGAGACGACCACAAAAGGGGTGCAAACTACGGCATCAAAAACTACCTTAAAGAAATAGGGATCAATCACACAACGCCTAGAAAGAGCACACAAATGATTCTTCATCTTCTCTCCCCCCCCCCCCCCCCCCCACCCAACCCCTCTTCCACCCCACTCCGACCAAAGAGAAGGGGCAGGAAAGACATAGAACTAGTCATCTACGTCATTTGCCATGACTTTCTCTTGCCTCTGCATTTTTCCTTAGGAATGTTGGCACGTTGTAATTACAGATAAGCTGCGATATCTGCCTCTTTCAGGAAAACACACACCGGTTCTTGCAAACAGATTATTAGTCGCCTTCATGTGGGTTCCATGGCCCCATTGTGGGAAAAAGAAGAATAGACCCACTGCCTCCCCAACAAGCATGTCCTAGGAGTCACATCATTGGAGGCTTCGTTAGAAGTCAGATTGCATCAGCCCGAGCGGCAAGAACAGCCAACTGCAACACAGATAAACCGATAAAACGTTTGTACCCACAAAACCTAGGCCCTGGCACAAAGCCAGTCCAAGGGGACTAACAACTAGGACAAAGAAGAAGAAGAAGAAGAAGAAGAAGAAGAAGAAGAAGAAGAAGAAGAAGAAGAAGAAGAAGAAGAAGAAGAAGAAGAAGAAGAAGAAGAAGAAGAAGAAGAAGAAGAAGAAGAAGAAGAAGAAGAAGAAGAAGAAGAAGAAGAAGAAGAAGAAAAAAAAGAAGAAGAAGAAGAAGAAGAAGAAGAAGAAGAAGAAGAAGAAGAAGAAGAAGAAGAAGAAGAAGAAGAAGAAGAAGAAGAAGAAGAAGAAGAAGAAGAAGAAGAAGAAGAAGCTTATTAGTATCATTTTACTAACAGTTTATTAGGACGTTAATTGGTTAACCTCTAGATCTTCCCATACCCCCAAAAAATGTTGCACCATAACCAACTCATAAAGCTTTGGATCATATATTCGACTATCTAGTATTACATAGCACAACTCGGTATCTGTTGTGAGGCTAGCCTCACCTCTGCCTGCAATATGTACCCCAATAATTAAATACAGCAGGTGAAACGTCAGGACAGAATCTTACACTCGATCGTCAGGAAACTAACACCAGAACACATTGAATGCTACAGAAGAAGAAAAAAAAAATGGCCACTGAGCTAAAAGAGATCAAAAACCCTAATTGAAAGATCGAGAATAAAAGAATATAAAAGATGTGAAAACGATAACCAGAAAATTCGATGAGCCAAGCGAGTGCAAGTCGCAGATCCCCTTTCGATACTTTACATTTGCTCCCAGAGCACTTTGTGACTGGCAGTTCCCACGACTTTGCGATATCACGGTTGCTGCTTGGCTTTTGAGCGAAACAAACCAAAATCAATCATATACCTGAAATCGATATTTCATTATCGATGCATGGATAATGAATGACCTCTCCGAATGGCTTTGCGAATGTGACAAGAAAACGTTTACAAATTTGTTTTAGGCTTGCGAATGTTCAGAAATTAGAAAATCTCTTATCTTAATATATCAAAAATGACTGGCCAGTTTGGACAGGTAATTTTAATGCCACTGAAATAGGCAAGAGCTCCATTGTTTGCGAAACCAAAACATGAGTGAGACATTTTTTTCTCTCCATAAAACAATAGAGTATGAAACGTAAATTATATGAATAAAAGCCACCATATTTGTTATTGGCTTGTGGCTGACAATTACGATAAGGCGCTCCACACTACTTTTAAAGTACTTCTTTACTGGGGGAGAAAATGTTCTTCTGGTTATGTGACCCGACCAAACGGTTTACAGCTCAGGATTTCGAAAAAAAAAAGAAAAAAAAACCTATATTGATGTAACTGTAATAATGCACCTGGCGAAATACAGCGAAATATGCCTTGCAATAGATTGTGCAATAGACTGTTTGTTTACACATTATTTAAACTTACTATGGCGAAAACATTTGCACAAAATTACATCAAGGAAGATTGGCTAATGAACAGCATACTGTCTTGAAAGCTGAAATACTTTGGTCATATCAAGCGATTAGAAAAAAATTATAGCAGAAGGCATGGTACCAGGAAGGAGTGGCATGGGCCGACCGACACGAAGATGTGCACATGGTATAAGTAACTCCTTGAGTGTGAAAGTACATGAGGCTGGAGAGCTGGCGAGAGTTTCTTTCAGGCAGACTGTGATGAGAGCGACGTTCTGCAAAGGACCTGCTACATGATAATGATGATAGAAAAAAACATTGTTTCGTAAAACAAGTAGATAACTTTTTCCCCTCCTCATTTTTAAACACTATTTGCTATATTGTGCTAGACCTTCATGTAAAAGAAAATCGGTGCTCGCTGGGTAATTTAGTCCACACACACCTACCGCTCTTACTTTCCTGGAAATTTTCTTTTACTGACCTTACGCTTCCTGACCTTAAAGTATTGGGTCGATTGCAAAATCTCTGCTTCCATATTGCAACCCACTTAATATGTGGCATTCCCGTCCTATAACTCCAATACCAAGGTGGCACATTCCCTCATTTGAAAACTGTAAATGGGTTGAATAAAAAATTACCACCCGTCTGTCCAAACATACAATGACTATCAAAACTTATCCCTATTTTTTTTGTTTTTTTGTTTAAATGTCCACAGACATAACCCCACCTACTCAGAAATAACAAGAAAATAGTTTTTTTTTAATGTCACACTTTGAAAATTAGGCTTCTAAAATAGACTTGGGAGTCGCCGTGGCCGAG
>CAJHNH020002844.1:0-2500 GCA_905116865.2 Candidula unifasciata | reverse complement strand
CATATGTTCTATAGGGTGGGGGAGAAAATGTTAGGGGTGGTGTCCTCATGTTCCTAAGCCTTCCTTTGGTGCTTAATAATAATAATAATAATAATAATAATAATAATAATAATAATAATAATAATAATAATAATAATAATAATAATAATAATAATAGTAATAATAATGTACTGAATGACGACACATATGCAATAAGCATTGGAACCTCGTAATACGAGTCTTATTTTTTTTCTGACTGAGATTTAATGGTGAATAACGAGATAGTGAGGTAAATAACTCTTATCTTCAAACTATTTCCTCTTCTTCTTTACGTCCTCCTATTACCGCTTCGAATGTCGAGTAAAACATAAGTTCCTGCTTCGTGCTCTTCTGGCTGTTTCGACCATAGACACATTTTGGTGCTGTAGAGTCTCTCTGATGTTTTCTTCCCATCTCGTTCTTGGTCTACCTCTTGCTCTACGTCCCTCTCCTCTTTTGGTATATGCCTTGTATGGTATAGCATTAGAAGGCATTCTCTCCAAATGGGCAAACCATTTGCCATTTGAAACTGTTTATCCCTATGCAAATTAATATAATCAATATTACTTTTTTTTCAGTCCACCTAAAATCACACTATCAGTTCAGTTTCAAAATTACGTTGTCCGTTTCGTTGAAGGTGGAAAAAAGTGTGGCACTGCCTGCAGTGGAAAACAGGGTTAGTTTCGACTATGATAATGCAGTCCATCATCAACATCAAGCACCTCGTCGACAACCTTGAGTCCTCCTTCGTCGATAATTATTTGACACAAAAAATTGAAAAGTTTTTGAGAAGCTGACGGGTAACGCCAAGTGTTCTCGTCCCTCAAGCTGGCATCCCGGATTTTTTGGGGTGAGGATATTGGCGTGTCTTACCTTGTGACCCTAAAATCTCGTACCCAGGTACACTGAGTTATACTGATTACACTGTCTTGACAGAGACAAGTCAGAAATAACCACGGGCATTGATAGATACGATGGTGGTAGAAAGTGATAAAATGGGCCTCATTCTGAATAATACCATGATACAAATCCACACTGCCAGCAGTGGGTTTAAATCGCGGTACGTTAGAATTACCAGTCGGCCTCGCAACGCCTAAGACACGGACGCCGCCTTGATGTTTTTAGATCACACATTTTTAAAGAGCTGTTCGGTTTTCAAGGCGGTGTTTAAATTCCAAAGCAAATGAAGCGCTCGAAGCCATGGTTCCACTGTTATTTGTTAATTGGACCCTATTTTGTGTGTGTATGTGTGAGATGGGGTGGGGGTGGGGGGGGGGATAAACCCACAGTTCATTAACCTTTATGTCGTACAATGGTAATAATTAGGGATTGCTGAAATAGATCTATTGGGCCGAAAGATGTAGATATCGCAGCCTTGTTGTATAACACAACAATCACAACACAAAGTGGCAACTGCTATTTTACGAGCAAACACGATAGAAGAGGAAGAATTTACCTGGCCCCGGTATTTTTTAAGCCGTGTAAGGCAGAATAAAATAGTGAATTAGAGTCATGTCGACAATTTCTGGAAAAGTTCATTTTTGCACACCTTAGTCTGTTTTCTGTCAGACTGAGTACTTGTTTTTTGTCTTCAAAAAATGTTTTTTTATCAGGTTTTTTTTAAAGAATTGTTACGAAATTGACGATTTTCTTGACTAAACAATGGCATTCGAGAGGAGTGTGTCAAAGTGCCACCTGAACAGTCAGACTTGTGTAGGGTCACAATCACACTGAGCCGGGAATGCAGAGACTGGCCAGCAGGTGCCACAGAGGTGGAAATTCAGCAATTAATTCAAGAAAATGCTCGCCCAGAACATTTCATCATTTACACAGACGGTTCAGTGTCAAGAGGCAAAAGAAGTGCTTGGGGTTTCTTAGCAAAAGTTAATGGTCGATATTTGGTGCAGGAGAGTCTATCATATGATACCACAACATCCAGCTTAAGAATGGAGGTAGAGGCGGTCATTGCGGCTTTCTGCTGGCTAGAGAACATGACACACACACACACATTCTGATTGTAACTGACTCAGAAAACACGCTGATGAAGATCAGGACAGGCATGCTTCGTGCAGAGAGGCATGCCTCGCTACGGAACACACGGGTGAGGAGTATTGCATGATAAGGCAGACATGGTTAGTGCCTTGTGGGAGAGCTTGTTCAGTTCGGAGGAGCAGATTGATCACCACAGTGTGATGAGATTGATGCAGTTGGGGGAGACAAGAGGTTCTGGCAGATGCTCGAGGCTCAGAGGAATGGCAAGACGGACGTTTAATCAAAATGCCACTGGCACCATTAGTATCGGAACTCTTCGTTGGCTGCTGAAGATGAGGACGGAGCTCTTATGAAAATGCCCTGAGTTCTGTGATGTCGGTTCTTGAATCAAATCAAATCATTTCCACTTGCAGATAACTGTATAATTAATATAGCGTTGCAATTGTTATTATGTCCCCTGCATTTTCCCTCAGGTTTCTGGACTGTAATC
>CAJHNH020002843.1:77500-87500 GCA_905116865.2 Candidula unifasciata | reverse complement strand
AAGCAAGCTATTAAAAACAATTCGCATAGTAAAAAATATATATAAATAAAAAAAAAAATTTTTCAAACTTGCATAGTAAAAGAACTATAATTATGCTATAATTGAGGAAGCCGCCGTGGTGTAGCGGCTAGACGCTCGTCTGCGGATCACACGGTCGTGGGTTCAGGTCCTGACGAAGCCGGTCTTTTTTCCAAAATGATCTTGGCTCCCAGGTCCACCCAACCTTGAGTGGGTACCAGGTAAAATCCGGGGAAATAAAGGCGGCCGGTGTGGTGATGATCAATCATATCACTCACAAGTGCTGATTTGTCTATAAAATATAGATTTATCCATCTATGCCCAATACGCATAAAGGCGTGTAAAAGGGTCCTTTACTTTACTTATCCAGGTTTTGAATCCCCTTGGCCAACTCTTGCTCTCTTTGCATCTTGCCAGTTGTTATCAAGTTCTGTAGTCAATTTGTTCTCACAACATGTCAGAAACACATCGACTTTCTACGTCTAACTTCTCTCATAAGTTTACAGACTGTCTCGCTTGGTTGTCTAACCTTCCATAAAATTATGTGCATTCTTCTCAACAACATTTCCGCTGCGATAATCGTGTTTATTGGTCTATAAGACGCACTTTGTTCTCAAAATAGGTCCTAAAATTAGGCGGCATCTTATACAACGAAGGTAGGCCTACATGTAACTTTTATTTTTTTTTTGGTAGTTGCCCGGTTTATAGTGTTTCCTTTCCAAGATCTTGGAATGCACAGCGTTCACGCGAAAATGGTGTGACATATGAATCAGATATATATATATATATATATATATATATATATATATATATATATATATATATATATATATATACAACAATAAGAAAGAGAGAAACACTGTTCTTTGGCCACATAATGAGAAGAGAGACATTAGAGAACATCAGGACAACTGGAAAGATCAGTGGAAAAGGGGTTAGAGGCAGATCAAGTGAGATGATGCTGGATGGGCTGAAACGATGGCATGGAAAGATATCATCAAGAGAGCTGTTCCAGGCAACCAGGGGTAGTAATCTGTGGAGACGCATGAGCGCCTACGTCAGGACACATGATGATGAATAATTTAACTCTACGACTAATTGTACACTGGTTACTCTTACTGCATCCACTAAACACTATAGGCCCTATTCATTGCCAAAGAATTTGATAGATTTCTTTTATCACGATATTTTCTATATGAATTCCCGTGCTAACTTCTTTCATCGGCTTTTTTTGTTTCGCATTGTTGATGCTACTAAACAAGCGGAACAGCGCATAAACGCATTTGAATATAAATGTTACAGACAGGTTCTAAGAATATCTTGGGTAAAGAAAAGAACAAATGCATCCATACTTCAAGAGCTGAATATTGAAGAGGGTTGGCTAGTAAAGACAATAAAACAAAGAAAATTGAAATATTTTGGTCACTTGAAACGTCATGGATGTCTAGAGAGAACAATAATGGAGGGGTATATGCCTGGGAAGAGAGGAAGAGGAAGGCCAAGGAGAAGATGGGTGCAGGATGTGGCAGATGATCTCCAGATGGGTGTATCAGACGCAGGACATCTTGCTCATGATAGGAAGGTTTTCCGGAGGGTTGTTATGGCAGCGAGGTTCCGAGAGGGACATGCTACTGAATGAATGAATGAATTGTTGATGCATCTTTTAAAGTGACTCCAGACCAGATTTTCAAGCAGGCATATAGCGGCTACTGATAACAATTTTGATAATAAATGCATCCGGATTCACACACATGTAGATAAATGCAAATAAAAAAATATATATAATTCATTCGTACATCGGTTTTGGTCCAGTGACAGCCATGAAAAGGACGACATAGATACCTAATCTAACATCTGGTGGAGCCACACGTGAGAAAGGCAGTGCTTTAGCGCATTCTTTAAGGCATCGCCATTCAACTGACAGGAACAAAACTGTAGCAACACTCTTCTCATTGTCTACAAAGGAGGAAAAGTTTACATTAAAATTCAACAATGATGCTGTTCCACGCTCCAATACTACAACCTTCCTGGGAGTCAAGCTTGACAGTCGTCTGACATGGAAACATCACATACTAGAAACTAACAAAAAAGCTATGAGAAAACAAGGTGTGATGAAGAAATTGGCAGGCACCACTTGTGGAGCAGACAGTTGTATCTTGAAGCAGGTATACCCCGGCACAGTCAGACCAACTCTCGAATACGCATCATCGTCATGGATAACAGCAGCCCATTCCAATAAACAGATACTAGACAAAACGCAAAATAGAAGTCTGCGTACAATTCTGGGAGCCATAAAATCTACACCTATTGTAGAAATGGAAAAGACAGCCAACATCATCCCCTTCGAAGAAAGAAGAAGGACAAAAGCAATCCTACATGCTGAAAAAATGAAGAGAATGCTAAACCATCCACCCATCACACAAAAAATTGGCAGCCAGGACAAAAAACCGAATAAAGCACACAAGCCTAAACCATCTAACGAAGGAATTTGGAAAGTCATTCTCTTCACTACTTAACCAACAATGTACACCTGAAGATCTATCTTTCGATCTTTGGGATTCCGAATTATTGACACTCAATGTGTCAACATCCATCCCGAACCTGGGAAACAAAGATGCTGAGCCCGCTTTAGTGAAGAAAGCACTCACAATGGAACACCTCAACAACATGTTCCCACAGGACAGCTGGACCAGAATCTACACGGATGGATCAGCAAAAGAGGCAACTACGAATGGTGGGGCAGGTGTTTATATAAAACACCCAGATGCCACTACTGTGTCCCTAGCAGCCCCCACCGGACGAACTTGCTCTAACTACAAGGCAGAACTCTCAGCCCTATTGATGGCCACACAGTATATGAACAATATGCAAATCACCGCAGGCAGGATAGTTTTTCTCACTGACTCACTGTCAGCTATACAGGCCCTTGAGTCCAAACCTACCGACAGCACACTACAAAGTCTAACACATGAACTTGCTATGTTGTCAAATAAGGCAGAAATTCACTTGCAGTGGATTCCGTCACACTGTGGCATCAAAGGCAATGAAAGCGCAGATGCTTTAGCCAAGGAAGGCAGTAACAAACCACAGACTTACCAGCCATTATCTTTTCCAGAAGTCAAAACTCTCATTAAGAGAAAATCAGAAACAGATTGGAAAACCAACACTGGTTATAACTACGAAAAAGATTTTCTGAAACACTTGAACAGAACAGACAAAGTCACAGCTTTTCGCTTACGCACTGGACACTGCAGACTCAATTAACACTCACATAAATTAGGTATGAGCCAAACAGCTCTCTGCCGGTGCCTTCGTGCTGAACAGACTCCAGGACATGTCCTGCAAGACTGTCCTCTCCTGGCGGAGCTGCGGAGCGACATATGGCAACACCCAGTAGAACTGACAACTAAGCTTTGGGGAAACCTAAGAGACCTTGAAAAGACATCCCAGTTTATGACCCACAGTGGATTATGCGCATGACCAGAGATCGCTGAAGAAGAACTGACGGCCCGCGAGCCATTTTTGGCCAGCGGAGACCTGGTATGTGGACCGCGATTCATTGCCAGTAGTATTATAGAAATTATCTTTCTATGTTGGGACTTGGCCCACTAGCCAGTGGCGAACCTCATTTTCAAAATATTGGCTCCTAAGTGAACTTATATGAACAGCCCTGCTATAAGGTCACATACGTTCCTCCCTGTGTGGGTTCCGGTGCCCTGTTACAAGGAAAACAAGAAATAAACCCACTGCCTACCCAAAAGCATGTCGTAAGAGTCGACTAATAAGGAGCTTCCTGTGAAATCGGAGCGCATCTGCCTGAGAGGCAAGGAACCAACAATCTACATACAAATGAGTCAGATCTGTAAAACGGATGCACATGCAACATTCAGGTTCTGGAACAGGTATGCAGTCCAGAAGTGGATAAACATCCAGAACTTTCCGCCAGAGTTTACAGCGGGTAACAAATTCTTTTACCACCAGTAGGAAATGGCAGTGGTGCAGTGGCTGAGCACTCACCTGTCGGTCCAAGTGAAGTAAAGTAAAAGTAAAGATCTCTTTTCACGCCTGTAGGCGCATCGGGCATATGGGAAGAGCATCCATATTTTTACTGACCAGTCGGCACTAGGTGGGTAATGTGGTCAGCATAACGCCAGCCGTCTTTACTTTCCCGGGACATACATCCCGGTACCCATTTTAGGCTGGGTCGATCTGCGACGCCCCATACCATGATACCAATCCAGCCAGCAGTGGGTTTCCATCGCGGTACGTTAGAATTACGAGTTTGACTCGCAACGCCTAAACCACGGATTAATCAAGTAACAGAGAGTGTATTGATCGGCACTCATAGAAAGAAGTAGAAAGATAGAAGAACACACTAGACAACATAAAAATCGAAAGCTATAGTATGTATGTTAAATATTAACGGACTAAAAGGTTCACCCTCTGTTTATTTATAGGAATGACGTATACACACCGGAACCTACCAATCAAATACCTTTCTTAAATGTTTGTGTATTCTAGACGAAGCAATAAGGTCTACTGTGTTAGTAAATTGTTGCTGTGGTTGTTGTTCGACATTTGCTTCGTTAATATAAATTTCTGTAACCTATGGTGCTATTTCAATGGGTTGAAATGAATTCTGTCCGTATTCCATAGTTGTGGATTTCAAGTTGTACGATAGACATGGCCAATAAGACACCTTTATTTGTGGGTTGCTAGTTGACCATGTTCTTAGTGCACTTGTATTCTTGGCGAGACACAGTCTGGAGGTGACAGGTTCGATTCCCGGCACGGTAACTATAGCTTTAGATTTTTATGTAGTCTAGTGTGTTCTTCTATCTTGCAACTTCTTTCTATGAGTGCCGATCAATACACTTTCTGTTACTTGATTAATTCATAATATTTAACGGCCTCAAAGGTTCCCCCTCTGTTTATTTATAGTAATGACCTAAACCACGGATGCCGCTTCTGTCGATCCAAAGTTTTTTTTTTATTGTCCCTGATTTACAAGTCTGCCCAGCTGGAAATGAGTACCAGAAAATGTGATGGGAAGTAAAGGTTGTCGGCGTACGACTGAGCAAATGGCCAATCAAGTGCCGATTCGCTTTAGGAATATAACTCTAGCACAGTGCTGGATTTGGGTATAAGCTAAATAGTATTCACCTTGAGGCCTTACATTCTACAAGGGCCTCAAAAACTTTTTTTCCCCATAAATGCAATTTTTCCAAATAAATTTTTAATGCTATTTTCTTTTAGAAATTTTTTTTTTACCAATAAATTTTCTAAGTATATTTTTAGTATATTATCCCAGGCTTTTATTAAATCTATATTGTTGCAGCCCATTTAAATTGAATAAAATAATCGATTTGATATACTTCAACTTTCACTTTCTATTAACTGGGTCATCCTAGTCTCTGCGATTTTGCAAACACATTTTTTTTTTCTCTTAATAAAAATTAAACGACAACATATTTATATAATCTATATATTTTTTCTTCTTCTTCGCGTTCACCAGCTGTAAACTCTGGTGCAAAGTTTTTGTTGTTCGTCCACTTCTGGACTGCAGTCCTGTTCCAGAATTTTATGCAGATTCTTGATTCCTTGCCTCTCAGGCAATTGCACTCCGGCTTCGAAGGAAGCTCCCAGTTAGTCGACTCTTACGACATTCTTTTGGGTAGGCAGTAAGTATATCCTTGTTTTCCCGATAACAGGGCTCTGGAATTCGCACGGGGTATCCATATATTTAAAAGGCGTTTATATTTTAAAGTTTTCTGAGAATTAGCTGGTGTAATTCTAAATGGTAGGGGCCTCATGGTTTTATATAGTTTGGGGCCTCATGAAGTCCTACTCCCTAATTAGTCTAGCATCATATACCCGAGGCGACCCCGAAGAGAAACTTGATGTGGTGGCGGTTGTCTGGGATTAGATAAACAGGGAAGTAGAACAGACATAGAATCCATACATTCAAAGACTATTTCACCGGGGGAGTGGTGTGAGTATAGGTTCTGAGAGATGTTCAGTAATAAAGGAAAAAATAGGCGGACTTTTTATCAGGTCGCAACTGGTACCACTCGTATTAGCACAATGTTTCTCAACCTCCCTAGCGCCGCGACCCTTTAATTCACTTCCCTCGTGTTGTGGCGACTCCCAAACAATTTTTTTCTCTTTATAACTCCAATGAATATTTGTTTTCTGATGGACTTATGTGACCCATGTGAAAAGGTTCCTTCGACCCCAAAAAAGGGTCGCGACTGGAAGGTTGAGAACCGCTGTATTAGCATGTCGACTCTTCGTTGGCTACTGAAGAAGGGGACAGATCACATGTGGGAACACCCGAGTACAGGTGCAGTGACGTCAGTTCTTGATTCCTTCCTTCCTTCCTTCATTCATATCAGGGTGTCTATGTGTGCTTACACAAAGTGCCACCATGTGGATGAGGATCACCCGTGGAGAGGTCTCGGAAACCTCGTTCAGCCATTAGACCATATTTATGGCCCGGCTATATTGCGGCCCCTGGCAAGAGCCAGGGTGGGGCTTCAAAATAACGAAAAATTGCATCCCACAAGAGGATGGCAAGTCTCGATTTGTACACGCGTGCAGATTTATGTGTGATAATATAAGTTGTGTGTGACACAAACAGCGCATTTATATATGAATGGACGATCAATATTCCTATTCTTACCATTTCCCCCGCTTAACAGTCTGGCTTTTGTGTATATCTATACAATATATAATCTTACCCCTTCCTTGTCCCCTTTTTTCCTAGGGGATGCTGGGATGTGAACTGTTTGCCTTTCACAAACTCAATGCCTTTGCAAAATGAGGTCCCTTTTTCTTTTATATAACCTTCCCAATGGAGTCGCCGTAGCGTAGTGGTTAGTCGCTCACCTGCGGATCCGAAGGTCGTGGGTTCGCTCGATAGCGGAGCCAGACCATTTTCAAAAAAACCTTGGCTCCCAGGTCGACCGAGCCTTCAGTGTGTACCGGGTGCAGTCCTGGAAAGTAAATGCGGCCGGCGTAATGCTGACCATATCACACATCTTGTGCCGTTGGTCTATAGAATATAGGTCTAGTCCTATATACCCAATACGCCTGAAAGGCGTGGAAAAAGATCCTTTGCTCAAATTTATTTCCCAAGCAATTTCCCTAAAAGGCTGACCATTTTCTGCTAGGTATTATACACAATCAGGTCGCTGCAAGGCTTTATTGCCCTAAGCGGAAATTCAACCGTTACTACGTTTGGAACCCAGATCATTCTCTTTGTGAGCAAAACAAATGCCCTTTGAAGAGTACGCACAGAAGACGATGAAGAAAATTCAGCTTGCACTGGACTAAGTTCCGGTGGACTGAGAGGTGGGGGGAAAATGCCGGCGTTAGATAGGACAAACGTTGAGAGAACATGAGAATAATATAACTAGAATGTCTTTACACTGGAGCCCACAAGGGCATAGAAATAAAGGAAGACCAAAACACACAGAGAAGGGAGAGAGAGAGAGAGAGAGAGTACAGTTGAAAAAAATGGGAGGACACGGGAAGAGCTGCATGCGATAGCGAAGGATAGAACGACTTAGCGTGAGTTTGTTGAGGGCCAATGCTCCACTAGGGGGTAAAAAAAGCAGATGAAGAGGACGACTGCGGATGGAACCCGGATTATTCTCTTTGTAAGCAAAACAACTACTCTTTGAAGAGGGAGAGCAGAAGGTTATACATTAAACACTACTTGCCTGAAAAGGGAGCTGCGTGGTCTCGAAGCATGATGTCCGCCTCGTGTGTTAGAGGTTCCGGGTTCAATCCTCGGTAAAGGCTGGAATTTTTTCACGTGGACTTCTAATACTTCCCCTGGTCTCTAGCTAGGGAGATCGGGCACCCGTGTGCACTGTTGCGCACGAAATAATCCCTTGGCAGTTGGACATCAAAAAGAGTAGCCTAATGCTGCTGCCCAGGCAAAATTTAGAGTAAAAAATCTACCCAAAGTATTTCAGGATCCTCGCTGGTGCTACAGAGCCTGTGCACTGTGCTGAGCTTCTTCAAACTCAGACGTGAGTTAGAAGAAAAACAGAGCACTTATGGGTTACTACCCGTATGCCATTCGCAGGTCGACCCAGCCGAAGATGGGTACCAGGATGACTGTCCTGGGAAAGTAAAGACGGCCGGCGCAATGCTGACCACATTACCTATCCAGTGCCGATTGGTCTGTAAAAATTTGGGACGCTCTACCCATATACCCGATGCGCCTAAGGCGTGAAAGGGGATCTTTACTTTACTTTACCTCTGTGCCATGATGTTGATCCGTTGTTCAAACCTCAAACGGGAAACCTGAAAATGCATCAATTTTTCTAAAAGTCTGGAATGCTCTGCATGAAAAATGCACCTTGGGAATTGTGTGGAGGTTAACTAATTCAGGACAAGGCACCGAATAGTTCTGGACCTCACGTCAAACAATACACTCCATTAAAATGGGAACAATCGAAATGTTTAATGTCCTTGGCTGAATATGCCGCTGCATATAATTTACATATTTGATAAAATCAGGGAAATGTATCGTGAGAAACAACGTGCAATGTCATACCTCCATGAATAGTTTGATATTTATGAGAAATAACTTCAGTGTTATGCACCTGTTATATTGTTTTTCTATCAGTGGGGGTTTAGTGTCGTTAAAGGCGACTATTTAGCGGGTGTTTCCTTTGAAATCCTAGTGGATCTGTCTGAGAGGCGAGGAACCAACAGTCTGCATAATACAAGCCAGATCTGTAAAACGGGTGTGCCCACAAAACTCAAGATCTGGAGCAAGACCACAGTCTGGAAGTGGACGAACAGGCATAACTTTCTACAGGAGTTAACAACTGGTAAACTCTGAGAGGAGGACAAGGAAATAGGTTAGAGCAGTGGTTCTCACCCTTCCTAATACCGCGAACCTTTAATACAGTTCCTCATGTTGTGGCGACTCCCTAACATAACATTATTTTCGTTGCTACTTCATAACTTCAGTGAATATGTGTTTTCCGACAAGCTACGGTGACCCCCGTGAAAGGGTCGTTCTTCTTCTTCTTCTTCTTCACTTCCTCTTTTACCGCTGTGGGTGTCGATGGAGGTTCTGTCTTTAGCTCTTCTGGCCGCCTCGACCATAGGCACATCGTGCTGTTGTGGAGTTTCTCTGATGTTATCCTTCCATATTGTTCTTAGTCTACCTCGTGCTCTACGTCCTTTATCTCTTTCTATGTATGCTTTGTATGGTATTGTGTCACAGGGCATTCTCTCTAGGTGGGCAAACCATTTTACTTGCTGTCTTTGTATGTAATCCAGAATTGGTTCTGTGCCGACTTGTTCTCTTATGATCTCATTCCTGATCTTATCTCTTATGGTCACTCCTACAGCCCTTCTCAGACATCTCATTTCCGTGGTTACTAATTTTCTTTTATGGTTTGTTGTGAGTGACCATGTCTGGCAATGGTCCTTGTTGTCCCAAAATGAGTCGCGACCCACAAGTTGAGAACAGCTTGGGTGTAATTAACGGTGGTCAGCAATGGTGATAGGCGTCTGTTTAAACATTTCAAAGCTTCAGGTTTGGTCAAAAGGACTTTTATGGAAGATGTAATGCCACACACACACACATACACACGCACAGGCTCACACGCGCTCGCACGCACACACGCGCACATCTTTGAGCCGGACTAAGTGGCTGCGTGGTCTTGAGGTATAGTGTCTGCCTCGATTGCTAGGGGTTCCGGGTTCAATCCCCGGTAAGGGCTGGGATTTTTTCACCTGGACTTAGACTTCTAGTAATTCCCCCTGTTCCCTGGGTAGTGAGATCGGACACTTATGTGCATTGTTGCACACGTAAAAATATCCCTTGCCAGTTGGAAAACAAAAAGAGTAGCCTAACGGAGCTGCCCAAGTAAAAAATTTAAGTTAAAAATCTACCCAAAATGTTTCAAGATCTTCGCAGGTGCTACAGAGCATGTGCACTGTGCTGAGCTTT
>CAJHNH020002843.1:0-75000 GCA_905116865.2 Candidula unifasciata | reverse complement strand
TATGAAACAGCTTTTTGGTTTAATATTCCTTTCCTCAAAGACAGACAGTTCCTTCTACCTCCTGTTCTTATCTTTCTTATGTTTTCATCGTGTGTCAACCTTCATCTGGTTCCTTCTCTTTGTTATTTTGCCCTTGTGTCCTCAGTTGTGTATCCTAATCTATTACCTTCTATTTTGGCCAAGCCTATTCCATAATAGACCGAGCTAGTTCGCACCTATCTTCTAGAGACAGCCCCTTCAGACCACCATTTATAGTTTTGAAATATTGATTGTTGGCATTGCCAAAAGTGATGAAAAGGTTGGATTTTTTATTTGGGGTGGGGGGGGGGGGCGGAGCGGGTTGGTACCTTGCAGTGTCGAGATGAAGTATAATTTATGGAAAGGAGTCCGTTTGTGTGTTTCTTAAATTGGGATTCCCAGTGATTCCGTAAAAAGGTTGAGCAACACTGTTCTATAATACACATTTGAATGTTGTGTGTGTGTGTGTGTGTGCGTGTATGTGTGTGTGTGTGTGTGTGTGTGTGTGTGTGTGTGTGGTCACACTCGTATAACTTGCCCCCAATACAGGCAATTCTGACACTGACGTCACTTAAGTAACTGTTCTATTCTGTGTGTAACTGGCATTCGCGACCTCTTTGAAAACCAGATCAATACTGTATTTCTCGCAAACCAGAGTGGCTCATGAATGGTCGTCGGTACATACATAAATCAATGATGATGGAGACCTATATAGGTAAACTGATGTGTTGATGTTTGGTGTTCACCATTTAGAGTATTCATTCCGGCATATTTATTTCATTTGTGTTCGTACAAAAGGCGCCTTTGTTTAATTCTATGAATGTGGATGAAAACTGTGGCGGTGACTAGGATAAATGGTACGCGTCCGTATGAAAGGCCCGCATTCCAGCAAACAGCCTAACTTATAGGTATTTTGTGCTGTGATGATGTATACCGTAACGCCACAATTCTCAAAATAGTTTGAAAATTTGTACTTTGAAAAAAAAAAGGGTTGGGAGGGAGGGGGAAAAGGGGGGGGGGCATGATAGGACAGTGTCTAGACGCTTGATGGCCGACACTGAGGTTATTTATTATGTTTGAATACTTTTTTTCCCTTCTCATGCGACCACCAGAATCCCGAGTCAGTTCAATGTTTTTGTCTTGCCCCGTCAATTTGGCCGACCGACTGACTGACTTTCTACCCCACCAGGACATCACACAAGCGATAAACACACGATGACACAAAGTTCCACCATGTGGGTGAGGATCGCCGTGGAGACGTCCCAGAAACCGCGTTCAGACAATTGGCCATATTGTTTGGTCATATAATGCAGATGTCAGCATACAGTATACCACAACAAGCTATGATGGACAGGAAGAAGAGGGCGACCATTGCAAGCGATGAACAGAGAGAATTACAGAGTTATTGGGAATCCCAATTTAAGAAGCACACAAACGGACTCCTTTGCATAAATTATACTTCACCTCGACACCAGAGGTAGCAGAGGATCGAGATGAAATGACGAAAAGTCCACTATATCTTTCCCATGGATGCATACGATCTTCTTGTTCTTGTTCTTCTTGTTCTTGTTCCTGTTCTTGTTCTTGTTCTTCATCTTCTTCTTCTTCTTCTTTGCCTTCTCATTCTCCTTCTTCTTCTTCTTCTTCTTCTTCTTCTTCTTCTTCTTCTTCTTCTTCTTCTTCTTCTTCTTCTTCTTCTTCTTCTTCTTCTTCTTCTTCTTCTTCTTCTTTGTCTTCTTCTTCTTTTTCTTCTTCTTCTTCTTCTTCTTCTTCTTCGTCTTCTTCTTCTTCTTCTTCTTCTTCTTCTTCTTCTTCTTCTTCTTCTTCTTCTTCTTCTTCTTCTTCTTCTTCGTCTTCTTCTTCTTCTTCTTCTTCTTCTTCTTCTTCTTCTTCTTCTTCTTCTTCTTCTTCGTCTTCTTCTTCTTCTTCTTCTTCTTCTTCTTCTTCTTCTTCTTCTTCTTCTTCTTCTTCTTCTTCTTCTTCTTCGTCTTCGTCTTCTTCTTCTTCTTCTTCTTCTTCTTCTTCTTCTTCGTCTTCGTCTTCTTCTTCTTCTTCTTCTTCTTCTTCTTCTTCTTCTTCTTCTTCTTCTTCTTCTTCTTCTTCTTCTTCTTCTTCTTCTTCTTCTTCTTCTTCGTCTTCTTCTTCTTCTTCTTCTTCTTCTTCTTCTTCTTCTTCTTCTTCTTCGTCTTCTTCTTCTTCTTCTTCTTCTTCTTCTTCTTCTTCTTCTTCTTCTTCTTCTTCTTCTTCTTCTTCTTCTTCTTCTTCTTCTTCTTCTTCTTCTTCTTCGTCTTCTTCTTCTTCTTCTTCTTCTTCTTCTTCTTCTTCTTCTTTGTTCACCGACTGTAAGCTCCAGTGGTGGAAAGTCCTGGTTGTTCGTCCATTTAGACTTAGGCTTTGTGCCAGGGCCTGAGTTTTGCGTGTACGTCCGTTTTACTGGCTTTTTTATGTGCAGTGGTTGTTCCTTGCCGCTTGAGCAAATGCACTCCAACTTCGAAGAAAGCCCTCAATAAGTTGACTCTTACGACACGCTTGTTGGGAAAGCAGTTGGTGTATTCTTGTTTCCCCCACAACGGAGCTCAGTTTTTAATAGAGATGTAACTGAATATTCTTATAATACTGTACTACAAGCTGTTTGTGTAGAATCTACAGGACTAACGAAGTCGGGGAAGTCGTTTGAGTAAGAAAAAAAAAGAAGGTGGGGGGGGGGGGGGAGTTGGTTTCCAAAAAATTATATTTAAGTAAATACGGGTATTATGGAAAGTTCATGGGAAGACGCAGCAGGCTATAGTGAAGACAAAAATGTGGGCCCGAAGCTCAACAACGGGATAAAGGGTGGAAAGCGACAATTATTCTGGACTAAGTCGCGGTACGTTGTGGTTAGATCGCTTCACTAATAAAACAGCTGTGTAGGTTCAATCAAAGGCGTAGTAAGGGGGTAGGGATGCGGGCTCTCCAGGGGTGTTATTGCTAAGAGGAATAGAGTAACAAAATGGTGAGTGTGTGTGTGTGTGTCCCACGTCAGGAAAAAAAATCTACATTCTGTGGTCATGTGATGAGAAGAAGAAAACTGGTGTACTCTGTGATAGTAGGAAAGTTATAGGGAAGGAGAGGCAGAGGGAGACCAAGAGAACAGATGCTGGACAGTGACATCATGGCATGGAGGATCATCTGTGTCAGAGTTGATTGAAAATACTTGAGACAAAAGGTTATGGATAGTCATGAATAGCAACTCCATACACCATTGACTTTAAGAAGAATATATTTGTAAGTGTGTGTGTATATATAAATATATATATGGGCGCAACGGGTCCTACCTGACCTTACTGTGCCATTTGGTTCAGTCACTAGTTTTGCCGTAATTATTATTTCCTGCCAGATTGGTTGAGATGTCAGCAAAGCCTACTTAACTGTTTACTAGACCATTTTCATTTTTCTATGAAATACTTTGGAAGGACAATACGTGATGGAAGGGAGCTTGGAACTACATTTTGCACGGGAATGAGTACAATAAACTTTAACTAAGAAGCTTAACCAAAAGGGGACGGGGAGGGAAAACAATATATATATATATATATATATATATATATATATATATATATATATATATATATATATATATATATATATATATATATACACACACACAACACACACACACACACACACAAAATTCGGAAGTTTCGGTCCTTTTTTTTTTTTTTACGTTTCCCGGCCCATCTACACACTCAACTGACCTTCCATTCATACTTGCTCAGACTCTTCTATGTTGGAGGGATGTCACATTGTCTTCCCTCCAACTACATAAGCGCCGCTGTCGCGTGTTCTATACCACACAACGACACAGCTTTTAACGAACACAAAACATTGAGAACTGGCCTTAACCCCCCCCCCCCCCCCCCCCCCTACCCACAGCCTCAGTCTAGGTCACATAAGACATTCTTTTAAAAGAAAGCAATACAACGTGACAACCCTTTGACCTATATCGGGTTGAGAAATTGTGTAGAGGGGCCGGGAAAAGTTAACAGGTCCGACGTTTCAATGCGAGCCTTTCTCCTCGCAAACCACAACAACAGAAACAATCAGCAGAGTATTGCTGCTGTTACAGTGGTTTGTGTCGAGCAAACTCTTGTCGAGACGTCTGATTTTTTCTTGAAAGTGTATGTTGTGAGTGTTCCGGGACCACATTCTGAGGGGAAGGGGGGAGAGAATTTCACTGCCCACTAGAAATCGTGCCGTAAAAAGCATCTAATTACGAGTGTTTGTGTCGGAGTGTTTCTGCCTGTTGGGAAAAGAACCACAGTTCTGCTGACAAATAAGCCACATACTTTGAAACAGATGTGCACGCAAAACTCAAGTTCTGTAACAAAACGTGAAGTCCAGAAGTGGACAAACAACCAGAACTTTTATGCCGGAGGTTACTCTCGGCTAACGCACAGAAGAAGTAGAAATTATAGAAAAATGTAAAAAAAAAAAAAAAAAGAACCTTGTCATGCCATTGACAGTATATAAATGTGGTGCCGGTGCTCTATTAATATCCTACCCCAAACAGGGAAAATTCACAGGTCACGGGACAGTCTAATATTTTAGGGGGTGGTAGATAGTAGGTGGGTTGGGGTTAGAGCCAGTTCTAGATGTTTAGGGGGCGTTAAAAGCATCAGGAAGCCGGGAAACCCACTTTTACCCCTCTCTAAAATGTTGTACTGTCCTGTGACGTCATCTGGGGTATGATGATAGAAAAGCGCGGGGCCTGGTAGACCTACATGTTGTATTAGCTACTTGGCTCTTAAATTAACATCACCCGGCCGTCTTTATTTCCCAGACATTTCCTTGCACCCATTTCAGCTTGGATCTAAATGGGAGCATATGTCAATGTTTTAAAAACACATCCAGCTTGAAGACAATTCGAACCCAGGACCTTAGAGTATACTAGAAAAGGGCTTTACTGTTTACCCCCTTGACGGTACGCAATGGTATGCAGCTAGTAAAAAACTTTTTTTTGTGTGGTAAGTACCAATAGTGTGTTTTAGACACTTTTTTGCATGAGTACCAGCCCTATTTTAGACAATTTTTTCATGAGTACTGACACCCTTTAAAACATTTTTTCACGAGTACAGGCACTCCTTTAGACACTTTTTTTCATGAAAACCAGCACTCCTTTATACACTTTTTTCATGAATACCGGCACCTCTTTAGACACTTTTTTTCATGAGTACTGGCAGTTCTTTATACACTTTTTTCATGAGTACCGGCACCCTTTTAGACACTTTTTTCATGAGTACCGGCACCCTTTTAGACACTTTTTTCATGAGTACCGGCACCCTTTTAGACACTTTTTTCACGAGTACCGGCACCCTTTTAGACACTTTGTTTTTTCATAAGTACCGGCCCCTTTTTTTCTAGGAAAATGCCCCTAGTCTAAGGGCAACTTTGATTTGGAAACTACTTACCCTTCCTTATCGTTGTGATCATCCTCTTCCGAAGACGAATCAATGTCTCCTCGCATCCATTTTAAACCAATCCCATCGCATTCAGCAACACCGTCGTCAAATGACATTGTGTGATGAAATTACCACTGGCGCACAGTTTATTTAGTAGCACGACCTATTTATTGTCTAGTTGTCGGTGGCAGAGCTACCCAAAACACTGCAGCAAAATTAGTACATGCTCGACTAAAGATACTTGTAAGCTAGGTGTCTGTTTCGTATCACAACTGAAATCTTGAAGGTTAAACAGCGCATTATTTATGTGAAAAATATTACTACTAACAATTCTACTAATACCGTAACAAAAACTACTACTTCTTCGTCTTCTACTACTGCTGCTACAACAACTACTACTACTACAACTTTGCCCTCTTTTTTCCCCTATTTTGTCTCTCCTTCATCTACTACTGTGAATACTACTACTACAGCTTCTACTACCACTAACACTACTACTTCGTCTTCTTCTTCTTCTTGGTCTTTTACTACTACTACTACCACCACTACTACCACTACTACTACTACTACTACTACTACTACTACTACTACTACTACTACTACTACTACTACTACTGCTGCTGCTGCTGCTGCTGCTGCTGCTGCTGCTGCTACTACTACTACTCTTACCACTACTAATATTACTACAACTACTACAACTCTTACCACTACCACTATTACTACTACCACCACAATAACCTCAACTACTAAAGTGACGTATAAGCTTCTTGAAATAGCTTAGTGATAAGATGACGCTAACTTTCTAAAGTTTTAGCAGTTCTAAAACAGAGACGAAGACAATCTTGATTTTAACGCTGTAAAATATTTCTCCTGAAAACTACGAATGTAATACTTCATATAACAGCTAAAACTTCAGTACCTAAGTATCGAGGATCCGCCACAACGTACAGAAACTGTAAATCGATATATTGCTACACAATAATCGGCAGATCTACTTGAATTCACTTTAGCACATTTAAATAGAAAGAACACAGCTGAACGATTCCTACTTGCAAAACGCCTAAATGACAGTATTTATTTCTGGGGAGCTGTGTTCACACAAGCTCACATTATCACCATTGTACTAAATCTTCTATGTCAAAGTGCTCTGTAGCGAATATTACCACTCAGCTCTTTTACAGTACATTCCCTAATCACAACTCAGACGGCGTGTACTGGACAGTGTTTCAAATAATAATGGAACGTTGTGGTCATGTTGCAGTCAACAAATTATCACGTGTAACCGAGATTAGTCTATAAAAATCTGGAGTTTAACGTCATTTGCCAGATGGAAGCTGTCGTTAAAAAAAAAAATCCTATAGTTTACTAATAAACACTTAAATAATTTAAAATAATTTTACAAATTTTTCAAGTCTGACTGAATGAAATTATTATGCAATAAATACAATTGCAAACGTATACACTAATAATACAATTGTCACTTAATATCAAAGTTATAGTTCTAGAGGTTGAAGCGGATATTGTTTATGTGAAAACTATAACTACTTCATCAGTGTATTCCTTAAACTTCTGAAGGTAGGTAGGTAAATCATGTATGTATTGAAACTTGGACCCGGTGGAGGTTTTAGTCCTGTTTCTGCTTGCACTGCGCGCCCTGTCAACTTGTCGCACACGGTCAGCCAGACGGTGTAGCTATAGAAAGTCATGTGACACTGTCATGTCTTTAAATAGACCCGCTTCAACCAACCACGCACATTATTACTTACACTAAACATCCAGGGCCGTCTTAACGCAAAGGCCCCCTGGGGACTTGCCCTGGTGCCCCCTAGAACATAGGGGCCGCAGCTAATTGGCAATCTATATGTTATGTCTGTGAGCAGTTGTCGTAGGCGCCTCAGCACAATAGTTTGCACAGGGGCCCATAATGCTGTTGAGGCGTCGTTGCAAACGTCTCTACCCTATCTGGACTTCAGGTTACTTTGCAAACGTTAGAGACTATATTTTAGCCTTACTGCTGGACCTGGTATTGGGATTTGTATCTGGAGGGATTGTCATCCAAATAATGACGCTTTGCTTCATCATAGTCAACTGGGTAGCCGAAGGGGCGTGGGCGATGATGACTCTCCACAAACTGCGATCCGCAACTGCGTGAAACAGTTCTCCCCTCCGTGCCATGATAAAAGGCTGTCAAAAATTTTCTCGTGCTGCCTTCTTCTATCTCTCTTTGCACAGAGGTTTCTAGTGGTCACATGTTCCAATTTCCCTCTTCTTATAGCATGACCAAACAATGACCACTGCCTCTTTCTCATGTTTGTGACAAGTTGTCTTCGAACACTCGCCTTTTTCAAAAGATCTTGGTTGCTCTTCTTAGCTATCTAATGATTATTCTGTAAAACCACATCTCCGAAGCCTCAAGATATTGTTCGGCTTGTTTAGTAGCTAAACAGACTCGTAGAAAACAAAGATCGTTTTAAAGTTGATCCCGGTTCACTGCGGCATACCAGGAAATTAGTTAGTAGACAGGCTTGCTAAAAAGGGAACAACGGAGAAACAACACACCCATCCATTGTCGTTACTAGAAATCAGAACATTTATTAAGGGAAAATAAAAGAAATTATGGTGAGAAAAAACTAACAGTAAACATCCACAAGACCCCGTCAGCAAACCCAACAGTAAGCAACATACAACAATTTTCCGACTACGAACAGGACACTGCAGGCTCAACTACCATTGGCATAAAAAAAAAAGATTGTACAGTCCAAACAGCGTGCCTGTCAAACAGGACCACAAACACATGAGCACATTCTGCAGGCCAGCCCACTCTACCTAAAACTTCGAAAAGACATCTGGCCTCAGAAGCAAAGTGTGCAGAGCAAGCTATGGGGAATCATGAAGGACCTGCTGCTGACACGCGAGTTCATAGAGGCAACCCACCTGATGGTCTGATCTGAGCATACGAAACCGAACGCGAAGAAGAAGAAGAAGTTTATGATTAGCCCAGGATTCACAGCTGTTTGTTAAAACTGGTTCTATATAGCATGCGAGAATTTGTTTTCTAATCTACAATTGCATTTATTGCACAAAGTATTCTTAATTTGATAAAAGACAGTTTTGAAAGGGAAGATAGTATCTGCAGTTTGCGTCACAGCTCAACAGGAGCAGTTCGAAGCATGGGAGTCATGACCCAGGTCGTCCTTCCCTAACACCCCCCCCCCCCACCCAAACAAGATTGTCTAGGACAGAGGCTCTTAACCTATGGGTCACGACCCTTTTGTGGGTCGAACGACCTTTTCAATGGGTCGCCAATGACCATCGGAAAACACATATTTACGGAAGTTATGAAGTAGCAACGAAAAATAATTGAATGATTGGGAGGTCGCCACAACATGAGAAACTGTATTAAAGGGTCGCCGCATTAGAAAGGTGGAGAATCATTGGTCTAAGAGGATTACAGGCCGAAACAAATATTGAATCGGGAAAACCTCATACTGATGGTCGGTAGACTCTTGCTATGCCTGCAGTGTGGATTGATGATTATTTTAGCTCAGAGGTTTCGGTTTTAGGTTTAGACGACTGATCAACGTCATGGCACAAGGGTAGTAACCCTTAGTGCTCCGTTCTACTTCTGACTCACGCCTGAGTCCGAAGAATCTCAGAGTAGTGCACGAATTCTGTAGCATTTGAGGATCCTGAAATATTTTTGGGTAGATTTTTAACTCAAAATTTTGCCCAGGCAGCACTGTTACTCTTTTTTCGATTTCCAACTGCCAGTGGATTTTTAAAGTGCGCACACAATACACAGGGGCGTCCGGTCCTACTACCCAGAGGCCAGAGGAAATTATTATAAGTCCATGTGATCAAATCCCAGCCTTCATCAGGGCTTAAACCCGGGACTAGCATTCGAGGCGGACCCCAAGTCTAGAGATCAGGCAGCCCCTATTCCCCCCCCCTCTCCCTATTTTAACTGAAACTCGAGTACTGGAACAGGACTGCAGCCTAGAAGTGGACGAACAACTAGAACTTTCCGCCAGAGTTTACAGCTGGTGAACGCGAACAAAAAGAAGAAGATAGCTAAGAGTGTGGTGCTGGTGGGGTTCAACCAACCGAACGTCCTTCCCCGCGTCGGTCTGCAGGTGCCAGGCTGATGTCGCCGTCTTGAGTGCCCTAATTACAATTTCATTGGAGGCTGAACATACTCTCTGGAATCTACCTTGTTGGTCTGCCGTTCAGATTTAGATTTTTTTTTTTTTTTAAATAAATTTCATGATGGTATGTTAACCTGTAGAAAACAGCCCGGAGTGGACAAACTGATAAATCTACCAACTACACGTAGCCCCAAAGGCATTCTCATACAACAAAGGTATGTGGGTTATTTCGTAACCACAGGGGTGCTCCACTTTAACTGTTTTATACAGTTTAACGGAATTTCTAGAGCCGGTTCCTTTCTGACTTTCATATATAATTGGTTTTACGGTTGACCCGGGAGTCGCCGTGGCGTAGCGGCTAGACACTCGCGTGAGGATCGGAATTTCGTGGTTTCGATCCCTGGCAGAGCCGGACTTTTTTTTTTTCTTTCAAAATCGACTTTGACTCCCAGGTCGACCCAGCCTTGAGTGGGTACCAGGTGCAGTCCCAGGAAGTAAAGGCGACCGGAATGATGCTGACCACATCACCCATCTTCTGCCGATTGGTCTATAAAAACATAGGTCTATCCCGAAATGCCTTATAGGCCTAAAAGCGTGAAAATAAGACCTTTACTTTCTTTTTACTTAAGGTTGACCTGCCTGGCGTCGGTCTGCTCGTTTTTAATTAAATATTTCCTTTTTGTAGTCATGGGGAGGAAAGCTCCAGTTGACGGACATACAGTTCTCTGTCCTCTGAACCAGCTGCCTACGCGGCTTGCTTTGTAGCAAAACATATTTGATATTTTCTTTTAGGAAAAAACAACTCAGGCAAGGGAGGGGTGATGCTGCAGGGGGGCAACGCGTTGTCTTTACAGTACTGTCCAGCCTTTATGCTATAGTTCGCCATCAGAAGTGACCCCCATGACTCCCTATAGCACAGTATAAAACTATCCTGCAGTGGAAAAAAAACTGCTAACCAACAACAACGCATAAAACAGGCGATAGACAATGTTAACATTACAAATTAGACTATGTGTATCCATAGCTTCACACTGTAATGGAATAAGTTGAAATAAACAATTATAGTAGCTGTGAAATTTGACACCTTGGTACCCAACCTACGCAACTATTTCCACACCTATTTGTGTAATTGCGGGCCCCTCCCCCTCCCCCCTCCCCCCAATCTACTAATTATTTTTAACTATATATGTATATAGATATCCAGGGGCGCCGAAACCTGGCAGGTTGAGGTTGCAGTTTTGAACAACGGATCAACATCATAGCACACGGGAAGTAACCCATAAGTGCTCCGTTCCTCTTCTAACTTAAGTCTGAGTCGGAAGAATCTCCGCACTGTGCACAGGCTCTGTAGCACCGGCGAGGATCACGCAGACCACGCAGCCCCTACCTGGCAGCTTAAAGGTTTTGAGCCCCACTTCTCCTATAAAATGGGGGGGGGGGGGGTCATAATAGAATCATCACCTCTTAATTTAACAGGCTTTTCCTAAGAAGCGATTAATTTAGGGTTAGTTGAAGTCTAATGTGGTGGGCTGAAAAGGGCAGACATCGCAACCTCCCTGTAGACCACAATGTGCCAACCACCAGTTTGAGGACAAAGGCTGAACATAAATATTATTTCAGATATGTTACTATATTTTTTGGCACCTATCACGTTATCATTATTGGGAGTCCCCGTGGTGTAGAGGCTAGACGCTAATCTGCGCAATGGATGGTTGTGAATTTGGATCCTGACCTTTGCTCCCAGATCAACCTTACCTTGAGTGGGTGCCAGGTATGGTCATGGGACCACATTATCCACCAAGTGCCGACTAGCCTATAAAATATAGGTCTGTCTATGTACACCCTATATGCCTCAAGGGTTGTAAAAGGGTCTTTTTATTATTGGTATTATTATTATTATTATTACAAACATAAACTATTCCTAAACCTCTTGAGCCTTTCTCCCAATCATATGAAATGTATGAAATGTGTTAGGAGGCTGGGCTCCCGCCCCCCCCCCCATGTGTGTGTGTGTGTGTTTTTGTGTGTGTGTGTGTGTGTGTGTGTGTGTGTGTGAGTGAGTGAGTGAGTGAATCAGTGTATGATACAGTTGCCATACTATTAGTTCAGGACCGGCTCCAGCTGACGGGAGGTGCTGCAGACGTCACCGGATCGGGCTAACGACGCGTTAACGCTGCGGTTCTTGAACCGGGTGGCAATAATCAAGAAAAGTCAGCTAAAAATTTTTAAATTATTAAAGAAATCATGTAGATACTTAAAAGTTAACATTTCAGTTGTTTTCTCTCGTAACTGTCGAAAAACGTGTATTTCTTGTTTGAGAACCGCTGCGTTAACGCGTCGTTAATCCTAACCAGTGACGTCAGCATCACGGCCCGTCAGCTGGAGCCGGTTGTGATTACCAAAATTGCCCTATTGTGGCATTATACAAGGTATGACAATTAAGTAATGAGACTAATTCTATATAAATTAAAATAATCAACAGTTGAAGAAAGAACCTGTATTTTATTAAAAGTAAGCCCCTTGGGCATTCATACAGCAAGTGGCACGATCTAACAAACATTGGAACTACCTCTGTAGTTCTTCTGTTGTTATGGCTCTTAAAGTCGATGTTACGGCTTTTTAGATGTCGTCAATACTTTTAAAGAAGCGTCCTTTCAATAGTAACTTTAATTTTGGAAACAGAAAATAATCACAGGGACACAAATCTGGAGAATAGGGTGGATAATTGAAAACACAAACTTGTTTTAGGGCTAAAATTTTACGTTTTGATGGGTACTCAACCCGCCTAATGTTTTTGGTCATAAGACAATAAATGTGATACAAACCGGCAAGCAACTTTTTCCTTGCCAGAATCTTGCACTAAAATGTTATGAATGGTTTCTCTCTTAACACCAAATTCGTCTGCCATCATCTTCACAGTTAAGCAATGATCTTCTTGTATCCGTTTCTGACTTTTGCCATAAGTTCATCATTACGGAGAGAAATTTGACGTCCAGGTCTAGGTGCATTAGTAATAATTTCCACACCACTTTGAATCTTGAATACCACCTGAAAATGTGAGCACCAGATAAACAATTATGCCCATAAACTTATTGCATCAATGGAACTGTTTCAAAGGCACTTTTTTTTAGTTTCAAAAAGAATTTAATGTTAGCTTTTTGTTCAGTGTTGATTATGTAACAGTGCAACTCTAAATGGGTCAGCAAAATGGCGGCTTGTTTGCTGTCTGCTTGTAGAGCAGCGATGAAAAATTGCCAGATCATAGACGAATGTTGCCTCTTTAGATTCCATGCTTCTCATTACCTTATTGTCGGGCCTTGCATATCATATAGGGCTCGTAGTCTATTCCTCCATTCCGTTCTATCCTGTGCTGTCCCGTCGATATCATGGATGGAATCCAGTCCCTAATCTTTAGCCTCTTTTTATCAACGTTCGTTTCATGGTTTCTTTTGGACCTCTTCCTTTCTTCTATCTCTTATTTCTCATTTCAGTGCCTGTTAGGTGATGTTCTGCTCGTTTCTTCTCATGACGTGTCAATGTCTAGCGTCATCTTCTTGGATTTATGTTTAACTATAACAGTTATAACTAGGTCTCAGTACAACAAAAATATTTCCGTCTGTTAGTATTGCTCTTAAAGGAAGCAAAGAATATACCACTTTAACCTGTCATGTATACCGTAAGAGGCGACTAAGGTGTGTTAATATCTGGCTCTCTGTCCCCTCCCGTGGATAGCTATGTCACAAAACACACGCAGAGTTAGCTAGAGAGTGAATTTAAAAAGATGGGAAGGAAATGAGGAGAATGCATTCGATAGCGAAGGATAGAAAGACGTAGCGTGAGTTTATCATTTTTGAAACAACTTGTTTCCCTCACATACTTCTGAATTTCGACAATCCATTTGAATCATAAAATGCAGTCATAGTGTGAACAAGTAGTACAGTGATATCTCGACTAGCGAGTGACCCGGCTAACAAACCTATGGGTTAACAAATATATTTGTTTGTTTTGCAATATGCTTAATGGGGTCTTTGGGGTCTTGCAATATGCTCAAGGGGGCGTGAGGGTCTTGTCATATACTCAAGGAGAACGCGGGGGTTTTGCCATATACTCAAGGGGGCGTGAGGGTCCTGCCATATATTCAAGGTGGCATGAGGGTCCTGCCATATACTCAAGGTGGACGTGAAGGTCTTGCCATATACTCAAGGTGGACGTGAAGGTCCTGCCATATACTCAAGGTGGACGTGAAGGTCTTGCCATATACTCAAGGGGGACGTGAGGGTCCTGCCATATATTCAAGGTGGACGTGAAGGTCCTGCCATATACTCAAGGTGGACGTGAAGGTCTTGCCATATACTCAAGGTGGACGTGAAGGTATTGCCATATACTCAAGGTGGACGTGAAGGTATTGCCATATACTCAAGGTGGACGTGAAGGTCTTGCCATATACTCAAGGTGGACGTGAAGGTCTTGCCATATACTCAAGGTGGCGTGAGGGTCCTGCCATATACTCAAGGGGTACGTGAAGGTATTGCCATATACTCAAGGGGGACGTGAAGGTATTGCAATATACTCAAGGGGGACGTGAAGGTATTGCCATATACTCAAGGGGGACGTGAAGGTCTTGCCATATATTCAAGGTGGCGTGAGGGTCCTGCCATATACTCAAGTTGGACATGAAGGTCTTGCCATATACTCAAGGTGGACGTGAAGGTCTTGCCATATACTCAAAGTGGACGTGAAGGTATTGCCATATACACAAGGGGGATGTGAGGGTTTTGAAATATACTCAAGGTGGCGTGAAGGTCCTGCCATATACTCAAGAGGGGGGGGGGGGCGTGAGGGTCTTGCCATATACTTCTTCTTCTTTCGCTCGCTTGAAATAAACTATCTATATCTGCAATGCTGTCTCTAGTATGAACTTCACTGACTTAGCGACCTGTAAAGTCTGGCTTCCATTAGTGTCTCTCTTGGCCAGACGTTTTGTCTGCAAATGTTTTACCTAGAAGTTTTGTATGGAAACATTGTATCTGCGACCTTGGAGGATGTCATCTATTGTCTCAGATGCCAGTCCACAGGTATGTATGTCTAATTTGTCAATCTTAAAATGTGTGTACATATGGCTGCGAAGTCGATTGTGCCCTGTTCTAAGACGTATGATAATGAATTGCTCTGGTCTCTCCATAAAAGGGTAATCGTCCTGTGCAAGTTTCTTTGGCTTTCTGATTGATTTGATTATTCTCTTCTTCTCTAGATTTGCCAAACACTCAAGGAGGGCGTGATGGTCTAGCCAAATACACAAACAAGTTGGGGGGGGGGGGATCTTGCCCATATACTCAAGGGGGATCCTTGCCATATACTCATATGAGAGGGCGGAGGGGCGGGGGTCTTGCCATATACTCATATGAGGGGGCGGGGGAGGGGCGGGGGTCTTGCCATATACTCATATGAGAGGGCGGGGCGGGGGTCTTGCCATATACTCATATGAGATGGCGGGGGGGTCTTGCTATATACTCATATGAGAGGGCGGAGGGGGGGGGGGTCTTGCCATATACTCAAATGAGAGGGTGGGGGGGGGTCTTGCTATATACTCATATAAGATGGTGAGGGGGGGGGGTCTTGCTATATACTCATATGAGAGGGTGGGGGGGGGGGGGGGGGGTCTTGCTATATACTCATATCAGAGGGCGGAGGAGGGGTCTTGCTATATACTCATTTGAGAGGGTAGGGGGGGTCTTGCCATATACTCATATAAGATGGTGAGGGGGGGGGGTCTTGCCATATACTCATATAAGATGGTGAGGGGGGTCTTGCCATATACTCATATGAGAGGGCGGGGGGGGGGGGGGGGGTCTTGCCATATACTCAAAAGAGGGCCTGACCTGAAAAAGTGTGGAGACCTCCGCTCTGATCTGTTATTTGTTTATTTTTATTTTTGTGACAGGAACTTCCGGGAAATGAGAGATTGCCCAAATGATAACATACCCATTCAAATGTGGCAAGTGCGCCCTTGTGTGATAAAAGATAATAGATTACAACAGAGTCAAAGTAAACGACATTTCAGAGGGAAACTCTGTGATGCCTGTTATCACTGCAAGAACCTGTAATTTTCGTGCATGTCAGAGCGTTGATTGTGGCGTTTATTTGTTTGGCATGAATAGGAAATGTCATCCGAATGTCCCTCACATTATTTGTACTAGGAGACCCCACATACTGGGTTCAACCTTCTGTTGTACTTTGTAATTGTGTGTGCTTGTGGATGTGTGTGTATGTGTTGATGTGTGTGTGTGTGTGTGTATCGATGTGTGTTTATGTGTCGATATGTGTATGTATGTGTCGATGTGCGTATGTGTGTATCAATGTGTATGTGCGTGACGATGTGTGTGTGTATGTGTCGATGTGTGTATGTGTCGATGTGTGTGTGTCGATGTGTATGTGTGTGTGTCGATGTGTATGTGTCGATGTGTGTGAATGTGTCGATGTGTGTGTCGATGTGTGTGAATGTGTCGATGTGTGTGAATATGTCGATGTATGTGTGTGTGTCGATGTGTGTGTGTGTGAATGTGTCGATGTATGTGTGTGTGTCGATGTGTGTCGATGTGTGTTTGTGTACCGATGTGTGTGACGATGTGTGTGTCGATGTGTGTGAATGTGTCGATGTATGTGTGTGTGTCGATATGTGTGAATGTGTGTGTGTGTGCCGATGTGTGTATGTGTCGATGTGTGTGTGTGTACCGATGTGTGTGTCGATGTGTGTGTGTGTCGATGTGTGTGAATGTGTCATGTATGTGTGTGTCGATGTGTGTGAATGTGTCGATTGTGTGTTTGTGCCGATGTGTGTGTGAATGTGTCATATATGTGTATGTGTCGATGTGTGTGAATGTGTGTGTCGAAGGGGTGTGAATGTGTCGATGTGTAGTAATGTGTCAATGTGTGTGAATGTGTCGATGTGTTTGTGTGAACCGATGTGTGTGTGTCGATGTGTGTGAATGTGTCAATGTGTGTGTGTGTACCGATGTGTGTCGATGTGTGTGTGTACTGATTTGTGTCGATGCATGTGAATGTGTCGATGTGTGTGAACGTGTCGATGTGTGTGTGTGTACCGATATGTGTGAATGTGTCGATGTGTGTGAATGTGTCGATATGTGTGAATGTGTCGATGTGTGTAAATGTGTCCATTTGTGTGAATGTGTCGATGTGTGTGTGTGTACCGATGTGTGTCGATGTGTGTGTGTGTACCGATGTGTGTCGATGTTTGTGAATGTGTACCGATGTGTGTAGATGTGTGTGAATTTGTCGATGTGTGTGTATCGATGTGTGTCGATGTATGTGAATGTGTTGATGTGTGTGTGTGTACCGATGTGTGTAGATGTGTATGAATGTGTCGATGTGTGTGTGTGTGTCGATGTGTGTCGATGTATGTGAATGTGTCGATGTGAGTTCGTTTGGTGGTTGGACGGAGTCCTTATCTTCTTGGCCTTCAGCAGCTGAAAGTTCTGGTAGTTCGTCCATTTCTTGCTAATTTCAAAGCCCCACCCCGGCTGGGTCGGGGGCCCTAATGTGACTTGGCAATTAAACGGGATTTCTTGTAGTTGTCCTGGGGTGATTCTCGTCTCTATGGTGGTACTTTGTGTCACCGGGTGTTAGTTCCTCGTGCGGTCCAGGTGAAGTTGAACGGCCCCCACTCCTTCAAGAAAATGTCATTTGCACCGCCTTCTCTATTTATTAGAGAAGTCAGTGGTCATTTGTAACCACACCTCCCTATAGCGCTCCGCACCCCTACCCCCAACCAATGATTTTTATTATTTTTATTTTTAGAACCCTGCAGATTGTGAGACCCTAATATGTAACTTTTATTTAATTTATGTATATCTTCTATGTAAATTTTGAATCTGTTCTATGTAAATTATGTATCTGTTCTATGTAAATTATATATCTGTTATATGCAAATTATGTATCTGTTCTATGCAAATTATGTATCTGTTCTATGTAAATTATGTATCTGTTCTATGCAAATTATGTATCTGTTCTATGTAAATTATGTATCTGTTCTATGTAAATTATGTATCTGTTCTATGTAAATTATGTATCTGTTCTATGCAAATTATGTATCTGTTCTATGTAAATTATGTATCTGTTCTATGCAAATTATGTATCTGTTCTATGTAAATTATGTATCTGTTCTATGTAAATTATGTATCTGTTCTATGTAAATTATGTATCTGTTCTATGCAAATTATGTATCTGTTCTATGTAAATTATGTATCTGTTCTATGTAAATTATGTATCTGTTCTATGTAAATTAAGCAAATGAAAAATCTATTTTATCTATGTTATATGTAAATTATTTATATGTTATATTTAAATTATGAATATGTTAAAATAAAATTCTGTACATGTTATATGCAAAGTATGTATATGTGATATACAAATAATGTATATGTTATATGTAAATTATGTACATTTTATATGCAAATTATGTATGTATGTAAATTATTTCTAAATCCGGCGCTGGGTGGACAGCTTAAGAAAATGTCTCAAGGGCTGTGATATGGATTATGAACTCAGCTTAACTCTTTCAACTCTCCTTTCGCTCTCTGTCTCTCCATACGCAGTCGATGCACCCTGTTGTGGTGCAAGTTTACTTGTTACCTTTGGTCAGAAGCTAATGTTGTGATTTGACTAGCAGAAGCTGATGAAGTGTAATTTGACCATCAGGTAAAACTGGTCAACAAAGTTTTTACCATTTTTTTGGGCTCTCTCTACCCGATATTATGGCGGCCAAGTAAATAGCCTCAGTCGTGGATAAAATGCGGACTTTCTGCCAAGGAACAAATCGCGGCAAAACTAGGATCGGCTCCGAATGACGCAACAAATGCTCTAACAGGGTCTCATCGATATGTTAATTGCGGACCTGTTTCTGCAACTATGCGGCACCGCTGAAAGTTTCCCCCGCGCCACTACGCTAAACTAGACGGCTGGAACTCACGAGCAGCAGCTACCGCATCTCCTGCAACTTCCTCTAATTTATTTGCTCGTGAGTCCCAGGCATCTAGTTTAAATCCACAGCCGCGCGTAGCGGTGCGTGGGATACTGTCGGCAGTGAGTTTAACTGCGTTTTGCGCACACCGAAAAGTGAGGACAACAACGACGCTAATCTGCGTCAGAGCGCGTGGTCTCCCCGCCATGTGGCTATTATCATCTGTAATGTTGCGTGCCTCGAAATTGTCAATGGTCGCTATTATCGTCTGCAGAAACGCTTGAAACTTTCAACGGTCACTGTTATCGTCTGCAGTGTTGCATCTCTTGAAATTGTCGAGTAATCCTAGTTTTGCCGCGATTTGTTTCTTGTTAGAAAGTCTGCATTTTACACACGACTGAGGAAGATGGCTGGGACCCACGAGCAGCAGCTACCGCATCTCTTGCAGCTTCCTCCATTTTATTTGCCCGTGAGTCCCAGCCATCTAGGTTAGCCCCTCCTCCTTGCCGCGCCGGGGATACTATTGGCGGTGGCATAATAGTCGCTGGAAAGAGGTCCAGAATTTACATATGACTGAGGCCCTGTTAGGGTATTTTCTTAGCCTCGATAATTTGGGACCGTTATTCGGATTATAGCCTACTCAGTTTAACTCTTTCAACTCTCCTTTCGCTCTCTGTCTCTCCATACGCAGTCGATAACACTGTGTTGGTAGTGCTCTTGCTGCCCGGTCGAATCCTTATCCCCGAAGGTTGAGCTTTAGGTTATATTTGTGACTAGGTTATATGCACCCTTCTTCTTCTTCTTTCGTTCGCATGAAATAAATTGTCTATATCTGCAAAGCCGTCTCTAGTATGAATTTCACTGTCTTTTGTAATTCACTAAGCGGCCCGTAAAGTTTGACTTCCACAAGTGTCTCTTTTGGCCAAAGGTTTTGCCTGAAAGCGTTGAATCTGGGACAGTCTTGAAGGATGTGATCTGTTGTTTCGGGTGCCAGTCCACAAGTACACATGGCTGATTGGCCAATCTTAAATTTGTTGTACATGTGGGAGCGAAGTCGATTGTGCCCTGTTCTAAGGCGAAGGATAATGACTTGCTCTGGTCTGTCCATAATATGGTAATCATCTTGTGCCAGTTTCGGTGGCATTCTGATATATATGCACCCTATAAAATGGCTTAGCATTGTCCACCACCAAGATGTTAATGCCACCAAAGGAAACAGACCCAAATACTGTTCCGGCGAAGTCGTCTAGCGGCGAACCTGTGGGCGACGCGGCCGCTGATGTATGCAACAGTGTGACAACCGAAGTTCAAGGAAAGTTCAACATTCTTGCACCTGCGCAGATTTGCTGACTCAGTTGCCCCGACAACCAACCGGAAATCGCATCAGTTTTGATCAGGTCTGTATTTGAAGTCAATATTTGTTAACATTTTAGATGGAAGCCCATTCACTGAGCTTTTCGTTTCGTTTTTTCCTGGTTATACATTTTACACCCATCTTTCTTGCCACATATTGAGTAAATATCCTTGAAAACTCCGAACATAATTAACTCTAACGTTTTAACAAGGAAATAAAAACTCAAAGGGATAAACAGGCGCGAAACCGTCAGGGTTTTAAGAGTTAATATTGAAAAGTAGACCAGTGTTCTATCTTAGATGATTTTTCCTGAACAAAGAGCAGGAAACATTTATTTACACAAAACTTTGTAGAAAGGCGACAAGCCAATTCCTCATTTCGAATGTATTTAACTCTTGGGTGACGTGGAAATGTCATATCAAGGAATCAGAGAAAAATCAGAGGGGAGCTTGTCGTACTTAACTATTTCAATTTCAAAACAGTTGTTGCTTTAATGCATTTAATTCCTAACATGTATGGACTTTAGGTAGACAGTATTAATTTCCAGCAGTCGAAAAACAAAACAAAACAAAACAAAAAACACTGGGGATCGGGGTTGGGGGGGGGGGTGGATTTTCAGTCACCTTACATTTTCAAGGTGGTGGAAAATCACTCCACATATATCTTCTAGGGTTTGGCGGTCTATATTTGTTAAAATGCATGATAATTATTAATGATAGTTTGAACAATAAAAATAATAAAAATTTAGTGTTACTTGTCAAATAAATTTAATAATATATGGAAACATATGGGCTATCCTCCGAATAACGGGCACAAAAGATGGCGGCCAATGCCAGCCAAAAACAGGGCCTCCGTCACGTGTCAATTGCGCACTTCCGGCAACCTAATTTGCTGTTTTCCGGCGACTACTGCCACCGCCGAGAGTATCCCACACGCCGCTCACGCGGCGCGGATTGGGGCTAAACTAGATAGCTAGGACTCACGAGCAAAGCTGCAGGAGATGCGGAAGCTCCTGCTCGTGAGTCCCAGCCATCTAGTTTAGCCCCAATCCACGCCGCCTGAGCGACGTTTTAAGTACTCTCGGCGGTGGCGGTAGTCGCTGGAAAACCGCAAATTGAGTCGCCGGAAGTGTGCAATTGATACGTGACTGAGGCTCTGTTAGGGTGTTTTTTTCGGCCGTCATCTTTTGTGCCCGTTATTTGGAGGATAGTCAACATATGAATTCTAAGCTAATACAGTGGTACGTAACCAATCCAGTCCTGATCCTTGGAAGTATACCAATCAGGACGTATACAAAACAGTACGTATACCAAACAGTACGTACACCAAACAGGACCTATATCAAACATGACGTATACTAAACAGGACGTATACCCAACAAGACTCATACCAAACAGTACGTATATAAACAGTAAGTACATCAAACAGGACCTACACCAAACAGGTCGTACGCTAAACAGAACGTATACTAAACAGAGCGTACACCAAACAGGACGTATACCAAAAAAGACTTATATCAGACAAGACGTATACCAAACATGACTTATACCAGACAGGACGTATACCAAAAAGGACGTATACCAAACAGGATGTATACCAAACAGGATGCATACCAAACAGAACGTACATCAAACAAATTTTCCTATAAGAATTTAAGGGGCAATGGTTAATCCGTTTCCGTGGAAATCAAGTAATATTATTGTTGGAATGTTATACTTTTATGGGGATGTATAAAAAAAACTATACACTGCCTAATACTAAAATACATAAATACAAAAAGAAGGAAAGAAACAAAAAAAGGAAGATAGGAAGGATTGGGGGCAAATTTAACAAAGGAAGGAAGGAAGGAAGGAAGGCAGGCAGGCAGGCAGGAAGGAAGGAAGGAAGGAAGGAAGGAAGGAAGGAAGGAAGGAAGGAAGGAAGGAAGGAAGAAAGGAAGGAAGGAAGGAAGGAAGGAAGGAAGGAAGGAAGGAAGGAAGGAAGGAAGGAAGGAAGGAAGGAAGGAAGGAAGGAAGGAAGGAAGGAAGGCAAGAAATAAAGAAAGAAGGCAGGCAGGCAGGCAGGCAGGCAGGCAGGCAGGAAGGAAGGAAGGAAGGAAGGAAGGAAGGAAGGAAGGAAGGAAGGAAGGAAGGAAGGAAGGAAGGAAGGCAGGAAGGCAGGAAGGCAGGAAGGCAGGAAAGAAAGAAGGCAGGCAGGAAGGAAGGAAGGAAGGAAGGAAGGAAGGCAGGAAGGAAGGAAGGAAGGAGGGCAGGAAGGAAGGAGGGCAGGAAGGAAGGATGGAAGGAAGGAAGGCAGAAAGGAGGGCAGGAAGGAAGGAAGGGAGGGCAGGAAGGAAGGAAGGAAGGGCAGGAAGGAAGGAAAGAAGGAAGGAAGGAAGGAAGGAAGGAAGGAAGGAAGGAAGGAAGGAAGGAAGGAAGGAAGGAAGGGAAAGGAAGGAAGGAAGGAAGGAAGGAAGGAAGGAAGGAAGGAAGGAAGGAAGGAAGGAAGGAAGGAAGGAAGGAAGGGAGGGAGGGAGGGAGGAAGGAAGGAAGGAAGGGAGGGAGGGAGGGAGGGAGGGAGGGAGGGAGGGAGGAAGGAGGAAGGGAGGAAGAAGGAAGGAAGGAAGGAAGGAAGAAGGAAGGAAGGAAGGAAGGGAGGAAGGAAGGAAGGAAGGAAGGAAGGAAGGAAGGAAGGAAGGAAGGAAGGAAGGAAGGAAGGAAGGAAGGAAGGAAGGAAGGAAGGAAGGAAGGAAGGAAGGAAGGAAGGAAGGAAGGAAGGAAGGAAGGAAGGAAGGAAGGAAGGAAGGAAGGAAGGAAGGAAGGAAGGAAGGAAGGAAGGAAGGAAGGAAGGAAGGAAGGAAGGAAGGAAGGAAGGAAGGAAGGAAGGAAGGAAGGAAGGAAGGAAGGAAGGAAGGAAGGAAGGAAGGAAGGAAGGAAGGAAGGAAGGAAGGAAGGAAGGAAGGAAGGAAGGAAGGAAGGAAGGAAGGAAGGAAGGAAGGAAGGAAGGAAGGAAGGAAGGAAGGAAGGAAGGAAGGAAGGAAGGAAGGAAGGGAAGGAAGGAAGGAAGGAAGGAAGGAAGGAAGGAAGGAAGGAAGGAAGGAAGGAAGGAAGGAAGGAAGGAAGGAAGGAAGGAAGGAAGGAAGGAAGGAAGGAAGGAAGGAAGGAAGGAAGGAAGGAAGGAAGGAAGGAAGGAAGGAAGGAAGGAAGGAAGGAAGGAAGGAAGGAAGGAAGGAAGGAAGGAAGGAAGGAAGGAAGGAAGGAAGGAAGGAAGGAAGGAAGGAAGGAAGGAAGGAAGGAAGGAAGGAAGGAAGGAAGGAAGGAAGGAAGGAAGGAAGAAGGAAGGAAGGAAGGAAGGAAGGAAGGAAGGAAGGAAGGAAGGAAGGAAGGAAGAAGGAAGGAAGGAAGGAAGGAAGGAAGGAAGGAAGGAAGGAAGGAAGGAAGGAAGGAAGGAAGGAAGGAAGGAAGGAAGGAAGGAAGGAAGGAAGGAAGGAAGGAAGGAAGGAAGGAAGGAAGGAAGGAAGGAAGGAAGGAAGGAAGGAAGGAAGGAAGGAAGGAAGGAAGGAAGGAAGGAAGGAAGGAAGGAAGGAAGGAGAAGTTATCTGTCGTTACGCTAACTATCTGTGTAAACATTGCCGTCTGCAGCTATTGACTGTGTGCAAAAAAGCTTGGAACGTTTAAGGTATGTAGCGTTTGAGTGCACTCAGCCTTGCGGGGAAGGTTGTATCATGACCGGCTCTAGCTGATGGGCCGTGCTGCTGACGTTATCGGGTCGGGCTAACGATGCGTTAACGCAGCGGTGCTCAAACTGTATGCCGAGTCACCATGGGGTGCCGTGAGGGTATGCCAGGTGTGCCGCGGCAATAATTAGGAAAAATTGTAAAATTAATAAATAAAGCATGTAGTTACAATTTATGTTGTCTTCCCTCGCCACTGTCAAATATAGTTTATTACTTTTTTTTTAGAACTATCTAAACTCCGGCGAAAAGTTCTGGTTGTTTGTCCACCCCTGTTCGTTAGTCTTGTGACAGAACCATTAATGTTAGGTGCACATCCGTTTCATATATCTGACATTTTGTATGCATGTTGTTGGTTCCTTGTCTTTCATGCAGATGCACTCCGACTTAAAAAAAATTCCGTTATTAGTCGACTTTTACGACATGCTTTTGGGCGAGACAGTCGGTCTTTTCTTCTCTCCTCAATCTCCCCCCCCCCCCCCCCCACAAAAGGCCTCAGAATCCCCACAGGCATGGTATATGATGATGATTGTCTTTTCTTCACAAGCTTGACTTGCCCATAAAAATGTCCGAGTGCCGTCTCCACAACGAAAGTTGGCCAAAGTCTTTGAGAATATTATGCAGTGAGGTCCCAATCTCTTTCACAGTGCGACTCTTCTACTGTGTTTTTTAATGGCCATCCATACTGGAAATCAACCCCTAGCACTACAGCTCAAGAAAGAGTTAAAATTGCACCAACCTGTAATCCGCACGACTTGCCCATAACTAAAGCACTTAATGGCTTAATTCACACCAGTCTAAAGTCTTAGCCTTAGACTTTGTCTTAGTCGTAGTTTCAACAACACTGCAATCGGGTTTCCCCATACTCGCTTCGTTCTTGTGCCAGTGCAAATCAAACTGACATGTCCCTCACTGTCCCTTTTGACAAAACTGGTGAATAAACAATTAGTCCCTAGGCAATCCAGAAGTATGTGCGTATTTCAGTTGCTAGAGGCGCCAAAGCCAACAATCGCCGCCAGAAATGCAGTTTGTCGTTGATGGAAATAGTCGGGCACGATAAGTAAGACAAAGTAGGACAATGTAGATCAGTTAGAGACATTTAAAATCGTGTTTTTTCTCCTTGCGGTACGCAACAGTACGCAGTACGGGTACCTATTTAGGGCGTCATTTTTATTTCAGCGATACTGTAGTAGACACTTTACATTGAGTACCAGCAACATTTTTTAAGACACGTTGTGTTGAGTACTGGTAATTTTTTTTATCTAGGAAAATACCTAGGCAAATAGACTGAATCGTGTCACTGCACCTTCTTAGTGTGTATCATACTGGCATGTGTTCTAATCTCTTTGTACATTTCTCTTTCCCTTCTCTGTTGACGACAGGCAGTGCACCATTTTCTGAATCTACAATTCACACCACCACGTTGGTCACAGTCGAAAAACATTCCAAATGAAATCCGCAGCTTACAGTGTCGCACCGTGCACTCAACTCAGAAGCTGGGCGACGAAACTAAATCCTTTAAGTCTACAAATGGAGCAAAAATGTTACGGCCACTGTCTGGCAGAAGCAAAAAATTTGCCACGATTCAAAACAGTGATCGTGCCTAGCGTCCATTTTGACCGGAAGCTCGCGGAGGTCGACCCCTATCTCACCTTCCACAAACTGCACCCTCCAACACTCTCTTTTCCAAGCCAACATGACGTTTGATGTGGACAAAATACTTCAACTTTCGAGACACGGTGCTGTTTCATGTTCTCCTGGATGTTTAACTCCTGTATAATGTCGACGTTTTCCCTCTTCTTGATTCATGTATTCTGATAATTTTTCTGTAATATTTTAATTCAAAAGCTCTAATCTTTTTCTCAAATAATTGAGAGTCAAGGACTCACAACCGTTAGTTGCCACAGAAACAAATGCATGATCTCAAGATCTTTAGTTTAACTAATTTATAGGTTCTTTGCCATAGGTTCTTCGCGCTGTTTAATCTATGCATTGCTAATGTAAGTCTTCTTCTGACTTCTTGAGAGCAGTCGCCATTGTTGTTCACTAATCAATCAGGTGCCGTCTCCACAATGAAGGTTGGCTGCAATGGATCTCCAACAAGCCCTGTCTCTTGCCCTTGATGTACACTCACTCATACTGCTGTTCGTCCATCTCTTGATGTTATCCTCCCACTTGTAACGCTGTCTGCCTCTTGCTCGCCTACCTTGAACCTTTCCCTGTAGGATGATCTTTACAATACTGTTATGTCTTTTAATGTGGCCAAAATATTTCACTTGTCTCTTTTTTATTTCACCTAGCAACTCTCTTTTCATTCCCAATTTCCTCAGTACCTCTGTTCACTAAAGGGCCCTAGAATTCGAAATATGTGACAGTTTCTATTTCTTTATTATATGTGTTTGGTGTGCTGTATTTACTGAGGACATATTTTTATCTCTCCAAATTTTGAAAAAAGATTTACTGCTTCGTTGTGCTTTTTGACATTGTTGGAAAGAATAACTGTGTCATCTGCATATCTGAGTTCTGGGGTAGGATTACCTCCAATTTTTAGTCGATCAAAGCTGTTACATGCTCCATCACTAAATGCGTTTCTCATTATATTTTCAACATGTTTAAAAGGCACGGAGAAAGAATGCTAACTCATTTCTGCACTTGAAACTAGGGCTGTACCGAATAGTGATTTTCACTATTCGGCTGAATACGAATAGCTGGACCAACTATTCGGCCGAATACGAATACGAATAGTGAATCATCATCATGTGCTTTGCCGGCTGGCATGGGCGGTTATGCCTCGCCACAATCTGCGATCTCCTGCAGCCCGTATGAGTTCGTGTGCTGACACACCTCCATGAAAAACCTTCGTTCCATGTTGTCAGCATTAGGCCAGCTTTTTGTCTCACTGAAGGTATTTCCAGCTGTACTAAACAGGAAAAAAGATAAATACAGAGAGTCAAAATGAAAACCCGCAAGGCGAAACATCAAAAACAAAAATAACGCCGACGAAGAAAACAATGCCGTCCTTACAAGTCGCCCAGCCCCCCGCGAGCTCACGAAACCAGACCCCGGGCGGCCAACGCCAGAAGATCAAACAACAAAGACAATCAAGAAACCGAACGTCGATCAAAACATTCAGCCGCTGCCGTTTCCACGAGACGACGAAAGAACAGATATGACACCCATAAATGATGACGAACTCCCGTTACTTCAAAGAATCAACGAAGAGGACACTCCGCTCAAAGAAATCAAGCCGACAACACTAGAACACTTGCTTTTCTGCCCCTCTTACATTTTTAAGTGTTGCATTTTGTTTCTACAGCAACACACCTAAAAACACTATACTCGCAACACATGCAAGATGGAAATAAAGGGGCATTTTGGTACGCTCGTAGGTGGTGCACAAAGTTAACGCTTCACAGTATAAACCAAGGTGGGAAGTCTTGATGTTTTTTCCACCAGTCCAGAAACGGTTTTGAGGTAACCACTATTCGTATTCGGCCCGACCGCAACTATTCGGCCGAATACCGAATAGTTATTGGGTCCACTATTCGGCCCCGAAGCGAATACGAAGCGAATATTCGGAACAGCCCTACTTGAAACCACTCTGATGTTTCACTAGCTAATCTGACTGCTGCTTGTTATTCATGGTAAAGAGATTCCATTAGGTGCACCATATGTTTTGGAAATCCTGTGCCTCTCATAATATGCCACTGTGTATGGAATTGCACACAGTCAAAAGCCTTGCTGTAGTCTATGAAACATGTATGAAGATCTATCTTGTATTTTCTAAACTGCTCTAGGATGATTCTCATATTAAAAATATGATCTCTTGTTCCTTTGCCACGTTTGAAACTCGCTTGTGTTCCTTGTAGTTCATATTTCAATTTGTTATCGAGCCTCCTCAAGATGAGCTGCACCATTATATTTCTGGCATGACTAATTAGAGCTATTGTACGATAACTGTTCAATAATTTAGGGAAAAGGGGGGGGGGGTGTGATATAAACTGATCTTTTTCACGCTTTGGGCCGAACAGCACTGTTCCAGTTGTTCATACATAGTGCACCGTATAGCATAACGCTGGCTTCTCATCAAGCCTGAATTAATTATGCTGGTATGTCATCGCAGCCCGTAGATTTACCCCTTTTCAGGTTCTTTATTGCTATTCTCACTTCCCCTAATAGAGTTTCGGGTTTTCTTTTCGATTTCTGGCATGTTTTTTTTTCCTAATCTTCGTGCATTTTCATACAATAATTCTTCCCCCTTTTCTAGTAGTTTTTTTTTCCCGCCAAGACATTATTATTTTTATCGTTTATTACATTATTTAAAGGTTTATATTATTTTGTTAGTGTTCTGATCTCTTTGAACATTTCTCTATCCCTTCACTGTTGCTGGAGATGCTCTTTTTTCATTGCATGTTTTGATTACAAATTGCTTCTTGTTTACTCTGATCACATTTTTCAGTTTCTTCATGTGGTTTTATATACTGCGTTGCAGGTTTCTGTCCTCGTTTGCTTCAATTTTCTTCTTTCATCATTTAACCTTAACGTTTCTTATGTGATGTATTCCTGTTTCTTTTATACTTTCATGTGTATAATTTTTTTTTTTTTGCCCTGTTTGCAGTCATTATTAGTTCATCAGATGGCATTTCTTCCTGAACTGCAGTGAAGCTATAAAAATACTAAGAAAGCCTATCAGACCAAACGAAAAAAGAACCAGTTTGCTTCACATTATTACAGACAAGTAAACGTTGTGGCTAGAAAGCCTTCGTCAGCACAGAATATGAATAGACAATGCCGCAATTTGTATAGCTTCATTGCAGGTCACATATTTGCCCCTGACAGAAGGTATACAGTTCCGAAACTGAGTCAACCAGCACGACCGTCGTTGCCGGAATTTCAAAGGCGCTGGACGTTCACGCTTTAGCCAAATTGGCAAGAGACGACAATCCGTTTTGCCGTCACGAGGACGACGCTCTGCAAATGATACCTGACACATGATGATGATGATGAAGATGATGAACCAATTATGGAGACGGCAGGAAATTCTTGATGCAGATAACTGACCCGGAAGTATAAGTCTGCCAGAGGTCGCAAAACAAACAACAATTACCACTTCCGTTTTGTGAAAACCTCTGGTGAAGAAGGTGTATCGCTCTCAACCGAGCTAAAGCCAATTCGGCGGCGTACACTAAAGTATTCAACAAGTTTTGAAATCCATACGTGAAAACAATAATAATGGCCAATACAGATGAACTCGCTTGCGTTTATGCCGCCCTTATCTTGGCAGATGACCAAGTAGCAATTACCGTGAGATATTGATTTTTGTCTTGCGTAGTAAATAATAAAATATAGTAATGTAATTAATACTAATAATTATATTCAATCTCCAGTTAGCCGATGCCAGTCAATAGACCTGTTGTGGCGCAAGTTTACTTGTTACCTTTGGTCAGAAGCTAATGTTGTGATTTGACTAGCAGAAGCTGATGAAGTGTAATTTGACCATCAGGTAAAACTGGTCAACAAAGTTTTTACCATTTTTTTGGGCTCTCTCTACCCGATATTATGGCGGCCAAGTAAATAGCCTCAGTCGTGGATAAAATGCGGACTTTCTGCCAAGAAACAAATCGCGGCAAAACTAGGATCGGCTCCGAATGACGCAACAAATGCTCTAACAGGGTCTCATCGATATGTTAATTGCGGACCTGTTTCTGCAACTATGCGGCACCGCTGAAAGTTTCCCCCGCGCCACTACGCTAAACTAGACGGCTGGAACTCACGAGCAGCAGCTACCGCATCTCCTGCAACTTCCTCTAATTTATTTGCTCGTGAGTCCCAGGCATCTAGTTTAAATCCACAGCTGCGCGTAGCGGTGCGTGGGATACTGTCGGCAGTGAGTTTAACTGCGTTTTGCGCACACCGAAAAGTGTGAGGACAACAACGACGCTAATCTGCGTCAGAGCGCGTGGTCTCCCCGCCATGTGGCTATTATCATCTGTAATGTTGCGTGCCTCGAAATTGTCAATGGTCGCTATTATCGTCTGCAGAAACGCTTGAAACTTTCAACGGTCACTGTTATCGTCTGCAGTGTTGCATCTCTTGAAATTGTCAAGTAATCCTAGTTTTGCCGCGATTTGTTTCTTGTCAGAAAGTCTGCATTTTACACACGACTGAGGAAGATGGCTGGGACCCACGAGCAGCAGCTACCGCATCTCTTGCAGCTTCCTCCATTTTATTTGCCCGTGAGTCCCAGCCATCTAGGTTAGCCCCTCCTCCTTGCCGGGCCGGGGATACTATTGGGGGTGGCATAATAGTCGCTGGAAAGAGGTCCAGAATTTACATATGACTGAGGCCCTGTTAGGGTATTTTCTTAGCCTCGATAATTTGGGGCCGTTATTCGGATTATAGCCTACTCAGTTTAATAGGTAAGAAAAAGTAAAGGTCCCTTTTCCACGCCTTTAGGTGTATAAGGCTAGACTTATATTTTTGTAGACCAAATGTCACAAGATAGATGATATGGTCAGCATTGCGTTGGCCGCTTTTACTTCCCGGGACTTCACCCTGTACCCACTCAACCTTAGGTCGACCTGAGAGTCAGGGTCATTTTTTTTTTATAAGTCTGGCCCCGCCAGGGAGCAAACCCATGACCTAACGATCTAGCCGCGGCCACTCCCAAAAAGAAAGTCGGGCTCCATCAGGACCCCAATCCATGACCTTTTGATCCGCAGGTGGGGGTCTAGACGCTACACCATAGAGGCATATTTCAGCCAAGACTCTTATACTTCAGAAGGAGATTTTCTACAATCTCATTGTAATTATCAAATCTGTTGTTTCCAACAACAAAAAATGCCTACCACTGCCACACTGCTTTTTCCTTACCATGCAACATGTAGAGAAACTTCATCGTGAAGAAGTTTTGGAACTTGTGGAACAACATATACTCCTTTTCTCATTTTAGCTTCACTGTCTTCAAAATTTTCTGATTAAATTTTTGAAAACTTTCTCCATGGCCTTGACACAGTTTATCATGAGACTCGGCTCAACATGCAAGGGTGGCAACCAAATCTTGCTAGTGTCAAGTGCAGGTTTTCAACGTTCTTACTGCCAGACTGCAATGGCCGCTGATTGGCCAATGTCTTCTGATGTAATGGTCATGTCGTGCATGGGTATACCCTTCACAGAGAAAGCAGCAGTACTTGGTATATATACACTCTGTAGTGTAGTATAATCAGAATCGCAACCACTTTTAAATCCCCACAGAGTAACCAGTGATGATGACTAGTTTATACACTTCAAAAGCTGCTTAATGTTTTCATAAGTTTCTTTCATGTGAACTGCCTGACCAACTGGAATTTATGGTAATAATTACCATGATTCAACAAAACAGCTTTAAGACTCCTCTTGAATAAATCAATGAATAGCCTCCAATTTTCTAGTTTGTAATTGATTTTTGAAGGCTACCATTGGCCCACAAATCTTGTGACATTCAATAAGGTCACCTTCTTTAAAAAAAAAAACATATATTAAGTGGTGCCGGTTCCTATACAGATAAATTCTAACATCTTCTGCCAGAAGATTCCACTGTTGCAGCTGGAACCAAAAAGCTCTGCTTTGTTCTTCGGTAAATTTAGATCTCTCACAAGATCATTCAGTTTACTTTAGGTTTTTAAGTTTGGTTTTTGTGGATGTAGTTTGCTCATAATCTGGGTTGCTTGAGGTTGGTGGTTTAAGGCCACCAATGTCCTGTTCTTCATCAGTCGAAGAAGTTGAAAATATTTCTGGTACAGGCAGATCATCGCCATTTTGTACCGGAAATATTATATAGGGAATGTTAGGATACTCCAGAGTCAATTTCTTCTTCTGTAAAATGCCTTTCCCAACTGGAGAAACCATGCAGAAGTAACAGTTGTTTAGATCAGTGGGCTCTCCCCAAATCATTGGGGATGCAAAAGACATTGCTAATCTTTTGCCAGTCAACCACAGTTTAAGATTTGCTGCATGCGAATTGCAGCCTATATGGCACACAGCTCTTACCTTGATCTTCTATTCTGCAGTAAAAATACAAACTATGCTTTTTTAATCACAATATTTCATTTTTGTGAGAGAAATGTCACCTCACCACATACATAAGTTATCAGCTCTGTTCACACACGCCCTAGGCATTTCTAGCTATGATAGTATTAATAAAGACAAAGACACTAATGGCAACAACATTTATACACAGAGGAGATGTTGTCTTAGGTAGGACAGCATCATTTTCAGTTTTATTGTTCATTAGAAAAAAAAATATGCAACCGGCCACAACAGTTATGTAATATATATAATTTGGCCCTAATTAAGTAAATAGTAGCATATATTTTGAAAACTAAAGCCATTCAATGTTTTTAAATGTCATTTTCGTTTTCAGCACACCAAAATTAGTTCAGATCAAATAATTTCATTTGTGGTACATTTTAAAAGTTGACTAGTGTAATCGCAGTTCCAACTTCATCCCATAGTTGCTCCATTCCAGTGCAAGTATCAATGAAAACCACACAGAATGCAGATTACTGTACTTTGTGAAAAAATAAATTGACACATTACAACCTACTGGTCTTAGTAAATCCACCACATGCATAAACAGTGCAATGCCTCTCTATTCTCTTCTATCTGGTTCTCGTCATTGCATGGTTCCTATTTCACACACCGACATCACACAACGAGCAGAAAATGGACGACTGGAAAACAACACAAGACTGTTTCTGCACTTGATTCTTCCACTCGCAACTTTCTCAGCGGGCACATGAAATAGACTACTGTCCAGGCATACATTGTAACTCAGACATCAAATACATCACTTTACTTTTTAGCCGAAATTACAGTCATCCTACCACAAGCACAATGAACGAAAACAACAGCTGTTCTGACGCTGACTAACACAGCCGGCAGACATCTTGTCGTCTGCTCGCTCCGATGGCCAAGTTAAACATTGGAACTACTTTCACTCTCAAACACATGTTGGATCCACACACCTTCCACCATTGTCCACGCACTCTGTTCCTTGGCCCAAACGAGACTGACTACCAGCCCTTTCTAAGGCATTATATAACCTTCTAATGCCCTCCTCGTGCTTCCGAATTCGTGTTCTCCGATTTACACGAATTCCATTTGGCCAGCAGTTTCTATGTGACCCCCATGAATAATTATAATTCACGTGAAGTTCGGCTGTCAGCTTTTCTCTACAACTCACGTGTTGTCCCAGTTACACTCAAAATATTCCACTACATTTATTACTGATGTCATTCCGTCTAGGAAAAAATGAGGTTCACTACAAACAGCATTCCAGTCCAGACACTAAAAATACATTTCAGATGTGTATGGAAACAGCAGATCAGTAATCCTATGGTGCAACTACTAGTTGGAAAGATATAAAACTGAATGAAAAGTAGGTGAGCTAGTTTCAGAATATGACGAACACAAACAGAAAAAGAACGTTGCGGCTTCAGAGTCTTCATCTGCATAAAAACAAACAAAACACACGAATACACAAAACTCACTTAACTTACATCCTGATGCAACCACGTTGTCAATGGAATGAAAAGAATAAATAATCTGAGAAGTCCAAGGGCTGAAACTCTAGGATTTTAGATGAAACTGTTGACAGTTCAGTTCCCTAGGGGTTTGTATACCCTAGGTAAAAATAAAGAGATTCTCAAGAGACTTGAGGACTCTGACGCTGCAGTGGCTAGTTTTGATGGCTGTCACGCTTAGTGAGCAGCCAGCAACACCTCATATTTTACTCGGCCGGCAATGTCGCCTGTTCTATATTCCACAATGTGAGCGCTCTAAACGACCCCAAAACATCTAGAACTGGCCCTAATTCCCTTACCGTACATCCTCAGCCTACGTCCCACAACTGCATGCAGCCTAGGTCGCACAACTGTATGCATAAAATATAGGCTACATGCAATCGTGGAACCTAGGCTGCAATAATAGGTATTGCTAGTTTGTTGCATTTGGTCAAGTTTGTTAGCTGCAAGTATAAAAGTTCAGTTTCATATATTTGTTAATACATTTCATATTATTTCATAAAATATTTCAGCACTTAATAATAAATATTATCATGGAAACAAGTCCCTCTTGTGCCCTCCTTTCCCTAGAAAATTTATAATGGGGGGGGGGGGGAATTTCTTCCCCACTACCAATTTTCTGTGTCTGTGCCCCTGGCAACTACAGGCAGGTTTATGTTTCATTAAAAAAAAAAAATTTATCTTTCATCTCTCGGTATTTTGTACTTTCATACCTTTTTTTTTAAAACTTTCTTCTGTCTTTCATCTCTCATTTGAGTATTGGCACTCTGCCTGTCTACTCATCATCATCAGGTGCCTTGCCGACGCGTGGGCGATCATGCCTCTCCATAATCCGCGATCTCCTGCAGCATGTATCAGTTCGTGTGCCGACACACCTCCATGCCATGCAACAAGACTCGTTGTCTCCCTCCTTCCACAGATCTTTCCAGTGGTCACAACATGTTCTATTTTCCCTCTTCTCATAACATGGCCGAAAAATGATGACTGTCTCCTTCTGATGTCAGTGATAAGTTGTCTTCGGGCTCCCGCCTCTTTTAAAACCTCTTGGTTGCGCCTGTCTACTACAACCATTAAATGCCAGTATGTGAACGGTGAATGCAGATATCTACACCCAAGTCTAGGGAAGCTTTTCAAGGGGAAGCCCATGATGATTTGGTTCAGCACTGTTTACAGTAGTTTGCACTTTTCTTCCACAGGGTGACAAGATTTCAACACTTCTCAAGGCAGCCAATGTATCTGTTGAGCCTTACTGGCCAGGTATTTTCATTTTTTGACTTTTAAATCCCTGGATTGGGGGGGGGGGGGGGAGGACCCACTGCTGTCCCTCCCCCATTTTCCAACAAGTATGTTAGGAACCAAATCTGCATACAAATAAGCCAGATCTGTAAAATGGATGTGAGCACCAAACACTCAAGTTCTAGAAGAAGACCAAAGTTCAGAAGTGGATGAACAACCAGAACCTTATGCTTGAGTTTATAGCCATTGAACGCTAAGAAGCCTTCTGAAGACATTGTTTACTATTAAAAAATTCCACTTGTATTATTTTACTTATTCCAGTATAGTAAAGCATCTTTCTTCTTCTTTTCTCTACTTGTGGAATATCTCGCTGCATCAGGGCAGGAAGAGATCTCTGGAAATGGGCCCTTCTTTTCGCCTCATATATTCTACTTTTCAGTGTCTCTGATATTTTGGCGGTCCATATTCTCTGTGGTCGACCTCTGGCTCTATTACAGTTGTATCTGTATAGCATTGCTCTCTGTGGTGCCCTGTTTGCTGCCGATCTTGTTACATGGCCAAATCATTTGATTTGTTATCTATCTGTAAAGTTCAGTATTGGTTCTGTGCTGACTCTTCTCCTGAAATCGTTCCTAAATCGATCTTGCCTCGTTACACCTAGCATAGTATGTAAACAATTTTCTTGTTTTCCTCACAATGGGGCCCTGATATTCACGCAGGGACTACATGCTTTTTTCGCCAGTGCATCTTTACTGCCTTGTATCCATTTTGCTGAGGTCTATCTCTGCTTACGTTTCTATAAACTCCCCGTGTGGGTTCTGTGGCCCTGTTATAGGGACAACAAAAATAGACCCACTGCCTACCCAAAAGCATATCATAAGAGTTGACTAATTGGGAGCTTCCTTCGAAGTCAGAGTGCATCTGCCTGAGAGGTAAGGAACGAGCAGTCTGTATACAAATGAGTCAGATCTGTAAAACAGATGCACACAGAACACTCAGGTTCTGGAACAGGACTGCAGTCTAGAAGTGGATGAACAACCGGAGCTCTCCGCCAGAGTTTTCAGCTGGTGAACACGAGGTTTAGAAGTTTCTAGGAACTAGCTTCCATCACTGATCTGTTCTCCAGGCCACAGGGATGTTTAACATAACCAGAATATCTCAGCTTTTTGGAGCAGGATGCTGTTTGTCAGCCAGTTCTCCTCTATGCCTAGATCATGTAGAATGTCATGTCTTCATATGTTCATTTATTTTACTCTGACAGGTTTGTTTGCCAAGGCTTTGGACGGCCTAAACGTAAAAGAGTTGATCAGCAACGTGGGCAGTGGTGCTGGGGCCGGACCAGTTGCTGTGTCTGGCGTAGCTCCTGCTGCTGTGGCCCCTGCTGCAGGTGGTGGAGATGCCAAACCTGCTGCAGGTATAACTTGTAATTCTTTGCATGTGTTGACCATTGGTCAGTTCACCATTAGTCAGTGCTATGTTTGTCAGCCTGGCTATATTTTACTTTAGCTCATTATACAGTGATTAACAAGAATGTCTTTGCACTGGAACCCCCAGGGGCATAGGAATAAAGGAAGGCCCAAAAAAAAACATGAAGAAGGGAGCTGGAGAATGAAGTTAAAAGGATGAGGAGAGCTGCATGCAATAGCAAAAGATATAACGACTTGGTCGGAGTTGGCTGAGGTCCTTTGCTTCATTGTCGGGGCTAGAAAGGCAGAAGAAGAGATTATACAGCGATGCTGAGATTATACAGCGATGCTAAGATTATACAGCGATGCTGTAACCTGTTTCCAGTATCAGACCAATATTGGAAGTGGCAGTTAGTATACACACAGGTCCACTCACCAAATATTATTAATTTTCTATCAACTGCAGCCCAGAGATCAAATACATTTTCTCAACTAAAAACCAGAAATAAGCTGCCTCTCTCCCTTTGCTAGTCTACGGGACACCTTTAGGCAAGGTAGAGTTCCTGTTTAGCCCCGCTGTCAGTGATGTGAAACCATGGAAGCAAGTGGTGGACTGAGCGTAAGAGCAGCCGACAGATAATTGTTGGTGGTCGTGGTCGGTGATGTAAAACCATGGAAGCAAGTGGTGGACTGAGCGTAAGAGCAGCCGACAGATAATTGTTGGTGGTCATGGTCGGTGATGTGAAACCATGGAAGCAAGTGGTGGACTGAGCGTAAGAGCAGCCGACAGGTAATTGTTGGTGGTCGTGGTCGGTGATGTGAAACCATGGAAGCAAGTGGTGGACTGAGCATAAGAGCAGCTGACAGGTAAGTGTTGGTCGTGGTCGTAGGTTCCTGGATGATATGCAGAAGATCAAATTAAAGTGACACATGTTTTGGTAACCTGACCAGTTTGTTTACTACAATAAAGGAAAGCTGTGACAAACTTCTGCAAGATGCTAAGAATAGCTATGATTTCAGCATTTACACAACTAGATAAAACATGAGTGGGTGTGTTCTAAAAATAGCCTTGCCCATTAGGAGGAGTCATGCAGGCCACAGGCAGTAAATTTTGAAAAGGTTGTGGCAGGGAATGGACTTTGGTGACAACTGGCAGCAAGATTAATGGGTGGGAAAAGAGCAGAGTGACAGCAGAAGAGATCATTATTTGGATGGGAATGAGACAAGAGAGCTGACTCTGGTGATTGTGTGAGATGGCAAAACATTACTAGAGTTGGCTAAAGAACCCTTTTCCACACCTTCAGGTGTGTTGGGCATATAGGGCTAGATCTGTATTTTATAGACCAAAGGGCACTCTGCGAGTGATGTGGTCAATATCTCGCCGGCCGCCTTGACTTCCCAGGACTAATCTGGTACCCACTCAAGGCTGGGTCAACCTGGAGGTCAAGGTCATTTTTAAAAACAGTCCGGCGAAGTCAGGACCTGAAACCCACATCTTCCGATCTGCAGGCGAGTGTCCAACTGCTACACCACGTCGGCTCCCTACAGATGGCTAGCTTCATCTTTATCTTCCCTTTCTTGATGTTTCGTCATGAAAACGAAAGCAGGGGCCATTAGAACACTAACTCTGTCGTCTAGAGTAGCTGAAATACCAACACTTCAATTTGGGTCTGGTTCCTTGTAAATGTCACTTTTTCGACTTGCATACAGGACATATTTATGAGACATATAGTAAATGATATTGCCTCTAAAAAAAAATTAGGGGATGTAAATTGTTTACAACCAGTGTTACTGAAACGATGAGCAGCAAGTGGTTTACAACCAGTGTTACTGTAACGATGAGCAGCAAGTGGCCTGTGTATGATTGCCAGTTGTATTGTTAATAATCTTTCTATGCTTGTGCTCATGCCCATGACGATTCCTATTTTCAACATTTTGGTCCCTAAATAACCTTGCTGAATACCCCCAATCTGCACCTTAGATTTGCTAGGCAATAGTTTAGATTTATAAGTTTTTCTGGAGTGCTGCAAAAATCATGTAAAATACAAATATTCACAATTTTTTTTCAGCTGAAGCAAAGAAAGAAGAGAAGAAGGAAGAGTCGGAGGAGTCGGATGAGGACATGGGCTTTGGTAAGACAATCATTAGTTTCACAATTGTCTCAAGGCTACCTACCGTTAAGTATGTTGACATTTTTGTAAGGCTATTCTTATGGAATTCATCACTCTTGGCATTGTTGTTTAACCTAGTACTGGTCTGTTCTCAGGCCTTTCATTGTGGGTTACAAAGGCGCAAATATTGCAGCTATGCTGTGAAGGGACATAACGCAGTTACATCTTTAGATGAAAGCAGAAGAAGAAGATTAGTAAATTTGACATCATTGAACCTGTCAGTACTGCAGTGGTGTTCACAACAAAGATGGAAAACATATTTAAAAAACAAAAACTAAGGAGCAAACACCAGCAGACGTGAGCTGCTTGTTGCAAATTTTAGGGCATGTTGGCATCAAACTGTGATAACATAAACACTTCTTCATGTTCACTGGTTAACTCAGGCAGAAAGTTCTGGTTGTCCCCTTCCTGATTTTGATCTTGTAACTAATGTTTTTTTTTCCAGCTTACACATTCATTTTACAGATCTGGCTTGTGTTTATGCAGACTGTTGGTTTCTCACTTCTCTGACTTAAGGAAACAGCCTTAATTAGGCACCTCTTGTGAAATGCTTGTTAGAGGGGCAGTCAGGCTCCGGAACCCATAGGGGAGAAATAACGGGAGCACAACCAGTATTTGATGTGGTATTCTGCAAGAATTTAGCACGGAAGTAGAGTTTAGGGTGGTGGTGACAGTACAAGTGTTGACATCTGATGAGTAGCCATTCCAAAGAAAAAAAGTAAAGGACCCTTTTCCACACCTTTAGGCATATAGGGCTAGACCTATATTTTATAGACCAACCAGCACAAGATGGGTGATTTGGTCAGCATCAAGCCGGCCACCTTTACTTCTCGGGGCTGCACCTGGTACCCACTCAAGGCTGGGTTGACCCGGGAGCCAAGGTTATTTTGAAAAGTCTGGCTCCGCCAGGGGGTGAAAGTTATAGCATTGAGTGAAATAATTGTGTACAAAATATCTCCAGTGATTGAAAGTACAGACATGCTAAAGGTTGTCAGACCAGTATTACCTGTAATAGGCGATGGAAGTCAGTTTCTCAATATTTCTGTTGTTTTAAAACGTGTGATTCTCTAGTCATTTTTTGTTGCCTCAGTGTTGAACAGTTCTGTGTACTCATTATTTACCATTGTCTCTCCTCAGGACTGTTTGACTGATCTTCATGTACAGACGACAGCAGCTTTTTTAATTTAGTAATAAATCCTGTTTAAAAAGTGTTTTGAAGAGTTTATTTTATTTCCTTATGAGTGAGAGGTTGGATTATGTGTAAACATCAGATCAGCCTGACTCTTTGGGCAGCAAGAAATGTTGATTCGCGAATACCTTAAATAGGCATATGTCGAGTTTCAAAGCTAAAAAGATATTCTTCTTCTGGGTGACATAGATGCCTATTTACAGCACATATGCTCTTTTCGGCAGACCCATATGATCCAATCTGGTTATGTTGGTGCTCCGGGGTAGCCGCAAGCGCAGCTTGGTTGACCCCCAAGGGAAGGCTGCTATGTAGAGCCAATATACATGCCACCCTGTCCTCACATCAGTATACTGTGCCTACCACTCACTATGCGCTGGGTCCCGGGATCCTCAGGGAGCAGTCTAGACCGGCGCCTTTGATTCCCTATACAAATGGGTGTCTCACTTAGCATGTTTGAGACTAGACTTCTGTCTTTGACTCTAGCACCTTCCACCTGGATGCCCTCTTTTTGTGGCATTTATGGGAAGCATACATCGGGCATGGCTCCCCTGTGTAGTCTATGGTAGTGGACGTTTAAACCATTTGTTAGGGTTCTTTGAACAAAGAACTTCTAAACCCTTGCTGTCATAGAAAGACAAGCATCTGAACGTGAGTTCAACATTTAGTAGGGTACTTTTAAAGGAGCCTTCATTTGTGCTCAAAGTTTTTCCATGCACATAATCACTAGGGGCTCCTGGTTCAGTTTAGATCATTATCCATAGTACATGAGGAGGACGTGTGGCAGGAGTCCTGTAAGACCAGCAGAGCCTGCTGGTGCTCGAGGTGAGGCAAGACACAGAGTATCTCCTTATACATATCACAATGATCCAAACTTTCCCAAGCGCCTGAACGAAATCACTGTGCCACCACAAGGTTTCAACTTGTCTGGCTAATATAAAATCTGATAGGTAGCTATAGATCTAACTCGGAGCAGTAGTTAGACCTAGAACACATGAGGCTGATTTTATTTGTACACAAGATTATTTATCAAAACAAACACTTGAATGTGATATAAACTTTAATGCAGCACCGTGTATAATGACCATTCACTTACGCAAGCACACATACTACCACATTAAACCATGTCCTCTTTTGAAAAAATATATAAGCACTTTGATTCTTTACATCGCAATAATCATGACAAGCACAGTGATTCTTGAGACTTAAATAACAGTGAGATGTTTGATAGCTTGTAACAGGGATGCCTCTAGTCAAATGATTAAATGTCTAAAGAAGCTTTAAAAACCCTTGGTCTGAACAAAAAGCACACTAGCAGTAGTCATGGGATACTGACATAATATGCATTTTGACAAGTTGAGCCATAATTATTGTACAAGGTGTCTCCCAACAGTTTCCACATAAAAAAAATTATCATGTTCACTGGCTGTAAACTCCAGTTGAGAGCTCTGGGTGTTTGTCCACCTTCAGAATTTAGTCTACTTCCAGAACCTGAGTGATGCATACTCATCCGTTTCACAGATCTGGTTTTTTGTTTGTATGTAGACTTGTGGTTCCTTACCTCTCAAGCAGATGTACTTGGTCCCCAATTAGACTCCAATGACATGCTTGTTGGGGAGGCAGTGAGTTTTCTTTTCCTCACTGCCTCAAAACCCACACTGGGATTTTCAAATATGAAAACCATTGTTTAAATTATTAAAGCTTTACACCACTACCATTCTTTAAAATAATTTTTTTTTGATGTGAACACTTCTCCTGAAGAATATGTATAAGCACAGCAGGAGGACGCTTGAACTGGCTTTGGTGTGATGTTAATCTTTCCTCTGTATGGGAACTTATGTCGGCTCTGTGGCTAAGTCAATGCGAACGCTTCGTAATGCCGGGTTCGATCCCAGCTGTGGGCCATGCGCTTTGGGTTGGTTTTGACAGTGGTACCAGGGGGCCGACCATCACGCAAGCAATGGCAAACTACCGGACGTAAATTTGCCTAGAAAAACAAACCACACAACGGCCAGGGGCTACTGGGGTTGGTTCTGCAACGTCCTGTAAAGGATACACAACTTACCATGGGAACTTATGGTATATCCTGCATAACGATACATGTGTTCAATCCTTGAGTGAGCACCATGTATAGTAGGTTCTGCATCTGTGGAACTCTTGGATAATGGGAATAGCCCATATTCTTTTCCTGCCCTCCACTGGGGGTAGACCAGCATGCAGGCAACATTTTCATTTAGGATAGGCACACTAGGGGAGGCTGTGTAATGAACCTGGAAGGCTAGCTGGCATAATAAATACCTAAAGTTGGTCTGAAAGAGCACAATACACAGTGAAACTCCAATATTCCCCTTTGCCAGTATGTACTTTTTAAAAATTTGTCCCGTTTTTCATTGACACAAAAAGTCAGTATTCATCCTTTCTTTGATGTGGTCAGCGAGTCATCAGACAAGAAAAGGGAAGATAATGGGCCGGTTTCAAGTGCAGAAATTAAGGAGGCTGTCCACTTGGGCAAACATGCAGGTTTTCTTTGAAAAATCGTGATAGTTGATCAGTGTATCAATTATTTCATGACGTGCTTGGATACTTTCAGGACATTTTACAAAATCTCAAGAAAAGATATTAAACCGAACGAAAAGTATATCAGCAAGCTTCACAATATAACAAACAGAACGTAAACAATAGACTAAGGAGCCTTCATCAGCACATACATAAACAATACCACATAAAAGCACTTAGCTTAGTCTATCCAAGGAGTCAGGGCAATGTCTTGCCAGTAGACTAGCATTTGAAAAAATAACAATAATAAAGAAAGCTGCTGAATCGTCTTTAAATACTGATTAGTCATCAGGACACCAATCACCAGAAGTGATATTAACTAATGGGAGGTGGCTTCTTTCAATCAAATTTTTTTTTTATCCATAGGGTTAATTTCTTTTCAAAAATGTATTTATGTAGACCTATCCTATAGTATCTTTACATTGTCAGGATGAGTAACAATGATAAAGCAATCATAAATAAAATGGTTAATAAAAATAAAATGTATTTGCGATGATTTCAAAAATAGATTTTTCAAGTGAAATTTTATTACAGAAATAGGCAAAATTGGAGGCTGTGAACTGATTAAACCATTTTTAGTTCATTTCTATGGCAAAAAGTAAGTTTAATATTCATAGTCGTCCTGGACGAATATTGGAGTTCCACTGTACATCCAAAACAAATCAGTGCTCCAATAAGCAAACTGGATACAGTTTTGCTCATCTGAGCATGTAAGGAAGAAACAGCAGGTGTAAGGCTGTCAACCCTTGGGGTTGGTATTGGTCTGGGTGGTTGATAAGCCTATGCACCTGTCCCACTTCATTTATGTCCAGGGCTCAACTGGCCTTAAACATACACAATTTTAACCTAGTTCTGATTCCCAACTAGTCATTTCTTATCTAGTCTTTCTCCTCCTTTGCGTTCACTGGCTGTAAACTGCGGCAGAAAGTTCTGGTTGCCTCCACTTCTGGACTTAAGTTTTGTTCCAAAACTTGAGTTTTGGCATGCAAATCTGTTTTACAGATGTGGTTTATTTGTATGCAGACTGTTGATTCCTCATCTCTCATGCAGATGCACTTAAAAGAAACTTAATTGGTGGCTTTTACGACAAGTTGATTAGGAGGGCAGTGAGTCTTGTTTATCCCCACAATGGGGTCCTGGAATCCATCACATGGGGTCCTCATGTAATAACCTTTCACTTTTGTGCTGTTCATTTGCAACTTTACAAGTGAGGCTAGAATATTTATGCCAACTATTTGCAACGATGGTGGCTTCTATATAAATGATGTGGCTCACACCAGTCTTCCAAGTCAACAATTATTTTATCTCCTAGGTATGCACAACCCCTATATGCGTAAAGGCGTGGAAAATGGTCCTTTTACTTATGCAGTCTTCTGTGCTTGTTCTGTTCAAAATATATTTTTAGGTTCTTTTCCTGTGTGCTGTTTAGATCGCACCCAGGTCGATTTGCTTCTGAACCGTCCATTAGTAATCAGCAACAACAAATTTCAGACTGCATAATCACAAATAAATGCGACTGGTCTAGAAAGACTGTATTTGGCTGGGTGTCCTGATGTCAGATCTGTCGTACATAAATGTGAAATATTTGAAGCAAAAGCAACATTTCACAGGCAGATACAAATCTGATGCAATATATCTTTGTCAAATGGGGTGAGAAAAGACAGTTTTTATAATACAGATGAAAGTAAGTGAATCCTGGATAATCGCTATTTTTATTTATTGAGAAAATATCTGGAAGCTTCAGAGATGTGATGTCACCAAACAAGGATACAACAAAACGACAGCCTTGAATTAGCTCAAAGAGTAACTCTGTATCGGAAGACCACAGCTGGGGCTCGCCAAGAGAAGGTGCTGGAGTATGCTGGGATGGCTGAAAGGAGGAGGTGGTGTTGAACCACTCAAGGTGCTGGAGTATGCTGGGGTGGCTGAAAGGAGGAGGTGGTGTTGAACCACTCAAGGTGCTGGAGTATGCTGGGATGGCTGAAAGGAGGAGGTGGTGTTGAACCACTCAAGGTGCTGGAGTATGCTGGGATGGCTGAAAGGAGGAGGTGGTGTTGAACCACTCAAGGTGCTGGAGTATGCTGGGATGGCTGAAAGGAGGAGGTGGTGTTGAACCACTCAAGGTGCTGGAGTATGCTGGGATGGCTGAAAGGAGGAGGTGGTGTTGAACCACTCAAGGTGCTGGAGTATGCTGGGATGGCTGAAAGGAGGAGGTGGTGTTGAACCACTCAAGGTGCTGGAGTATGCTGGGATGGCTGAAAGGAGGAGGTGGTGTTGAACCACTCAAGGTGATGTGCACTAGGACTAAGACTCATTCTGGTCAAAACCTACAAAAGTTTTCCCATATAGGAAACATAAAATATCACAAATGCAAAACTCCAGTGTGCTTATACAGGTAATTCAGCAGTGGAAGATAACAATGAGTTATGAAGTACAGAAAGAACTCTTTCCACGCCTTTGGGCATAAAGGGCTAGACCTATATTTTATAGACCAACCGGCACCTGGTGGGTGATGTAGTCAGCACCACATCGGCTGCCTTTACTCTTCAGGACTGAATCTGGTACCGACTCGAAGCTAAGTCAACCTGAGAGCAAAGGTCATTTTTGAAAGAAAAAAAAGTCCGGCTCCACCAGGATCCGAACCCACAACTTTCCAATCCGCAGGTGGGTCTCTACCTGCTACACCACAGCGGCTCCAAACAGAACAGTCATGTAGAGCATATATCAATCAAATTGATTTTCATTTTTTAAAGAAAAAACGTTTTTTTCCTATGCATGGAAACTTGGGAGACCATGTATTTACACTTCACTGTCTTAAAACGCGAAAAGGAATTTCCATGGCAAAATCGGTGAGACAAGTATGTTTACCTTAGACCAGAGCTATTTAACTAAGTTTACTAGAAGATTTGAAAATGGGGATCGTCACGTCACAGGCCAGAGGCTTGAGTCCCGGCATAGAAAGATCATTAATACAATACAGCTGGCAATGATCCGCAGGCCACCAGTTGAATAGCCATGCCTCAATATTACTAACGATTGCCTAGAAAAAGCTAATGAAAACATTAAACGAACCATATCATGAACTTATCACAAATAATAGAGACAACATTTTCTGTCAGGTTATGAGAAGAAGTGAACATGTGACGATGGGGGAGATTTGTGGAAAGGAAAGAGAGGAAGTCATTGTGAGAAGATCCTTGACAGCCTTTTATTGTGGCATGGTAGGCAATCTGAAAACGAACTGATACCAGCTGTTGAAGATCACAAGTTGTGCAGAGGCATGATCACCTCTGCCAGTCAGCAAGATGCCTGATGATAGGCAAATGGTATTGTTTAGTCACATGGTGATCAATGTTGACTTCTTCTGAAGAAGAAGAAGAATGTTGCCTTCAAAATTGGATGGAATTTAGCCTGAGAGGCGAGGAACTAACAATCTGCATACAAAAAAGCCAGAACTGTAAACTGAAATGTGCATGCAACACCAAGTCCTGGAACTAAGCTGAAGTCCACAAGTGGGGGAACCCCTGGGACTTTCTGTCATTTTTTACAGCCAATGAATGAGAAGAAGAAAGGCAGACCAAAAGAAGGTACTGGACAGTTGAGCATCATGGCAGGGAAGAAACATTTTTACCATAAATTATTAGCTGTACACGAAACAAAACAAAAAAACAGACATGGTGACTAGCGCTACATGCCAGGGACATGAAGTTGTCAATTGTGTTGGTTGGTACTGGCCAATGTGCATAAATCTTATACATGAGTTATGGACTAGAGAAGTTAATACACAATCTTCATGAAAATCAATTTGTCAAATTCTTGCCACAGTCATGTCAGTTAACATAATTTAGCCTCTTTAATAACACTGCCTTCTTACTATCCTCAGCTTTTGGAGAAGAAAATTATTCTTCACAGTTCTCGAATAATTATCATAAGCTCAGATTATTTTTTTCTCCTTTGGTTTTCCATCACAGTAGTAAAACTGGCACCTCAGTAAATAGTGCCTGGGTTGAATTAAGGACTTCAACATTGCATCATAAAATAGATTCCTCTGTGAAGGAATGACAGGAAGGAGCTAGTCAGGCATGTAACCTTGCAAAGCCTTGTTGCTGTAAAATGTCTGGGAATTACATTCATCCTTGTTTATTGTGCTTTCTTTAATAATACTGTAAACATTACAGTGCACAGCATCTTTGCAGAAACATGCACAAAGTTAGAAGTCAAAGTTGAGAAGACTGACTTCCTTGCACTGAATCGTACCCTACATAGCTTGATCCCTCTCAACAGAAAAGCTAACAGCCTGCCAAAAGTGTCACACAAAGCAAGAGCTCTACAGCTCCAGGGAAAACCAAAGAAATCTTTGTAAAAACTGAACAGTGAGTCTGTGAAACGAACCCACGACCTTTGGAGTATGAGTCTTCACCGTGGAGACCTCCAAACATGCACCAAAAAGTTTGCAAGATACAACTGTTCTTGGTATTACAACTGGCAGTCAACAAACACCTCACAAAATCCCATTGGTGTAATACTGAAATCCATCATAAAGCTTGGTTGTCAGGGAGTGCAGGCTGGACTCCACCAGGCCATCCACAATCAGCTGCAGCTGCTCCTCGGTTGAAGTCATGTGGAATCTGTCTTTGAAGGCTCGGATTGCGCTGACACCTTTGCCAAAACAGGGCAACTGAGAACCTGTTCAGGTTATATAAAGGCATCTTGAAAACACATTCAGTGGCAGAATTCATTTTAAAAACTAACAATTTAGGAATTCTTCTTCTTCTTCTACGCGTTCACCAGCTGTGCACTCTGGAGGAAAGTTCTGGTTACTCGTCCACTACTGAACTGCAGTCCTGCTTCAGAACCTGAGTGTTGCATGTGCATCAGTTTTACAGATCTCATTCTCTTGAATACAGACTGTTGGTTCCTTGCCTCTCCGACAGATGCACTCCGACTTCAAAGGAAGCTCTCCAATTAGTCGACTCTTACGACATGCTTTTGGGGAGGCAGTGGGTCTATTCTTGCTTTCCCCACAATGGGGCCCCGGAACCCACACGGGGGAATTTAGGAATTTACTTTTGGGTGAGTCAACCTATGTTGCAAAAGGATGGGTGCTCAGTGTTATTACACATAAAATTATCAAGGTGTTTCATCTGCTAGCTGTAAAAATAAATATAAGATAGTGGCAAAGTATGACTGCAGACACCAAAATCAAATTAGGCAATTTAGGTTATAACTAACTGGCAAGAAGCACTTTTCAAATAAAAAATAAACAACAATATAAACACATTGGACCATAATTATATATATATTCTAATGAAAAAACAATGTTTTGAATCAGAAAGAAACAAACAGATCGTAAATTCTTGAGGCTGTAGAAACACATATAATTGACAGACAATGTATTGATCAGCACTCATAGAAATAGGTATATATAGTCGAGTCCACTTAAGTCCAACTCGGATAAGTCGAATTTCGGTTGTCGACATGACCAGCTTAGTCCCAGCAATTTTCTCTATTGTGTGTGCTGTCTGGATAAGTAGAAGCATTTTCTAAGGTCCCTGAGACTTCTACTTATCCACACACACACAAAAATATATATATATATATATATTAGGGCTGTACCGACTAACTATTCGGCCGAATACGAATACGAATAGTGTATCATCATCATCAGGAGCCTTGCCGACTGGCGTAGGCGATCATGCCTCTCCACAATCTGCGATCTCCTGCAGCATGTATCAGTTCGTGTGCTGACACACCTCCATGCCATGCAACAAGACAGTCAAGAATCTTCTCTCGTTGTCTTCTTCTATCCCTCCTTCCACAGATCTTTCCAGTGGTCACCACATGTTCCATTTTTCTTCTTCTCATTACATGGCTGAAAAATGACGACTGTCTCCTTCTGATGTCAGTGATTAGTTGTCTTCGGGCTCCCACCTCTTTCAAAACCATCGTTGGCTCGGCCGTTCGTTCGATGTAATTTAAACGCACCTTCATATTCTCGTTAGAAATATCTTCAAATTTGATTTGGGCGAAGACACCCTGAAAGAATGAAAAATTCATGATCTCCCTCTCTCTCACACACATACAGACACACACTCACACACACTGCGGTATTTTATGTAGTTTGTACCACGCAACCGGGTCGCAGTTTCCCCCGCTACGAATGACTTGGGCAACAGCAACTATTGTGTTAATGAGAGAGTTATTTCAGTCCATCATAGTGCAGAAACGGGAGTAAGGTAACCACTATTCGTATTTGGCCCGACCGCAACTATTCGGCCAAATACCAAATAGTTATTAGGTCCACTATTCCGCCCCGAAGCGAATATTCGGTACAGCCCTAATACACACACACACATACACACACACATATATATATATTTATGTATTTATGTGTGTGTGTGTGTGTGTATACGTATATATATATATATATATATATATATATATATATATATATATATATATATTAGGGCTGTACCGAATATTCGCTTCGTATTCGCTTCGGGGCCGAATAGTGGACCCAATAACTATTCGGTATACGGCCGAATAGTTGTTGTCGGGCCGAATACGAATAGTGGTTACCTCACAACCGTTTCTGGACTGGTGGAAAAAAAAACATCAAGACTTCCCACCTTGGTTTATACTGTGAAGCGTTATCTTTGTGCACCACCTACGAGCGTACCAAGTGCCCCTTTATTTCCATCTTGCATGTGTTGCGAGTATAGTGTTTTTATTTGTGTTGCTGTTGAAACAAAATGCAACACTTAAAAATGTAAGAGGGGCAGAAAAGCAAGTGTTCTAGTGTTGTCGGCTTGATTTCTTTGAGTGGAGTGTCCTCTTCGTTGATTCTTTGAAGTAACGGGAGTTCGTCATCATTTATGGGTGTCGTATCTGTTCTTTTGTCGTCTCGTGGAAACGGCAGCGGCTGAATGTTTTGATCGACGTTTGGTTTCTTGATTGTCTTTGTTGTTTGATCTTCTGGCGTTAGCCGCCCGGCGTCTGGTTTCGTGAGCTCGCGGGGAGCTGGGCGACTTGTTTTCTTCGTCGGCATTATTTTTGTTTTTGATGTTTCGCCTTACGGGTTTTCATTTTGACTCTCTGTATTTGTTGTATTTTCCTGTTTAGTACAGCTGGAAATACCTTCAGTGAGACAAAAAGCTGGCCTAATGCTGACAACATGGAACGAAGGTTTTTCATGGAGGTGTGTCAGCACGCGAACTAATACGTGCTGCAGGAGATCGCAGATTGTGGCGAGGCATAATCGCCCATGCCAGCCGGCAAAGCACATGATGATGATGATTCACTATTCGTATTCGGCCGAATAGTTGGTCCAGCTATTCGTATTCGGTACAGCCCTAATATATATGTGTGTGTGTGTGTGTAAATATGTATATATTTAAATATATATATATGTAAAAATATGTGTTTGTATATGTGTGTGTGTGTATGTGTATATATATATGTGTGTATATATATGTGTATATATATATGTGTGTGTTTATTACAGCCTCAAGAGTTCCTCATCTGTTTGCTTCCTTCTGATGAGGGCAATCAGTTCTCTTCGTGCTGTGTAGTCTAACCTTGATGAAATCCTAATGTGTTTCCTGGTACTCCATAAACTCTACAGCTAGGGTTGTGACCCCCGCCCCTTACACAGTGGCATAATTTATGATCTCTCAGTATGGTGAATGCTCTTCTCAAGAATCTTATTTCAGTTGTAATTTTTCTTTTCTCTTATTCGGTCACTGTCAAAACCTAGTACTGGCTGGCAGTGCATTACTGTCCTGCTCCTGGTCAGCACCTCGCCAGCCACCTTTACTTCTCAGTACTGCACCTGCTACCCTCTCAAGGCTGGGTTGACTTGGGAGCCAAAAAGTCATTTTTTACAAGTCTGGCTCCGTCAAGACCCGAACGCACAACCTTCTGATCTGCAGGTCTAGCTCTATATGCCCAGTACCCCTATAAGTGTACTTTATTTACAACCATTACTCTGCATAACAATTATCTGTGTTTTGAATGATACACTGATTCTGTGCCAGCAATTTACCAGGCCCATTTGTTTCCAGATAATTTATGAAAGCTTTAAAGAGCTCTTGGCAGAAACATGGAGAACATCTAAAACAATTAGTAATAAACTACAAACATTCTTTAATCGGTTCTTGTGCAGATTAGAGGGAAGTGAATGGTACGGCAGAATCACTAACACTGAGCTTTCAGAGAGAACTAAACAAATTGTCAGTAGTATAACTAAATTTTTTGCACTGGAACCTACCGGGTGAAGAAATAAAGGCAGACCAAAAAAAAAACATGCAGACAGGAGCCAGAGAGTGAAGAAAAAAAGACAGATGGCAAGGGATGAGCTACATGCAACAGCAAAGAATGCTGGCGTAGGCTGGTTGCAGATCTATGCTCCCTCGGGAAATAAATGGCAGAAGAATATAGTATGCTTACCAACTTTGAGAGCTTGGGTCAGATATAAGTTGGAACTGGTCAGATAAAAAAGTCCTGCCAATGTATTATGACTGTGAAGATTAAAGGAGCGGCTAGCCAAACGGTTCTCAAGCGGGAGACCCGTGTTCAAATCCTCGGTAAGGCTGGGGATTGTTTTTCTGCCGGGGGCAAAATAAAATCATCACCTGCATAGTCGTGGCCACAGTACTAGCCATGTGGCCGTAGATACTCAGGTTCAAAGACCCCGCATACGCTGCAAAAGTGACAGAATAAAGACAGTAAGTGGCAGAAGATACTCAAAAAGAGCTCTAAACAAGCCCAAGATTACCTGTCTGCATGATCTCGACAAGTGGCAGAATCTTGTCCATGTGCTTGCGAGAGGCCACGAAACCCTGCAGCATCAGAATCTTGAAATACTCGAACATGTCACTTCCAAGTCCACCCATTACCTGCACCACGGATAGATGGATACACACAATCATTTTAGGTCTGTGTGAACTTGTAATTATTTATCACCTATATCACAAATAAAGGGAGGGGGAACACACTTACCACCTAAATAATTAATACAGGGATACACACAATCCTTAACCCTTTTACCCCGAGAGGCATTTCCAGCTGGCATTATTTCCCTGTAAAAGCTGCTTTCCTGACTTGCTACCCAGACATGTTTACAAGAAGTCTAGTTAATAAAACATAACACTGCATCTGCATAAACGTTCAGCGTGAGAGGAAGTGGCTTAGTCAGCTGGGTATCCTTTACAACACATTGCAGAACCAACCCCAGCATTTGTTGGTTGTTGTGGTTTTTCTAGGCAAATTTACGTCCAGTAGTTTGCCATTGCTTTCTGGACAGTCGGCTTCCGATACCACTGTCACAACCAACGCAAGGGCAAGGCCCGCAGCTGGGATCGAACCTGGCACCGTGGCATTATGAAGCTCGTTCGCAACGCCTAAGCCACAGATGCCGAGGAGATGGCTAAATTTATTAATATTAGCACTGGGAGAAGAATGATGGCTTTATTTACAGATACTTCAATATAATCCACTGGCTACCAGGTCAGAGGATCAAGTAAGTGTCACGCTATAATTAGTTTACAGTCTCCCAAGAGATGAAAGCCAGTGGATTCTATGCTGTATTCCTTTTTAGCGATAACTCGGAGTCGCCTTGGAGTAGCAGCTAAATGCTCACCTGCAGGTCAGAAGGTCATGGGTTCGGTTCTTGATGGGGAAAAAAATGACTTTTTGGCTCCCAAGTTGACCTAGCTTTGAGTGGGTACCAGATGCAGTGCTGGGAAGTAAAGATGGCCGGCATGATGCTGACCACATCACCCACCCAGTGTCGATTGGTCTTTAAAATATAGGTCTAGCCCTTTATGCCCAACACACCTGAAGGTGTGGGAAAAGGTCTTTACTCCACTTACAGCCCTTACTCTGCACAGCATTTTTTCCCCAGGAATGTCAGAAACAATAGAAATTACAGGAGCTTAGCTTCATTTTTTTCTAGGTCAACTGGGTGAAAGGGTAAAGAATGTATGGTGGACAAGCAGTCATATATCACCTACATAACATATAGAGGTTTTGATGATACCTTCAGCTGCCACCTGTAGCAGAGCGCCATTAGAAATATATTATGTATCAGGTGTGATAATTATATACGGTTTGGTAGTATCATCTTTTCAACCCAGAAACATTTGAAATAAAAAGCAGGAGGCTGTGAGAATTCCTGAGAAAAATCCTTTTAAAAAAATAATTTGACACAGAACACTAATGCATATTCTAAAAATTGTATATGTCTATATAGAAGAACAAATGTCTTTATATTTAAGGAGTAATAAACAAACATGGACAAAGTAAAGCATTAAATGAAAAACATTTCTCAGGGCCTAAAACACACACAACCTATGGGGTAACTCTACCCTGACGCTGTTGGAATTCTAATCATCCTAAAGCCATTTTATTCGAACTAATATCCATCCACCCCCATTCCCGCTACTTTTTTTTAGTAAACATTTTCATATCAAGGCCTTCTAAACACTGTCATGGGCCAGAGACTCAAGCCCTAGCATAGAAAAATCATGAATATTATACAACGGGCAATGATCCACAGGCCACTTGCTAGGCCTCCTAGGGCCGGATGTGGCCCGCCAGTTGAACAGCTCTGATGATTTACAGGAATGAGTCAATGATGGAAATGCTGGGTTTCAACCTTCTGGGGGGGGGGGGGGGGGGGAGGTGTGATCAGTTAAAGCACACTATATTTAACCTGCGAGATTAGATGCTTGAGAAAAGCAGGGAACCCAACCATCCAAGATTGAGTGAATAATGATACTATCAGACAATCTGTGGGAACGACACCTTGTACTAGATTCATTGAGAAACAGCAGATCAAGTGGTTTGGCCATCTCGGTAGAATCCAGCAATAGCAAACACCATCACGAGCACTACATCTCAGAAAATCAGCTGCAAGAGCAAGAGGACGGCCACAAAATATGGACTGACAACATTACACTCTACGTCTTCACGGCATTGTGATAGCCAGTGGCAGTCAGCATGCACTGGATCGCAAATTATTCCTCCCCACGAGGCTTAATGGCAGAAGTGTTTTATGATGATGTTCAACAGAATACATGATACATTCAGCACAATACCTCAACAAACTCATGGGTCAACTTGAAAGGGGAGTTCTCAAAGCCCAGATTTTTTCCAGGAGAGATGGAAAGGATGAAGCCAAAGTCGATGTGAATTATGTGGCCCTTTGAGTCCAGCAGGATATTCCCGTTATGTCTGAAATTAAAAAACAAGAATCTTTCCGTTTAGCCTGAAATATAAAAAAAAAAAAGATCCTGCTATGTCCTAAAAAAGAAGAAAATTTGTCAAACTTATTATCTATAATGAAATTTATTAAAACTGATTATTTTCATTGCAAGCCAGACAGTCCATATGCTCAGATCTTCTCTTTCTTAACACTTGAAAAAACAAAAACGTTTGATCATATGTGTTTGTGGGAGCCGATGTGGTGCTGCAACTAGATGTTCACCTGCAGATCTGAAGGTCATTGGTTCAAATCTAAACAGAACCTAACTTTAAAGGTGGTTAGCTTGATGTTGACCAGATCACTCACCGAGTGCCAAAAGGTCTATAAATGATAGATCTTGCACTATATGCCTAATGCATCTGAAGGCGGGAAATAGGTCATTTACTTGTACATGTGTTGCACGGGTGTGATGGCATATAACTTCAGTTTAGTATCAGTTCATCAGTCTCATTGTGTCCCTTGCAAACCCTTCCAAGTCTCACCACTTCCTGATTGACTTAAGGCAAGGTGTCTTGTAATTCTAACAGTAATAAGTATTATATTCTGTGCATATCACTGTTATAATCGCATATGCTATACTAAATGATGTTTTAAGTATTTTCTGGATATAAAATCCAGCGAAAAGTCCCAACTGTTCACAAACTACTGTACTTTGGTCGTGTTCCAGAAACACTGAGTTTTGCATGCACATGTTGTAGACATCTGGCTTATCTGTGTGCAAACTGTTGGTTTCTCGCCTATCTAGCAAATGCACTCTGACTTGAAGGAAACACCCCTAATTAGTTATCTTTAACGACATGCTTGCTTGCGGGGTGTCTTTTCTCCTCTTCCAAAAATGGGGCTCTGGAGCCTGCACTGGAGTATTAAATGACCTGGGATTTTGATTCATCATCATCATGTGCCCTGCCAAATGGCGTAGGCGCTCATGCATCTCCACAGATCACAATCCCTGGTTGCCTGGAACAGCTTTCTCTTGATGATATGCCTCCATAAAATCGTTTAGCCCATTCAGCATCATCTCTCTTTGTCTACTTTTACCTCTTTTTCCACTGATCTTTTCAGTTGTCACGATGTCCTCCAATGTCTCTCTTCTCATTATGTGGCCAAAGAACAGTGTTTGTCACTTTCTTATTGTTGTATATAGATATCTACTTTCATTAGCTTCTTTCAAGCAATTGTTGTTAGTTACTCTGGGATTTCAATTAAAACTGGATTTCGATTAACCATACAAAATGAGTACTTTGCTTCTTAGGCATGTTGGGCTTTTACTGCAACTAATTTCTGTGTCCGCTGTAGTTTCACCTGACAAGTCAAACAAGTGATCATCATCAGGTGCCTTGCCGACTGGCGTGGGCGATCATGCCTCTCCACAATCTGCGATCTCCTGCAGCATGTATTAGTTCGTGTGCTGACACACCTCCATGTCATGCAACAAGACTGTCAAGAATTATCTCTCGTTGTCTTCCTCTATCCCTCCTTCCCCAGATCTTTCCAGTGGTCACAACATAGTACATTTTCCCTCCTCTCATAACAATGGCTGAAAAATGATGACTGTCTCCTTCTTACGTCTGTGATTAGTCTTCAGGTTCCCACCTCTTTCAAAACCTTTTGGCTGCTCTTTTTGACTGTCCAAGGTATTTTAAGCATTCTTCTGTAAAACCCCATCTCTGAGTCCTCAAAAAATGGTTTGGCCTGCCTACCGATTGTCCAGGACACAGCCATATGTTAAAACTGGATGTATGTAGCAAGCAAGAAAACAAGTGATATGAATGATTTAAACAGACTGAGAAAACCAAAGCAGACCTATCTTTCAGCTGCAGCAGGTAACACACAAGGCAGTATCCAGCACAGCTCTGAACAAAGTTCCTCTGTGCTGTAAGGAACTCTTCACTAGTTGGGGGGCCAAACTCATGGATAAAGTACTCATGGAGGGACATCTTGCTGTGTTTCTTGATCTGATGCAGGGAGACTGCATTCATGACAGGCTCAATCATGCCACTGTCTCGAGAGGTGACCACGATCTTGTAAGGCTTGATCCACAGGGGCAGGCGTTCTTCAGCCCACAGCATCTGATCAATCGGAACAAGTAGTTTTTACAAGAATGACAGGGAAACAAATCTATACTTCTTTTTCTTAGCTTCACCGGCTGCAAACTCCTGCAGAAAGTGCTGGTGATTTGTCCATTTTTGGACTTAAGTCTTCTTTCAGAACTTGAATTCTGCACATCCATTTGTACAAACTGCCTCTCAGGCAGAAGCACTCTTGACTTTGTAGAAAACACCCTAATTAGTTGACTTTTACAACACGTTTATTAGGGGGCAATAGGTCTATTCTTTTTTTTTTCTCTCTCCAAAGTGGGAGCTACAGAACCCACACAGATGAGCCAGATTCTGAATTCTAGGAGCCTGAGGCTTATAACAAAAGATATGGCTTGGAACATTAAGACCCTTCCTCCTCTTCTGCTTTCTATTCCCTCAACCAACTCACACCATGTCATTCCATCCTTCGCTAATGCACACACCTCACCCCATGCCCTCCCCATCTGTTTAACTTCACTCTCTAGCTTCCTTCGTGATTTTTTTTTCTTCCTGCCTTTATTTCTGTGCCCCGTAGCTTCCAGTGAAAAGACATTCTAGCTGAAACTGTTCTCAGGTTTTCTCAGCTGAGTTGAGTTGAGTCAAGAATTGACATCACAGCACTCAGGGCATCACCATGTCTGCTCCGTTCTCATCTTCAGCAGCCAGCCCAGAGTTCCAAAACCGATGGTACCGGTCACAATTTGGTTATATGTCCGTCTTGCCTATCCTCTGAGTGTATTGTGCCAGCCAGACCCTCTGGCTACACACAGGTGCCTCATTCTCTCCAGGGCACAATTCAGGTTTTCTCAACATGTTTCCTATCCAATGCAAATGTCTTTTCTTCACCTCTTAGTCCACTGGAACTTGTTTAGTTCTCTCCCAAAGCTCAACATTAGTGAATCTATCATACCATCTAATTCCTTCTTTTCTGACGAAAGACCCTTCTCACCTTTAACCTTTTCAGAAGCTGGTAGACCAGCAACTCCTGCCTCAAGTCATCTCCTACTTTCACAATAGCTGACATCAGCTGCCAGTTTGGCAGATGGCCATAAGGGGATGCCTGGCGTATACGTGTCACCTTGTCCTCCCAGGGCTCCTTCAGAGCAGCGGCCGAAGGGTCATCAGGATCACGCTATCAAGAAATTTAAAACCATATAAAGCAACAGCCCTCAACAGATAAAATACAACAAGGACACTAATGAACAACACAAAATAATTGAACACAACTACAAGACAGAAGATAAGAGTCGGGCATCATGGTATGGGGACTAACATTGGTACCAAAAATTATTTGGAATAAAAGGCTGTGGATAGATTTGTCAACTAATGCCACAAAGCATGGACTTGAACCCCCCCCCCCCCCCCCCCCCCCAACACAGGCATAAACAAAAAAGAAAAACTACACATATATACATAAAAATATACACACACACATGTACACATAAATTTATAAATTCATATACACACACATATACATATATAAATACATATACACACACACATATATACATGTGTGTGTGTGTATATATACATGTGTGTGTGTGTGTGTGTGTGTGCGCGCTCGTGCAACACATAAAACTTAGCTCAGCTGTGATATGCGGAAGATTTTCTCGATTCCTATGAAACTGAACAGAGTGAGATAAAGAGAATGATGATAAAGTGAAAACAAACTGCATTAATAAACAAAATGCAAAGCTTTCCCTCTTACTCTATATAAAGATATAAACATAGAGCAACTCTCTTGTTCAAGCCTCCCTTAGATTTCAAAGAATATCTAAATAATGTTATATTTAAAACAAAAATTAGGACCTCAAACTTTTTCTTTGGAGCAGCAAAATTTTCAGACAATCTGCGCCTGATATCACCAGCTGCGATGTAGACTGGGTCTTTGCTGTCTGCACTGATGGAGCTCTCTGTTGAAAACTGAGAGATGGTGTCGCTGGATCTGCAGTGGTTGGCCAGCTGGAAGATGCAGCAATAAGAAATACTGATTATAAAACTAGAAAACATATGTAAGATATACAATTATTTGTGCTTTGTTTCAATATTGTCTGGACAGATTTCAGATCCAATACACTAATAAGGCAAGTCACTAAGCAAGACAATGTGTCCAATTTTATAAGACAGTGCCGCTGGAACTCAGAATGGATAAGACACAAGACTTCTCCATCAAATCCTTCATATGGGCACTGGAAGGGATAAGAAAACGGGAAGACCAAGAGAGACCCTGCGTTTTACCATCATCAGGGAAGGCTCAACTATGGGTCTAATTACCTTCCAAGACTTCAAATAGGTGGCAACAAACCCCTAGACATGGAGAGCTATGACTTCTGCTCTATGTGCCGCCCCAGGTTCAAGAGAAAAGCTTAACCAAGTCTGAGTACTGTACAAAGTTTTCTATGTTACGAAGTCTAACAGGCACAAACTTTCCAAACTGTGGAACTGCATTAGAGTCACAAGCTATTCCCTGTGTTGATGATAGACTATCAGCACTCAAGTCTTGCTCTTACCACATGGAGACAGTGGCATTCTCAGAGTGTGCAAAAAAAAAAAAAAAACATGGAACTCAGCCAACACACAACTCAATTTAAATTTATTACTGGTTGGTTCTGCAACACTTGGTGGTAATTTAAAGAAATTGCATTTTAAGCTAGATGTGGTCAAGGCCATATAAATGGTGACTTAGGACTTAGAGAGTCTGTGACACTCCCATAAAAGCTCCACCCCCCATCTTCAGCAGCAAGCAAAGAGTTCAAATTCTGATCGTACCAATAACTGTGATAGTGCATCCGCCTCGCCCTTCCCGTGAGTGTTGAACGTTGGCCAGATCCCCTAGTAATTCCCTTCAGCGCCACTCTCCTCACATGGCAATGATCTATTTCTGCCTCTGCAGTGTTCACTCGCCCCCACAAGATCTAACTTGTCATACATCAATTCACCACCAACTGGTGCAGAACTAGCCAGTCTCTCTGCTTGCTCACTGTCCAACATACCAAAGGCCATTTGGGAGCAAGTGAACAGTGCAGAAGCACAAACAGATCATCCCGGTCTGAAGAGGGTGGTGGGGAGCGACTAAGGGACCTGATTGACACTCCACACTCTGAGGAAGAGCAAGATGTACACATAATTAGACTACTGCTGAGACCATCAAAATCAGAACCCTGTGGTGGCTGCTGATGATGGGAACAGAGCATTTATGGGAATATCCTGAGTACTGTAATGTCATTAATCAACTCAACAACATACAATGATACTCCCCGTGTGGGTTCTGGAGCACCCTTGTGGGGGTGGCAGGGGTGGGGGGGGGGGGGGGGGAACAGACCCACTACACCCTAACAACCATGCCATATGAGTCAACTAATCTGGTATGTTTCCTTTGAAGTCAGAGTGTATCTGACTGAGAGATAAGGAACCCATAGTCTGCATACAGATAAGCCAGACCTGCAAAGTGAACATGTAGGCACAACTCGGTTTTGGAACAAGATCTCAGAAGTTGGAGGGGGGAAAAAAACAGAACATTCCGCTGAAGTTTAAACACCTGCAGAACGTGACGAAGGAAAATAAAATCAATGACACCTTACCGTAATAATATCATCATCCTCTTGGGACCAGCAATCGGCATCGTCAAAATCATGTAACGATCCATAAACATTAAACTCTGGCCGGGGTGATCCATGTGAGGGCTGAGCCAACTGGGTCAGGTCCTCTTCAGAGCGTGTAAACCGCAGCGTATTCTCCAGGATCTTCTGTGGCACCTGGCTAGTGGCTGCATTCTCACACCTCAAAACTTCCACATAGATCATGTATGGAGCCTGGTCAGATTAGTGGAAACATTTGGGTAACAATATTTTATAGTCATTAAAGAAATGTGCTTCAAATGTTACCTATCTTCTTTTTCTTCTTCTCCTGTTAACCTTAATCTTGCTGCCCTGAGAAGCTGTAAAAAAAGACACTTCTAGCTGTGACCAATTACCCATAAATGTCACTTTTCCTAATTGTCTACAGTGACCACTTTACAGGATGTTCAGATAATGCTTCTGGCTGTGTTTATGCCTGTGCAAACGTTTATGTGGTCAAGATGTGAATATATTAACTAATAAAAATAGTATTTCAAGGGCTTTTACTTCAAACTAAATGCTTTTTCAAAAGCCAAGTGTTGATATCAATATCCCCATGTGGGTTCTGGGGCCCTATTATAGGGAAAACAAGAATAGACCCACTGCCTACCCAAAAGCATGGCACAAGAGTTGACTAATTGGTAGCTTCCTTTGAAGTCGGAGTGCATCTGCCTGAGAGGCAAGGAACCAGCAGTCTGCATTCAAATGTCAGATTTGTAAAATGGATTCACACGCAACACTCATGTTCTGGAACAGGGCTGCAGTCCAAAAGTGGACGAACAACCAGAGTTTTTTTAGCCAGATTTTACAGCAAACACGAAGAAGAAGAAATAAAACTTTAATGTAAGCCTCAGTGATGGAAGTCATGGCAAACGTCTTCTGATGCATACATTTTCAGGACCCAGAGAATGTATTCCATTTAATGTTTCACTCTATTCATGTTTATTTATTATTCATTTTATATAAAAAATTTCTCTGAATGCATAGTGGTTTGTCTAGTCGCCGGCAGTTCACCATAGTCATGTGACTTACCAGGGTAGCTTCAAATTTACTATAAATTCTGTCTGCTCCAATATATATATATATATATACATATATATATACATATATATATACATATTTATACATATATACATATATATACATATATACATATATATATACATATATACATATATATATACATATATACATATATATATACATATATATATATACATATATTTCGTTTAAAAAAATATATTTCTGCGCACAAATTAAAAAAAAAATTTTTAAGGGTTATTACTGACCTGTGTTAAATTGTTGTTTTTAAGAAAATTCTTTCAAGAAATCCCATGGAGTGATAACCTCTTATTTTAGCATTACTGGTGCAAGAATTGTAAGGGCGACAGCGTTGCGGTTTAAGCTAGGCTGTGAAATCTCTGCCTTTAAGCCCAACACATCCTATTATATCAATTCTTAACTAATCAACTGCTAAGGAGCAGTGGGTCTACACCCCCCACCCCCTTTCCTAACACACACATGGAATCCACATTCTTGTCTTCCCTGCGAACACAGGGCTCCGGAACCCATACAGAGAACAATGTTACCAATTAAGGCTTAATTCTTTGAGTTCCAGGAGGTTTAGCATCACAGGCCCAGGGGGTAGTAAAAATAGTCATAAAATTGGTGCATCGTGCGTTCTTTGGGCTTCTAGGTAGGGACTTATGAACGTTTGATGCGTTCCTTGGGACTCAAAGAGTTAAACCGGAGCAGGAGACAGATTTCTTAATGAGTCTGCTTATGGACAATAGTTGATCAAGTTCAACCTTCAATGGTGGCAAGACTTTTTTTTACCCACCAGTAAGACTATAGAGATCCCAGATGGGCCAAACCTAAAACTAGCACTAGAAAACATCCTGGGAAATGAAAGCAACCATCATGATGTTGACAGCATCACCAAGCAAGAGCCGACTGGTCAATAACACAAATCTAAGTCTAGTATCATATGCCTGATAAACATAAATAGGTTTTTTTTTTAATATCTTAATTATGGGGCTGACTCAGCCTCATAAAATAAGTCTGGATAGGAAGTCAGCAAGGGAGGAAACTAGCAACCTTCTCAGTAATTAAAGCCCTTTTTAGCACTCAGACAACCTCAATGCTAACACAACAGATTTGAGAATTGAGCTTCAGTCTTTCAGAGGATTCACAACCAACCATGCCTGTTTCTTCTGTTCCCTTATCCCTCAGTGCAGCATAGGCTCTCATTCAATCCCTGGCAGCATCTTATTCTTTGCTAATCAGATGCAGATATCCCCATTTGTTTCACTTCCATTTTTAATTCCCTTCTTAGCAGTTTTTATATTTCTGGAAAGGAAAGGGGGGGGGGGGGGGGGGGGGGTTGGGTTACCATTATCCTTTGACCCTGTTGGTTCGGTGCAAGGACTTTCTAGTTATAGTATCTTCAGGTTTACTCACTGTGTCCTATCCAATGCCATCATCTTTTTCTCTTCTCCTGATTCACCCGAATTTGCTTAGTTTTCTCCCAAGGCTCTATAGAAGTAGTTTTTCTGACATATTCAATTCTCTTTATTCTGTACAGGCACAACCTGATGAACATCTGTAGTTTAATTTAATTTTTTTTTAAGCTGTTCTTGAAGCCTCAGCTCCATATAAGAGCACAAACAAGTCATGTAAACAAGAATTAGGGAGGACAGTTAATGGCATACCTTCTCCTTTGAGTTGAGTACAACAGCCTGGGTGTGAGGTATTCTCACAACATGATGGTTCCTTGACTGGCATGTTGGTAACCACACCCTTGCTGGCAGATTCAAGTTGAGCAGGGCCAGTTCTGCAATCAGCTGAGATGCTGAAGAATATAAACAGCACAAGGATTTAAAATAGTTTGCTTCAGATGTTTTTCAAAGCCTCAGAGGGCACACAAGTCCCATCGTCACGGTCTGAGGACTACTGAGTATATGAATATATAACAATCAGAACTGTATAGGGTTCTAATCACATTGGGTCATGAGTGCAGGGACTGGCCAGTGAGCGCTGCAGAAGTTCAACAAATTATTCATGACAATGCAATTCCTGCCTTGGTGAGGTGATTATCTGTGCAGATGGCTCTGTGTTGAGAGGTAGATGAAGTGCAAGGGGGTTCATAGCAAAAGTGAATGGATGTCACTTAGTGCTACAAAGCCTGGCACAGGAGGTGAAGGCAGTCACTGCAGCCTTCTGCCAGCATGAGAATCAGCTGTACACACGTTTTGTAATTGTATCTGACTCACAGAACATGTTGACAAAGGTGGAGACAGGTTTATTCTGTGCAGAGTGGCAAGCATCACTTCAAGGGATTTTGCCTCCCCACCCCCAAGAATGTCATAACAGGTGACTAATTATGAGTTTTTCTTTTAAAGTCTGAGTGCATCTGCCTGAAAGGCAAGGAACCAACAATCTGCAAATAAACAAGCCACATCTGTAGAATGGATGTGCACTCAAAACTCCAGTTTTGGAAAAAGACTAAACTCCAGAAACGGACAAATAACAAGAGCTCTCCAACAGAGTTTAGAACACCAAAAAGAAGAAAGAAGATCAAGAATTTAACTCACTTCTGAGCTCCTTTGTTGGCAGTGGCTGTAATTTCTTGCCAATGTTGAGAAGTGCTTTAATGAATTCTTCCTCTGGCAACAACCTTGGGGCCTAAATAGCGACAACGTTAAGGGTTAAATCGAGAATTAAAAATTACCCTGTGTTTTGTTTATGTATAGTTCAGGAAATTTACTTGGGTTGGATGGGGGTCAAGGCAGTGTGAAATAATTACATATTCAGTTTCTATAGTGAAAATAAATGTATTTCCTGAATTCCCTATGTGTTTTCAGAAAGCCCCATTTTCAGGTGGGGGTCCTTGTGGCAAAATTGTCAGGCCATTTTCCTACAAGCTTCATTTCATAGGCGCATTATTCAGTTCACAAGGACAGTTTTCATGGAGATCCCTGGAGAACCTTGCTAGGGCTACCGAGTCTGTGTTCAGGATCTGCACTTATTGCCCCTGAATCTTCCATGGGGCGCTAAAAAGCATGTCATAAAAGTCACCCAATTAGGGGCGTTTCCTTAAAAATCGGCATGAATCTGCTTTAGAGTTGAGATGTCATAAGACCAAAATCCAGATGTGGATGAACAAATGGATTTCCTCAACTATGATCAGTGACTCATCTGAATATGATAACCTGCCAAATTTGCTTACCCACTGTTGGGGAGGAAAAGATCCGACCCCCTGCCTCGCAATAAGCTGCCATAAAAGTTGACTAATTAAGAATTTGCTGAAATCTGGTGTTTTGTAATAAAAGGTGTAGATATCAAAGCCTAGTTGTAAATAATATCGGGCCAACTGCCCTATTAAGGGCAAATGCAGTTCCAGAGGTCGACCTCGGAAACGATGGATAGATGAAATATCCGACCTCATAAATATACCAGCATCTGCGTAGCACATAACAAGTTGGGCACTTGATGCCTTTTCAAAACCTCTTGCTGGAAAGGCTGAACAGGACTATAGAAGAAGAACAAGAAGAAGAAGAAGAAATAGAAGATTATGATCTGTGCTTGGGTTCTGAGCAACAACAGTTTGTGCTTTGACTAGATATTTTACTAGGTCAAGCCATCTTCCTCAGTTTCATTTCACAGACGCAACATTCAGTTCCCTAGTGCAGTTTTTATGGAGACGGCTGATGATTGTTGCTGGAGCTACAGAGTTTGTGTTCTGTGTTTGCACTTACTGTCTCTGAATAAAACTGTTTTGTAAACCACACTGAATAAATAACTGAAAAAAGGGGGAGGGGAGAGAAAAAGAAACAGCAGCATAAAATCAACATTATCTGAAAAGCAAAAATTTGAAACTTACATCACACTGACAAATGGTTTCCCTTCCTTTCAAACTGTTAAGCACCGCTTCAGATTTCACATAACACAGACAGCCATTATCAAACGCTCGGCCGGATGACAGATCTCCTATATAGCTGGAACTGCTGGTACTTAGGGAGGCTGGCGTCTCACTGTGCTTCGGAAAGATACCTGCGATTCATGGCAAAATGATTTAAAGTGTTCATAGCACAATAGTTTTTTTTTTAAACAACTTTTACTTTAGCTACTTTCCGATCATTGACCCTATTTGGGTGGGAAGGACCATTGCCCCTCTTCCCCTTTCCAAAAGAATACAATGTCATAAGAGGCAACTAATCTGAGCTATCTCCTCTGAAGTGTGAGTGCATCTGCCTGAGTGGCGAGCAACCAATAGTCTGCATACAAATAAGCCAGATCTGTAAAACAGATGTCCATGCAAAACTCAAGGTCTGGAACAAGACCAAAAGTCCAGAAGTAGACAAACAACCAGAACCTTCTGCCTGAGTTTACAACCGGTGAGCATTAGGAAAAAAAAAAAAAGAAGAAGAAGAAGAAGAAGAAGAAAAAGAAGAAGAAAAGATCTACTTTTCTTCTACGTGATTTTTCTGTTCTACTGCTCAAAGGTTAGTGCTTTACAATCCTTGACGAACCAGAGTACATGGAACAGAAGGTTGTCAACAGACATGACTACCAACACCACATGGCATGGTCTATAAGAAGAAGACTGGTCTATAAGACTATGGGAGTAGCACCATATATCCCAACACATCTCAGAACATAGTAGTCAAGGGTCTTTAACTTACATTAAATTCTGATAGCACGTCTCGGTTCAGGTTTAATAAGGCCTCTGTGACCAACCCATATTGGACAACAGGTTACTCTTAACCTCTGGAAGTCCAAATATAACTTGTGTTATTTGTCGGAATGGGGTTTTGTTCCCATCAGATTCTTTTTCTTTAGTCCTATTGCTTATACCATAAAGCATCACAGAAAGGAGTTAAATGTAGTTTCCTTTCGTTGGCTAGTTGCATAGCCTGTGTTAATGCCGTACTGTGTTTATGTAGTGCCTCTTCTGCTCTCTCCAACCATATCTTTGTTGGTCGACTTCATACCTTCTTTGTAGCCTACTGTTCTCATGTGTTATGCTCTAGCCGCTGGCTGATTTTGTTCCATTCTGATCAAATGACCAAACCATTTGAATCTTTGATGTTCTATGAAATCATTTACTGTTACTGTGTCTACTACTGTTCCTAGTTCTTCTTTGGTGACTCTTGTTGGATTCCCACTCATATATGGTTCTTTGAGTCACTGGGTACCAGTCTTTGAGGCAGCAAACATGGATAACTTTTTTTTTTCAAAACATGTCCCAGTGATTTGTTTGTTTCACACACACACACACACACAAACAAACAACCTGTGCTAGTGATTTGTTTGTTTCACACACACACATACACACAAACAACCTGTCCTAGTGATTTGTTTGTTTCACACACACACAACCTGTCCTAGAGATTTGTTTGTTTCACACACACACAACCTGTCCTAGAGATTTGTTTGTTTCACACACACACATACACACAAACAACCTGTCCTAGTGATTTGTTTGTTTCACACACACACACAAACAACCTGTCCTAGAGATTTGTTTGTTTCACACACACACAAACAACCTGTCCTAGTAATTTGTTTGTTTCACACACACACATAAACAACCTGTCCTAGAGATTTGCTTGTTTCACACACACACACACACAAACAACCTGTTCTAGTGATTTGTTTTTCACACACACACACACACACACACAAACAACCTGTCCTAGAGATTTGTTTGTTTCACACACACACAAACAACCTGTCCTAGAGATTTGTTTGTTTCACACACACACACACAAACAACCTGTCCTAGTGATTTGTTTGTTTCACACACACACACAAACAACCTGTCCTAGAGATTTGTTTGTTTCACACACATACACAAACAACCTGTCCTAGAGATTTGTTTGTTTCACACACACACACAAACAACCTGTCCTAGTGATTTGTTTGTTTCACACACACACAACTTGTCCTAGAGATTTGTTTGTTTCACACACACACACAAACAACCTGTCCTAGAGATTTGTTTGTTTCACACACACACACAAACAACCTGTTCTAGTGATTTGTTTCACACACACACATACACACAAACAACCTGTCCTAGTGATTTGTTTGTTTCACACACACACAAACAACCTGTCCTAGTGATTTGTTTGTTTCACACACACACACACATAAACAACCTGTCCTAGAGATTTGCTTGTTTCACACACACACACAAACAACCCGTTCTAGTGATTTGTTTTTCACATACACACACACAAACAACCCGTCCTAGAGATTTGTTTGTTTCACACACACACACAAACAACCTGTCCTAGAGATTTGTTTGTTTCACACACACACACACAAACAACCTGTCCTAGTGCTTTGTTTGTTTCACACACAAACAACCTGTCCTAGAGATTTGTTTGTTTCACACACACACTTAAACAACCTGTCCTAGAGATTTGTTTCACACACACACAAACAACCTGTCCTAGAGATTTGTTACCTAAAACAACAAAATTTAAAAAACTTTTCCTAGAGATTTATAATGCCAAATTAAAGTCAGTGATGTGTTTTTTAAGAGGGAACTGTGTTTATACTGTAGGAAAAAGGTTAAGGATTATTTTCCACTCACCCTTAGGCACACTAGTTTCATAGTAAAAGTAATGGGCCTTTTTCCACGCCCTCAGGCGCAATGAGCGTATAGGGCTAGACCCATATTTTATAGACCAATTGCCACTGGGTAGGTGACATGGTCAGCATCATGCTGGCCGTCTTTACTTCTCAGGACCCACTCAAGGCTCGATCAACCTGAGAGCCAAGGTCATGTTTGAAAAAAGGTCCAGCTTCGGCAAGACCCAAACCCACAACTGTTATATCTGCAGGCGAGCTTCTAGCCGCCACACTCAGTGGCTCTCTGGGTATATACTTCGAGACCTATAATTTACAGACTAATAGGCACTCACTAGGTGGGTGACGGTCAACGATGCTCCGGTCATCTTTACTTCCTAGCACCTTATCCGGTACCCATTTTAGGCTGGATCAACCTGGTTATTTTTTAGAGAGAGAGAAATCTGACCTGACACAGATTTTAACTTGTGACCTTTGAGCCCAGAGACAAGCAGAAAAAGTTTTTAAAAAAATATATGAATAAACATCTACCTGTTGCTTCTGAGCGTGATCTCTGGTGGGTTTTCTTCACCAGACTGTTGGAGGAAGCTTGCTCCAGCTGCAAGGAAGTGGACATTGGGGTAACTGGCTGACCCCCGGCCGGCTGACCAATCGGTGTTGATGCCTGGGGTGGGCTGATCAGACCGGTGCCCCCTGTTCCAGAGGGGTGACTTTTTCTATGACTCTGTGTGCTTGGAAACTTTGTGTGAAGGTTGCCAGTCGGACTCGTGGCCAGTGGCCTTAAAAAACACCCAATAAAAAAACATTTAACTATTTTTACTGATTAAAGAATTGACATCACAGCACACCGGGCATACCCATAAATGCTCCATCTCCCACAGCTAATGTCTTAAGGTATAGTTACTAACTGGTTCCATAGAACACTGATCACACACATGCTATTCTCTTCCTCTCATACGTCCGTTCTTGCCAGATCCACACCCAAATCCTTGTTCACAAATTTGTATACATGTTATTTCATCTAGCCTTGTGTCTTCTATCAGCATTCGTTCAGAATCTTTTCCTTGTCCAGCATGAGTGTTCCCATAGCTATCGCTTTTGTAGCCATAACATCCGCTCTTTCATTCCCTCGCACTCATGCATCTCCTAGATAGTTTATCCACATGATTTCCTGTAATGCTGATGATGTATTAATGCTTGGTAACCACTCATGCCACATTTCTCCATTTTGGATCTGACTATATACTTTCATTAGGTATGTTTCCTCTTCTACCCTATTCTGGGGTGCTGGGAGCCATGGCAGCAGAGAAGCCAGACTCTTGCCTGTCAACCCAAATGTAATGGGATTCAACCCACACTAAGTAATCAGATATGTATATATTTACTCTGGCTCCCAGGTCGACTCAACATAAATTGAGTTCCAGGTAATTTCTTGGGAAGTAGGGACAGCTGGCATGATGTTGACTGCATCGCCCATTGATTACAAATTGGTCTTAGAAAGACCGAACAAAGGATCCCAATTTGGGCACGTAGGCCCATCTTAAATTTGGCTCTTCCAAACATCCATCTTTCACACAGCAGTTGTATTTTATTAATAAAGCATGTTATGTTCGCATAATAAAATGCATATTATGAATATCAAGAGAAAGACACAAATGAACCAGGTCTAGCACCATATGCCAATAGCTCAAACAAGGTCCTTTACTTTTTTTAACCCCTGGATGCAGAGACATACTGCAATCATCGCAAAATCACATACATTGATATTCTTTTACAATGTTTATTTTGGCAAAATCACATACATTGATACTCTTTATAGTCTTCATTTGTTTTGACAAAATCACATACACTGATACTCTTTATAGTCTTAATTTGTTTTGACAAATTCACATACACGGATACTCTTTATAGTCTTAATTTATTTTGACAAATTCACATACACTGATACTCGTTTGTCTTAATTTATTTACTCAAATTCACATACATTTATACTCTTAGTCTTAATAATTTATTTTGACAAATTCACATACACTGATACTCTTAAGTCTTAATTTATTTTGACAAATTCACCTATACTAATACTCCATACAGTCTTCATTTGTTTTGACAAAATCTCATACACTGATACTCTTTAAAGTCTTAATTTATTTTGACAAAATCACACACACTGATACTCTTTATAAGTCTTATTTTATTTTGACAAATCCACATATGCTGATATCAAACCAGCTAGTGAGATATATCAGTGGTTTGGATCAAGGACCTCCCATGGATGGTGCTTCCATTTACAATGACTACATAGTAATAAAGCCTGATTTATGTTCAAATCCTTGTCAACCCTTTCTCCATGAGAAGTCACGAATCCTGCACACCCTACAGTGGCTCCCATAAATACCGCTTAACTTGCATTTCTACAGTGGTGTGTTTTTTAGATGCCTAGTTGGCTGTGTTTGCACCCATGCAGCCGTTAGAAGGTCAGGATCTGAATATATTTGCTCAAAATACCACTGGTTCTCCTGGAACCAGACTTTTTCCAAAGGGAGAAATGGTTAAGGCTGTTTTTGTTTTTTTAACACTGAAGAAGGTTTTGACATTTACTTCCAATATCAATACCAATTATCAATATCTCTATTAATACTGCCCAATGTTATAAATGAATGGACATTCCATACTTTAGTCTTTATCCATATTAACACATATTTTTGCATTATTAAATGATGTCTTCATGTATGTATTTTATCTATCTTATCAGTGACCCCATTTCTGACCCACTGACATTTATTCTTTACTGACCCTCCTATCCAATTTTTTGGGTAATATTTAATATGAACTTAACTGCAGGTACTAGAGAGGATCTCAAGCTGATACAGCAAAGATATTTTCTAATGAAGTAATGCTTAAGACTTCAGACAACTGTGTGAGATAAGGTGATTAGCCTTCTTCTTTGCTATATTTCTTTACCAAATAAATCCCTGGCATTAATATATACATGCTGAGTCCGAGATCACATGGTCGAAACAAATTACACCCTGTAACCAACAACTTATCTCCCTGTGTAAGTTCTGGAGTCTGGAGAAACCAAAATAGCCTTAAGGCCTCCCTAACAAGCACTGGCACTTCATACAAGGTGACTGACTAGAAGAGTTCCCTTCGAAGTCACTCCCTGAGAGGCAAAAAACCAAAAGTGTGAAACAAATATAAGTCAGATCTGTAAAATGGATGTGCACGCAACACTCAAGTTCTGGAACAAAGCTTGAGTCCAGAAATGGATAAAAAAGAGAACTTTTTGTGGGGAGTTTACAGCTCATGCTGGGAAGACAACATCCAACAGTCCCTGACTGAAAGAGGACTTGAATGGAACAAAACCAGAAAGAAACTGCTGATAGAGATGATCTCTCTAGCAAACCTCTACATCCCAAGGTAGAAGAACAGCAACTAAGCAAGTTTACAGCCAGTGAACACTAAGAAGTAGAACCAGTAACTGACACCAAACCATTATACCACTTAAGTCAGCTCACTACCTACTCTACCACTACAGATCTTTCACAGACACATTCACCAGCTGTGAGCTCTAGCAGATAGTGCCGACAGAGAACCCAGGAGGCGGCCAGCAAATGTTATTCACATCACTTACCAAGTACCGATTAGCCTTTAAAAAAAAAGGTTTAGCATTATATGCCAGTTGAACAAAAGATGTGAAAATGGTCTTTTCTTGGCTTTTCACTTCTTACTTAATCAATCACAATCATTCCAATAACACTCACCTGAGTTCCTCATTTAATATCATGTCTCTCAGTTTGATGCCCTGAGAGTTTTTCCAGTTTGGTTTAAGAGTATCAGCTGAGTAGGCACTGAGAAGCCATGCTGCATTAATCGAGAACTCGGTAGAGTTCCGGCACCTACACATAATAAATGACACAAATTGATTCAGTTTCAAATGGTGCACCTAAACGTTAAATGGCTATGCTAAACGGTTTAAATTGCTAGGTCCTTATGCGGGAGTCCCTGGTGTGAATCCTTGGTAAAGTTATGGGTTTTTCTGCTGGAGGCAAAATTAAAATCCTAACCTGTTAAGTCAATGGTGACTGTACTAGCCCTGTGTGGTTAACCCTCAGGCTCAAAGATCCCCCACTGTCTATACGGCACAGGTAGCAAATACAGGCTGTTATGAAAGTTGATATGTTACTGTAAACATCATATACTTTTCCTTCACCCCTTCTGCTATATTAAAGTGTCATTACATTCTTCTTTTTCTTCTGCTTTTAAATAACAGAGTCTGGGGCTGCAAATAACCCACATTAAGCCCATGGTAGTTAGTGTTCACGACTGGCTGCATTTTACAGTCGACTTTTTATAATGGATCAGATGGCCAATGCCCCCCCCCCCCCCCATCCAATAGATTTTTATAACACACTAGCTTTATTACCCTGTTTCACCCCAGACAGACTCAAATTCATGCTTTACAATAGTATTCCCCTTATTACAAATTTATATCAAAATTTGGCTACACGCAATATTTTTAGTCTCTTGTTGACCATAAGCGAGGATGAACAATGTTGAGGGATCTTTTACCACTGACAATCCCACATACAAGAAGCATTCGTCAGTCAAATCCAAGCCTGTGACACAGAGTGATTTCTCCTGCCTCTTACTGATTTTGACTGCAAATGCAAGTCATGCAGGAAACTGCGATAATAATATTTGAAAGTGAAAGTTGAAAATAAAACAGTTAACCTAGAAATGGCAGGTAGAATGACATTTGAAAATGTCACATAGCCACTGTTCCTCGATAAAGGAGTTTTTGTGACAGACACATGGATTTTATTTTTTTATAGTACGGATATGGTTGAGTAAAGATTTACATTGCTACTTTTATAAGCCTCAGTTACACATGGGTGTGTTGTTAACTGCTTCTTTAACACCAACGGTCACAATGTGTTACTATTTTCTTTAGTGTTACTCATCTCTGCTTTCCTTATGGCTCTTGGTAACAAACTACTCCCTCAATTTAAGTTCTTCCTTCAACCACTATGATCACCATTTTATAAGACAAGGAAAGTTGTGTTGCAAAACAATACTTTCAGGAAGCATATTTGCCCCACGTGGTTTCTGGGACCCCCAATATGGGGGGAAAAAGAACAGATCCACTTCCCCCTTAACAATCATTCAAAAAAGGTGACAAATTAGAAATCGCTGTAATTGGATGTATTGGGCCAAAAAGTGCAGATATCGCAGCCTGGCTGTGAGTCGCAATACAACGTGGCCACTGCTTTTTTTAAAGCGAATGCAGAAGAAGAAGGCAAGCAAAATGATTATTACCTGTGCTGAACTTCACACACACACACAAATGGTGTAGCCATGCATCCTAACTACAGAAATTGATTTTACCAACAATGGGAATACAGCAAATAATTACAAGACAAAATAGGGATAGATGGCAGTGCTGGGGCAATGAACAGGAGACACACATGAAAACCTGTTCTACAACTTTTTCATTATTGTAATTTAGAGAGGCAAAAAAAAAGGAAAGGGGGTAAAGAGGAAGAGCAGAAGGAGATTATCTACCAGCTATTTCCACTAACAATTTATAAATTTACATCCATACATTCTCTATAGTCTATTGCTATATTCTGTATGTTTATAATTTGCTTTCTCTGAAAGAATGACAGGAGAATTCACACAATAATTACATTTTATGTGTGAGATTATTTTAAAGAGCTCCAGTGTACACCTTCTTTGTTAAATTCACTGTACAAAAAAATGAAGCATATTTAACCTCTTTACCACATGAATCCCTCAAGAAAATAGGTCAGGAAGATCCGTCTAAAAAAAATCCTCTAAAAAAAAAAAAAAAAAAACATTATAGAGCTCACAAATTATTTTTAAAATTTTTCAATTTTCAACATTTTAAAAAAATTCGGGGGGGGGGGGGGGGGGGGGGGGGGGGGGGGGGGGGGGGGGTGGGGGGGGGGGGGGGTTTAACAATTATATAAAGGAGAATAATTAATCAACACAAAGAGAGTGAAGCCTTAAATCAGATACATTTCCTGAGGTGTGAACAAAATGTATCAGATGACTCATGCCATTTAAACCAGTGACATCTGTCACTGAAGTTTACAGGAAAATTTTTTACATCAACTTGGCCTTTAAAAAGCCAATGGGGTCACAAGGAAACCCCACAAAGTGCTTTGTTTAGTTAACAGATTCATATCATGGCCCACACAGGACCAGTGGAATTTAACTACACTTTTCTAGAACAAAATGTTATCACAAAATTCTTAGAATACCATGGAAGAGGGAAAACATCGACATTCTGAAGGAGTTGAATATCAAGAACTGGCTCATAAACAGCATCCTGTCCCGACAGGTGAAGTATTTTGGCCACATCAAGCGTCATGGTGGCTTGGAAAAGACGGTGGTGGAAAGTGCAGTTTGTGAAAAGCGAGGCAGGAGTCGTCCACCGCGAAGATGGATACAAGACACTGAAGATGCATTATCACTGAAAGCACATGGGGCCGGAGAGCTGGCTAGGGAAAGGGATACTTTCAGGTGTGCCGTGAAGACAGCGACATTCTGTAAAGGACTTGCTGATTGACGATTTCTAGAACAGGTCACTGCAGATACGGCTATATATACAGGACAATATCACAACCGGAAGTGATTGGATTTAACCTTCTCGAGGCAAAAGGGTTAACAGATGGAAAGAAAACTGAACTGTAATGAAGATAATGCCTGCTCTGAAAAATCACTGAAAGAGAATGGAAAGTTAGAAAGTACCTGACTTGTGCTGAAAGCAAATAAGGCTCAAAGGCAACTGGAAAAGCAGCTGCTGAGAGACTGTTCAAAGCAACAAACCAAAGGTTTGTTAGCAAAAGAGGAATTGGCAAAGAGGATGAAAAGGGTTGTGTACTGCTCTAACTATGTGCTTGTCCTACCCTACTGGTGTGAGTCATGGGCAATGACAACAGCTCACAGAAGCCAGCTTTAGGTCTCAGAAATGAGATATGTGAGAAAATTGGTCCAAGTGACAAGGGACAAAGTTTGCAATCACACAATACATCACAATCTTGAAACCCAGGTCTTACAAACTAGAGTGGATCAGTCAGTTTCAATGGTTTGGACATGTATGCAAAATGGGAGAATATCAACCACCGTGGCAGGCAAGGGAGGCTAAGAACCACTCCTCCAGGGCGATCCAGGGTCCACAAGGAAGACAACATCCGACAGTCCCTAACTGACAGAGGACTGGAATGAGACTAATCCAGAAATAAAACTGCTGACAGAGAAGTCTGGCGATTTCTCTCACAAACCTCTACACCCCAATGTAGAATAGGAGCGACTAAGTAAGAAAGTAAGCGCCTTAATAATGCTGGGCAGAAGGTTTCATCACTTTCCCATTTGCTTCTAGAGTCTCGGTTAGGATTCAGAGATTTTTGTGGAGTTAATTTTATATAGCTGTCATCTGCTCAGTTTCCCATGAGTTTTTTAACCATTAGATGTAGAGACTCCTGAATGCCTGAATACATTTGGACAACTACACACACTGTCCTCACATGACAAACCAATGCCTCTGATATATGCTTCAAACTGACAACATCAAGTCAATGCTACAAATCAGGCAGAGAACTATATACTTCATGATCTTCAGTAATGAGCTGCCTAAGGCAAAACAATTCAGACCACAGTTACCTGCTGACAAGATAAGGATGTATTGCCTCTGCCACATCATGCATGTGTATGTACATATTGAGAAGCTGCGGCAAGTAAAAATCAACCTGAGTTTCTTCAAAGCTGAACATCTTGTTTCCTGGATTTAAAAAAAATTAAATCCACTAAAATTAAAAAAGAAAAACAACTAAAGTCAACTAAAATAATAACAACAACAAAAACAACCTACCAAAATGTAATTCAAAGAGTTAATAAAACAATGTTAACATCTTCCTCTGCGCTACCCCCCCCCCTTTTCCCTTAAAATAGCAGTTGGCAGATAGTACTGTGCAACATCTGTGACAACCCACCACATCCAATTTCAGTACATTCTTAGTTAGTTACTTTTACAACATGCTTTTTGAAGGGATAGGGGGTCTATTCTTGTATTCCTTCAAAACTGGAACCATCACATCAATAATGGTAACTTATATACAAGAATAAACAAAATACCCACAATCATCACTATCTGCAAGGATTTACTTCTTCCACTGTGTTCCCCCTTAAAGGTGGTTGGTTCCTTTGGGTTCCGGGGCCCCATTGTGGGAAAACCAATAACAAACCCACTGCGTCCTCAACAAGCATGTCGTAGAAGTCGACTAATTGGAAGCTTCCTTCGGAGTTGGAGTGCATCTGCCTGAACAGCAAGGAACAACCAGCTGCACATAAATAAGCCAGTAAAGCGTATGTACACGCAAAACTCAGGCCCTGGTACCAAGCAAAGTCCAAATGGATAAAAGAAAAGGACTTTCAGCAGGTGCTTACAGCCAGTGAACAAAGAAGAATATTATTCCTAATTGGTGTCAACAGGGTTTTGCTGTGTATTCATTTATTACAAAGCTGTGTATTACACAAATCGATCCATAGTAGTAATCCATGATAGCGTATTGCCTGGAACATCTGCCTGCCAGTTCAGTGGTCGAAACACTGACCTGAACTCCCAGGCTGACTGTCCAAATACTGCAATTATC